>PYWC01000098.1:488204-531457 GCA_003182015.1 Tuber magnatum | reverse complement strand
GTCCCGTTTTTGGAGGAAAGGCAGCGTTAGTTTTGTTTTCTTTGTTACTGCATTGGGGATTAAGGCTTTTGTATGCCATGGTGCGAGCTGCATGTACGTCGTTGTGCCACAATCAAACTGACATATGAGTTAAAAAAAAAAAAAAAAGCTTCTTCAAGGGTCTCGTGGTCTGGATAATGGTAGTATCAACCACATCTTGTCGCGGAACGTAAATTTCAGGTCTGGTTTCCAGTACTTATCGCTCTTTTACTTTTAACTCCTTTGTGCTAAAGTCCTTGCGTCTCGTAATATGTCATGTACCCTTATCATAGTGTCAGCTTCCATCATCTTTCGTGGCACTTGATATTGTGCCAGGTCGAACGAGGGGTCGCATCTATAGTTTGCAAAGAAGTGTGTGGTCTTTGTTGTTTCTTGTCATCTGTTATTGTCTGCAAATTCCGCCATGGACAGGAACTCCGTCCAATCGTTCTGCAGATAGTTGACGTAGGCTCCCAGATATTGTTCTAATATTGCGTTCGTTCCTTCGCTCTGGCCGTCCTTTTGCATGTGGGAGGCCGTGCTCAAGTGTTGGCTGACGCTTAGTTGTCGCATGATTTCTTTCCATATGTCCAACATGAAGAGAGATCCTCCGTCGCAGGTAATGTCTTTCGGTAGGCCGTGGAGTCTAAAGACCTGCTCTCCAAAGAGGTTGAAGAATTGTGGTCTCGTCATGTCGGTCCCGTATGGTACAATGTGCGGTATTTTCATAAGTCGGTCGATAATGACCCATATAGCGTCATAACTGCTTGATTCGGGTAGTGCACTGGTGAAATCCACAGGAATAGATTGTCATGGTCTTCCAGGAGTTTCGAGCGGTTTGCGCAGCCCGTGGGGTGGGTGTTTAACGGTTTTCGTTCGTTGACAGATGTCCCAATTCTGCACAAATCGTTTAATATCATCCTGCATCGATGGCCAGTAGTATGATCATTGAATTAAGGCTGTTGTTTTTGCCATTCAGCCGTCTCCCACCTGTGGAATGTCGTGATTTCTCCTTATTGTTTCTGTTGGTAAGGCTTCTTCGTCCGGGAGCATTATCTTGTCGTCATACCATAGCTATCGATCTTCTTCCCAGTATAGCTCAAGGGCTACACCTTGCATCTGTTTTAGGCCTTCCTTCAAGCCCTTCTTTATCTCCTTGATTTCCTGGTTGCTGGTGGTCTTTCTTTTTATCCAAGCTTCGTGTCAATCGTTGTTGCCTGTAGTTGTGGTTATTTTGTTCAGGGATTTGTATCCGCTGTCCTTTTCTTCATCTTTTGCGAAGTACTTCTCGTTAGGGAGAAGTGTTCTTTCTCATTGCGGCGGTGTTTCCTCCTTGTCGGGGAAGTCCTCCGTCCTCCATGTCAATGGGTCTGGCTTTCCTCCTTCTTTTCCTGGTCAGTATTCGATTTGAAGGTGGTATTGGCTTAATGTCTGGCTCCATCTAATTTGTCGTCCATTGAGTTCTTTGGTGGTAGTGAACACTAGTAGGTTCTTGTGGTCTGTGATAATGCGGATCACATTTCAACTTCCTAGCGTGTACTTCCTCCAGCCTATAACTACTTGAACAATGGCTAACAGTTCCTTGTCATGAATGTCATAGTTTCGCTCTGCCTTTGACATTGTTTTTGATCGAAACGCGACCAGTCTCCATAATCCATCCTCTCTCTACCGAGAGCGGATACCGGAGCATACGTAGTTGGATGCGTCCATCTCGATCATGATGGGTAGCGTGGGGTTGACGTGTTGTAACATCGCTGTCCTAGTAAGTCGCTTCGTCATATCGTCGCATGCTTGTTGTTGTTTTCCCCTCATTCCCATTTGACTTCTTTCTTTGTTGTATGGTAGAGGTGTTTAGCTACTCGGCTAAACCGTTCAACGAATCTTCGGTAGAGGTTGCAGAAGTCCCCGAACCTTTGCACACCCTTTGCACTCTTAGGTGCTTTCCAGTCATCGATAGACCCCATTTGGACTGGATTGGTTCGTACTTCTTCTGGGTTAACGATAAATCCGAGGTATTCGACCTCGTCTGTATGGAAGTCGCATTTCGAAGCTTTAAGTTTGACCTTGGCTTCTCTCAATGCCTGTCAGACATGCCGTATGTTGCAGTGGTATTGCTCCATGATGTCCGAACATATCAGGATATCGTCCAGGTAAACGATACAACACATGTCCAGGTATTTGCTCAACTTGGAGTTGATCTATCGCTGGAACGTAGCTCGTGGGTTGGATAATCCAAAGGGTATTACTAAATATTCGAATAGCCTATATCGCGACCTGAAAGCTATTTTCCATTCATCTCCTTCCACTATCCTTGTATTGTGATATGCGTCCTTGATATCCAACTTCGTATAGTCCTTGGCCTGTCGACGTCAGTCCAGTGCTTCTTTGATCAATGGTAGAGGGTACCTTGTCCTTTTGTGATACTGCATTCAGTCCCTGGAAATCCACGCAAAGTCTCAGTTTCCATCTTTCTTTTTGACAAACAGGATGGGTGCCCCTGCTGAGGAGGACGATGGTCTGATCCATTGCCTGACCAGGTTCTGTTGGAGGTATTCGCACAGCGCCTTCAACTCTTCTTCCCTTAACGGGTAGAGTTTCATGAAGGGGGCTGCCTTTCCTTCCTGTAGCTTGATCTGGTGATCTTCACTCTTGTGTGTAGGAAGATCCGTCCTTTCGTTTTCTTCGAATATTCGGAGGCAGTCGTGATATTCTTGTGGGACCAGTTGCCTCAGAGTCAATTTCTCCTTCTTAGCTTCTTCCTTCACCGCTAGTCGCATGCGAATCATTGACGCTTCTGCGATTGTTGTTCCGTCTTCTTCTTTGTCCTATCTGAGGATCCCGGTCTGTTCCCCGCTCCCATATGTTGACGGAATACCTTTGCTGATATGAAAGATATGCTTAGAGGCTTCCCTTCGGTCATTTCGGTGCGGGTGTTCTTCATCGGGGTTCCTCGCCCAGTGGTGCCAAATCCTTCCTCGCGTCTTTTGGTCTTGTCTAGGTCTCGGACTTCACAGAGCTCCCTGGTATCGATATTTTCCATAATCACCAGGGCTATGTGATCCCCTTTTTGGATCGCGTAGTCCTCACCCTTCAGTCTTATTAGCAGGACTTGTACCTCACCCCTATAGTCTGCATCGATCAGTCCCGCGCCTGTGGTAATCCCATGTCGGGTGGCCATACCACTCTGTGGTGCGATTCTTGCATAGGTGCTGTCCTGTAGTCCTACAGTAATTCCTGTTGGTATCGTCATTTGTTCTCTTGCAGGGACCATCGTGTCTTCTGTGCCGTACAGGTCGTGACCTGCTGCCTTCATACATCCTCGTGTTGATTTTTTGGCATTTGAGTGCAACACATGTACCCTTATGCCTTGACCATGGGGGATCACTTCTGCGTGTTTCGTCTTCAGGTGGAGGATCTGTGTTCGCAGGTTCTCCCTGATGGCTTGTTCTTTGGGGATCGTTTCAATTGTTGAGGAGGTTTCCAGGTACAACTGCAGGCATAGTTCGCTGTTGAAGTTGATTTGGCCTTTTCCCTGTCGATATTCGGATTGTGTCATTTTAGCCATGGTGTTCCTAGTATTGCACTGTGTTTCTGTAAGTGCGCTACCTGGACCGTCACAGCTTCCTGATGTGACCTGATATCCATTACCGCCTGTGCTGTATGGGTAGTGGGTCCTGCTTTGCTTTTCTCCCCGTTGACCACATATATGTCTCTTGGTTTCTTTATCTCTTTCAGGGGTAATCCGTGGGTTTCACAGAAGTTTCCATCGATGAAATCCTCGCATGCTCCTGAATCACGCATCCCGGTTGTTTCTGTCTTGTTGTCTGTTGTGCATAGTTTTAAATTAATCGTGAGAAGTTCATTGTCGTTCTCGCAGCTCTTCGTGTTGTTGATTGTTACCTTATCACCTTTTTTCCTTGATAGGGGTGTCTTGTTTTTCCTATTTGATATACCTGCGAAGCTGGTGGGTTTGCCTCTTTCCTCGCCCCGCAGAGCACTCTTTGCGGTGGACTTTATTCCTTTAAAGTTTCCTACCCTTCCGTCCTCTCTGTGGCTTCTATTTCATAGGGTTTGGTCTCCTTCCGCCAACAATCCTGGATCTAGTGTTCTTTCAGTCCGCATCGGAGGCATGCATTCTCTTTTCTTCTCTCCTGGTATTCCTGGTCAGGCAATCATTGGAATCGCCTGTTCCTTCTTCCTGCTGCATCCAAGTGTAACGACCCAGCACACATGACCTATGGCAAACGTAACTTATACCCATACAGGTAGCCAGTAGGGGAACTGATAGGAACCAGCAGGCAAGTAAGTACTTGACCTATGGAGACCCGATGGCCCGGGCTCCGAGAATGAAGGGAATTGGTGTAAGAGCACTTAGGGACTCATAAAGGGGCAGTTGCTCAGCTAGGCCGGGTAACTGGAGACAGGTCAGAAAGGTCTATCTCCGGTGACGGGATAGACAGGGTAATAGGGAAAAGTTAACTTGTCCGCTGGACAAGGTTACCCTACCCTTGGGTCTTGGGTTACCCCGCCCAGAGTCCTGGGTTACCCTACCTTTCAATACGAAGTCCCTCAGGGAGTTCGGAAAAATTGACTGGAATGTTTGTCACGCGAAGCCATGCATGATACTGGAATATGGGGTTCCGGGGGTTGCTATTGGGCAAGCTACGTAGCTTCGAGGAAGCTGTAAATTGAAGACATTATTCTTATCATACCCCTCCGGCACCGCCTTGAGGCCCGGACGTCCTGGGCAAACGGTTGTGTAGTTGTATGCAGTCTAGCAAAAAGGAATCTGTGGAGATGTGCTTACAACACCGTATAAATCGCTGCCGTCCGGTCGACCATAGACCGTTCGCAGGATATACCAGGGGGCATAGGGTGGAAGGTGGAGTACCTCCTCCAAGTTGTTCAGAGTAAAACGGACCAGAAGTGACTAAGTTAAGGGGTGTTAACCGTGGGGGTCCCGAAGGTAGTCCAGGGTGGTGCCGGGGGGACTGGGTGAGTTTTACACCTACCAAGCCCAAATGTGCTCCCAACTCTATAGGCTCTGAAAGGTTAGTGCAGAGATACTAAAAGCATGATTCCCACCACAGGTAAGGTAGATCCGAGGTAGTGGTCATGGGTAGCGCCCATTGGATCACTCGCGGATTATCGGGCCCTGCAGAAGTTACCGGAACCCCGCGTCCCGTAAAAAGTAAATAGATAAACTGCTCACAGTAGCCTCGGAGTCAAGTAGAGATCAATGCATGTGGGAAGGGTGTCATAGATAGTCTAGTTCATCAGGTGCCTTGACTGTTAGCCACTGGCAAGACACCGATGCGCAGAAGTTTTCACTCCGGTGGGCAAAATGGAAATGCACCGCAGAAACGATAACCACATAAGGTGAATGCCGACTCGAGTGTGTCAACACATCGATGCCCGCAGGGTGTGCCAGGAGACATATTGGACCACACTTAGGGGAGAAGGGTGTACTCAAATTGTTGGAGTGAACTGATGGGGGAGTTTCTGGCATAAGACAAAACTACCTGAAAGTCTATGCGAGAACTCTCCTACTCCAACAATCAATCCTCTTGAGACCTTAATTGAGTGAAGCGTCATGCTTAACGATATTAAGTTTTACCACTCACTTTACTCTTACATCTGTGTCAACTTTTGGCGTTAGGTTTGCGGTTGTTCGGTGTGGTCGCAACCTTGAGATCCATCTTGCTAGGGGTGCCCCCATTACACCAAGTCCATCGGGTCGCGTGCGGGTGGTAGTCCTGGTGTGTTGTTCGGTCGGTAGGTCCCGTTGTTGTTTTGCGGCGGCATTGAGTGCTATATCCCCTTGGTCTTGTTTTGAGCATGTCTAACTGGGATTGATTTTGTCGTCTTTGTCGGTGGCCCATACTGCGAAGCCTTCTGCCGTTCCCTCGGTCCGGTCCCAGCTTATTCAGACCTCTTGCAGCCTTTTGTTACTACCACCCAGGAGATGGCGGTACTCCCTGTCATGGTCATATTCTACTACGACGGATATCATGGGGAACTTGTGCTAATAGTGGGAAAAGTTGTCCTTTCCTGGTCTCATCCTCTCCAGTTCGAGCCTCGCTGTTTCCTTGGCGTTTCTGTTGCCAAACTGGGTATGTAGGGTTTCTTTGGACACCTCCCACACTGCCCATATCTGGTCAGGCTTTCCTTCCATGTAGGGTATTATCCATTGCCCTTCCACTTCTCTTAAGAGGAACTCGGCATAGCCCACCTTAATTGTATCTTTTCCAACTCTGTACCCCTTGACCTTGAAGTCCTGTTCCAACTGACTTAGGAATTGTCTTAGTTTTTTGCGGTCTCTCTTATAGAGGTCTGGTTCCTTTGCTTTCGGTCTTGACTCCAGGTAGGCATTAATTGCCCCCAGGAACCTTGTCATCTGGTCCTCCGTCGTCATCATGGCCTGCCCCGTAGGTCCGGTTGGGGCTGCTGGTGTTGCCGCTGCGGCCATGCTTCTTAGTCATGGCGTTCCATCTGGGGAACTATCAGGGGGTGAATTTTGTTCCGCTGTAACCACGCTTGCTACTCCTGAGGGTTAGCTTGCAGCTTCGCCTAAGGCGTTCCATACTCGCACTAGGACGAGAGTATGGTCTGTGAGATTGATATCTACTTTGTTGTCTTAGGTGAACTGCGAGTTCTCTGGAGTCCCTGTTCTGCCGTCCTTAGGTGTCGCAGGGGACGCAACCCAACGTTATGCTTTCCCACCACTCGTGTTACTCACGGGAGGTAACGACCTTGGTTGGTTCTTTCGAACTGCGCTGCACTGTGTCCGAGAGCTCCTGGAGTCTCAAGGTCCTATCTTAGTATTCGCAGTTAAGAATCGGTTTCGCACCAGTGCCGAGAGTATCGGTCTTCGATTTTGTCAACACGATCTGCGTATCCGACAGGTTCCGGACTCTGAAGCCCATCCATCTAGCAGTGGAGGTTGGAGCGTAAAGGTTTTTGTATTGTAAAGATCGTAAAGTAGTAGATAGGAAATAATGGTAAATGGTTATGTGAAGAGCTAACCTGTCGGTGAAAACCTGGCCTGTATTTCGGCCACTTCCCGCAACCCTAACCCTGCCCCGATCCTCCAGCGATGTCAGGTGCGAAATCCATCAGATAACTCCCATGAGCCATGTGCGCAAACATAAAACATCCCATGACCTCTAAGTGACGTTATGTGTGAAACATAAATCAAGCACAATATAAATAACCCAACCACATGACCTACTAGCGAGGTCACCTGGGAAACATAAACGAGTCTGCCTTGCCGGTAAGCCTGACCGCCCAGCCTAGACTGTTCCCATGACGTCAACTATATGTCATGTACGAAATGCAAGCAACACAAACCAGCCCCATGACCTGCTAGCGAGGTCACGTGCGTAAAACCAACTTAACCATAAATGGGTCCCATGACCTGCTAATAAGGTCATGTGCGTGAAAGAATTATAACTTAACTGTATAAGGTACAAGGGATGTCATATGCGAAACCTGTTTCCACGCTGACATCACCTGGCTAGCGCTCCTCTAGCCAGATCGTGACAGTGTGGGACACTTTCGGGCTTGGTAGTTGTAAACCTCTCCCGCCTGCCGCGGCACCACCCAGGACTACCTGCGGGACCCGTACGGTTAACTCCTGTTCACTGCGTCAGTTTTGGTCCCTTCTGCTCTGAACAACTTGGAGGGGGTACTCCACCTTCCGTCCTATACCTCCTTGTATCTCCTGCGAACAGCGAACAGTCACCAGATGGCAGCGATGTATACGGTGTTGCAAGCCGGTCTGCAATCCTGACACTTTGCTAGACTGCACACAAGCACTGAACCGTTCGCCTATGACGTCCGCGCCGTAACGTGGGGCCGGAGAGGTATGATAGTCATAAGGCCTCCAATTTACAGCATCTTGGGAGCTACCTAGCGCGCCCAATAGCATCTCCTAGAACCGCAGATTCCAGTATTATGCGTGGCTCCGCGTGACAAACATTCCGGTCATTTTTCCCGATCTCACCGGGAAACTTCCTATTGAAATGTAGGGTAATACGCGACTTGGGGTAGTATAACCCAAGGCCCATGGCAGGGTAACCTGATCCAAAGGGTATGGTAATCTAGTCCTGCGGACAAGATAACTTTTCCCTGTTACCCGGTCTATCCCGTCGCAGGCGATAGACATTTCTCACCTGTCTCCAGTCACCCGGCTTAGCTGCGCAACTGCATCTTCAGAAGTCACTAAGTACCTGGACACCTGTCCCAGGGGTACCCAGGTGCCTAAGTCCCGGGGCAGCTATTTCTGTTCAGTCTCGAAGCCCGGGCCATCGGGTCTCCGTAGATCAAGTACTTACTTGAGTGCTGGTCCCTACCAGTCTGTCTCCAGGCTCCCTGTATGGGTGTAGGTTCCGACTGCCATAGCTCATGTGTGCTGGGTCATTACAGATCATAATTTACCCCATGTCGCAGTTGTGCCGTGACCATTTTGGTTTGCAGGACTTCGTGAAGTGGTGCCATCCTGTCGGAACTGGTTATCCTACTTTTGGTCTCCAGACCAAGCGCCTCGTGTTCTAGATTTTGACCATAATTTCCGCAAAATGGCCTGTTCTTTATCACTTCCTGTCTTCCCCTGTTGTAGGCAAAGTCCACCATTGTGGGGAGTTTGTTCTAGTCCTCCTGCCCTTAGTTGACGTATGGCCTTACATATTGTTTCAATACCTCCTTGACAGTTTCGGTTTGTCCGCCAGTTTCGTGGTGGAAGGCCGTGGCCACTCTTCCCTGTATTCCGAGTTGCTCCCTTGTTTCTTTCTATTCTTCTGATGTGAACAGCCATCCTGTTTTGGTTATCACATCCGCTGGGAAACAATGAAGTTGAAATATATCTCGCGGGGAGGTCGAGGCATACTGTCGTGCCGTCATATCTTTTCGGCATCCAATAAAAGGACATATTTAGGTCGAACAATCTACAACTACCAGGGTGGCAATGTGTCCATCTGCTAGGGGTAAGTCTGTGATGGAATCCATGGATATGGATTTCCATGGTTCATCAGGTACTTCATATAGTTTCCGTACTCAATAGGATGCACATCGCAGGACTTTGTTTGGTGCTCAAATGTGTATTGAGGGCACCACTAGGAAGATGGATCCCAAGGTTGCCACCGGACCGAACAACTGCAAACTTATCGCCAAAAGTTCATACCAATGAAAGAGTAAGGTAAATGGTAAAACTTAATATGGTTAAGCCTGATGCTTCACTCAATTAAGGTCTGGAGAGAATTGATTGTTGGAGTAGGTGAGTTCTCGCACAGACTTTCAGGTAGTTTTGTCTTATGCCAGAAACTCCCCCATCATTTTGCTCCAACCATGCGAGCAAACCCTTCTCTGCTAAGGGCGGTCCGACACATCTCCGGGCACACCCTTCATGCCTGCATGTGTCGACAAACTGTAGTCGGCGTTCACCCTATATGGTTATCGTTGCTAGAGTACATTTCTATTTTGCCCACCGTAGGGAAAGCCTCTGCGCATCATTGTCTTGCCAGTGGCTAACCGGCAAGGTACCTCATGAACTGGACTGTCTATAAAACCCTTCCCATATGCCTTGGTCTCTACTTCACTCCGGAAGCTACCGTAAGTGGTTTATCTATTTACCATTTACGGGTCTTGGGCTTCCGGTCTCTTCCGCAGGACATGGTAGTCCGGGAGTGATCCAATGGGCGCTACCCATGACCACTACCTCGGATCTAGCTTACCTGTGGTAGGAATCATGCTTTTAGTGTCTCTGAAGTGCCCTTTCAGAGCCTATAGGGTTGGGGACACTTTCGGGGCTGGTAGGTGTAAAACTCTCCCCTGTAACCAGGGACCACCCGGGACTACCTTTGGGACCCACATGGTTAACACCCGTTAACTCCGTCAGCTATGCTCCGTTTTACTCCGACAAACTTGGAGCAGGTACTCCACCTTCGGCTATATGCGTCCCTGTATCCCCTGTGATCACCTTGCAGTTGGCCAGATGGCAGTGACGTATACGGTGTTGCAAGGGCGTCTGCAAAGATTTCTCTTAGCCCGACTGGGCAGAAATACACAACCGTTGGCCCATGATGTCCGGGCCTCCAGGCGGGGCCGGACGGGTATGATAGGAATAATGTCTGTGATTTACCGCTTCATCGAAGCTGCGTAGCTTGCCCAATAGCATCCCCCGGAACCCCAGATTCCACTATCATGCCTGCCTTCGCGTGACTGACATTCCCGCCACTTTTCCTAAACTCCCCAAGGGACTTTGTATTGAAAGGTGCGGTAATCCAGGACTTTGTGCAGGGTAACCGAAGCCCCAGGGCCATGTAACCTGAGCCCAAGTGTAGGGTAACCTTGTCCCCCAGATAAGATAGCTTTTCCCAGTCACCCTGTGTATCCCGTCGCCGGCGATCGACATATCTGACTTGTCTCCAGTTCCCCGGCCTAGCTGAGCTACCACCGCTTCAGAAGTTCCTAACTACGTTGACCCTGCTCCCGCGTGTATCCAGGTACCTAAGTCCCTGACCAGCCAATTCTGTTCATTCTCCGAGCCCAGGGCATTGGGTCTCCGTAGGTCAAGTACTTACTTGCCTGCCGGTTCATACCAGTTCGCCTCCTGGCTACCTGCATATGTATAAGTTCCATCTGCCACAGCCCATGTATGCTGGGTCGTTACATTACTCCCCTCTACTCTACGGTCCATCCCGGAGCATTAGCGTTGTCTCTGGTTTCCACCACTTGATTTCCCTAAGACCTAATGCTATCAGGGCTGGGATGGATATCTTTGGTGGAAATTCAGAATGGCCTCTAAGCCTGTCCCTTCTAGCATCTCATAGGGCTCCCGTGAATTCTCCTCAGCCCCGTAGCCTTCCCATGAAACCAGGTACTAGACAAAGCGCGACGGAAACTTCGTCTTGGCTCCTCCATACCATTGGCCGTCCACAATAGCTTCTATAATGTGACTGGGCTCGTTGTCTACAAGTTCCGGGGTAGGGACTTCCTTGACCCTAGCTGCTGCCGGATCCTCACAATAGGGTTCGAGTAACGTGACCTTGAAAGCTAGGTGGATGGTCTATCTGGTGGGCAGTTGGAGTTTGTAGGCTCCGTTACCCACTGGACGTTTGACCACAAAAGGGGCAAACATCCGGTGGTTCAGCTTCCCCATCGGACGCTTTGTACGCATGTTCTTTGGGTTTAACCTCACGCAGTCCGCTTTTTCCGCCTCCCCAGCGGTCACATCCTCCAAGGAAGCATAGTCCGGTGATGGCAACCTTTTCCGGTCGGGCGATTTCCGTTGCCTTTCCTGTGCCAGTTGAACCGTTTTTTGAATCTCTTCCCAGATTCCTTCCCATTCCTTGACCAAGGGCTCACCGCCAGGGTGTATTCCTTGAGTGTCAGACACGACACCGGACCAATTTGTCCTTGGGTTAAACCCATAGTTCATCTCAAATGGTGACCACCTGTGGGATTCTGATGTCGCGCTGTTCTATGTATACTCCGCAAGGGGTAACAGCGAAACCCAACCATCTTGTTGGTAGGAACAGTAACTATGCAAGTAAGGCTCCAGTTTCTGATTAGCCCTCTCGGTTAGCCCATCAGGCTCTGGGTGGAATGCAGTCGCAATGGTTAGTTTCACTTGCAACCAGTGCATTAGACTCATCCAGAACTTGGATGTGAATCGGCTATCTCGATGGGAGATGATTGACTCTGGGAGTCTATGAAGGCGCCAAACTTCCTTCAGGAATATCAAGGCAAGCTCCTTGATAGCTACCTCGATTGTCGGTGGTATGAAATGTGACATTTTCGAGAATCTGTCCACTATGACCCAGATCTCGGTACACTCTTTGCACTCAGGCTGCGCTACAATGAAGTCCTTTGAAACCGCTGCCCATGGCCATATAGGAACAGGAATAGGTTCCAGCAGCCCAAACTGCTTGTGCCTGATGGACTTATTTCTTTTGCTTGCCTCCCATGTTCGCACATCGTCGGTGATGTGCGGGTCCATCTTTGGCCAATGGAAGTTGGCCGTAACCCTGCCAATAGTTTATACGTCCCGCAGTGCCCCGCGATTCACGAGTCCTGCTCAGCATCCATGATTGTCTGCTTCAGATTCTGTCCCTTGGGAACATACCATCTCTTCATTGAGAGGAGTAAGCCCTTTCCCGTGGTGCAATGTCAGTCGACCTCTTGGTCACCGGCAGCCATTGCCTTCAGGATCCTCTACCATTCCTGGTCTGTCATTATGGATACCCGCAGTTGATCTAAAAGTGACAACCGGAGGCGAAAGCCTTGGCACACCTGCAACACTTGTGGTCCCAAGATGTCCCGTTCCTGGCTCCCAACCCAATGTCCGGGGCGACAAAACGACTTTGACGGAAAGTTACTCCCCCCTTCAGGGCAGTAATCCATATGCCGAGACAAAGCATCTGCCTTCTCATGCAACTGTCCTTCTCAGTAAAACACCTTGAAGTTAGATGGTTGCAGGAACTCAGCCCAGTGGTGCTACCTATAGTTAAGGACCTTGCTACTTTTAAAGTAGTACGAATTCTTTGGATCTGTATGGATCACCAATTGGTCCGTTAGTGAGCGTAGCAGATGATCCCATTCCTTGAATGCCGCCACGTTGCCAGTCATTTCCTTATTATGGACACCATAATCAATCTCGGCTGGGTGAAACTTCCTACTATGGTAGGCCACTGGATGCCATGTCTCGTCTTCACAGAACTGGGAGAGGACGGCTCCTAATGCAAAGTCACTAGCATCGGTTGCAAGCTGGGTGGGCAGCTCAGGGTCAAAATGTGCTAGGATAGGTTTGGACATAAACGCCTCCTTCAAATGGTTGAAGGTCTGCTCACATGCAGCTGTCCATTCCCATCGGACATCCTTCTTTGACAAGTCCATCAGAGGTTTCGCTATCTTGCTGAAACCCTCTATGAACCGGTGATAGAAGTTGGCAAAGCCCATCAAGTTTTGAACATTGAGGACGCCTGTCAGATGTGCCCAATCCCTAATTGTCTGCACCTTGTCCAACAACATAGAGATCCCTATATTGGAGATCTTGTACCCGCGGAATTCAACCTCCCATTGGTGGAAACTGGACTTCTTCATGCTTACACATAGTCTAGTTTTCGACAATTTCTGCATCACATGTCTCACCATCGCAACTTGCTCTTCCATGGTTTCGGAGTAGATCAGGATGTCATCCAAGTACACAATGACTGCTTCATGCATGTGATCGCGAACATCCTCCTCTATCATGCGTGGGAAAGTTGCCGGGGCATTACACAACTCAAATGGCATGACCGCGTATTCATGCAGTCCATATCTGCACCGGAAGGCCATCTTCCATTCCTCACCTTCTGCCATCCCCAGAAGGCAGCAGCCGTTCTTCAGGTCCAACTTGGTGAACACAAAGGCTTTTCCGAACCGATCTCGCAGTTCATTTATCAGCGGTAGAGAATACTTGCTCTTGAACATGATTTTGTTCAGCCCTCCGTAATATATTACCAGTGTCAAGGTACCATCTGGTTTTGGCACGAAGAGGACAGGGGGTGCTGCCAAGGAACCGGACCCCCGCCGGTTTCCTGTTCGTAGCATGTCATTGAGATATTCCGGGAGTGCCTTAAGCTCCCATTCTGATAACGGATAGATAGGCCAAACTGAGGTTGAGTTCCGGGTTGCAACTCGCTTGTATCATCATACTTCGAGTGCTCCCATAGTGCCCCAATGCGTTATTGACAGAAGATATCCCCTAGTCTTTGTGCGTGCGGAGTAGTTTGACTGTGATGTCGGCACCTTCCTCATCGGAGAATTGCACAATTCCCAATAGGTACACATTACTAGAGTCTTCGGCTAGTAACTCTTCCTTACTCATTAACACTAACTGCCCCTGCTCTGCCAGGAAGTTAGTCTTGCAGAAATCTGAGCGCCAGGTTAGTGATCCGGTCTTCCGATCTATGTCGGGATTATGGTCTTTCAACCAAGACATAGGTAGGTACCCATGCACCTTAGTGTTGGGCATATCAGCGACCTCGAAGGGCATCTTATTGTGGTGGCTGCCTATCCTCATCACTAATAACTTGGTATAGTGTAGACCTGACCCAGGAATGAGATTACCACTGGCGTCGCTTCTCAGCACGTGTACCCTTCGTGGTACACAAAGTGCCTGCTTCCGCTTAACCCCACAGCTACCAAGCACCAGCCCGGTAGCTCCCCTATTGAGTAGCAGGAGCGCTTCTGCGCTTCCCTGTCTAGCTCCTATCCTCCCATCTAACTTGACCCGCAGGTGGATAGACTGTGTATGACGAGGCAAGTTGTCAGGCTTCCGCCTCCTGGCTTGTCCTGGGGACTCCCTCATCATGGCTTAGCGAATTCTTTTAGTCTCTTGGCTTTCGACACAACCACGGCCACAACGGGTCGGTAAACGTTAAGGGATTGGGATTTGCCTTCTCTCCATGACTAGGGTGTTTACTATCGCGGCCGCATGATTTCAGGTAGTAAACCCTCCTCAGCTAATCTTGAAGATAGCGCCCTTTATTTGATCAAGTCCAGCTTGGACCAATTCCGCTTGTATAAACATAATAATCTTTTCATAAGGCACGTGGAAGTCTGCTGTCGGACCAGTTCCAAGCCAAGCATCCTTGCTTCCCCAATGTCCAGCGTCTCCTCAAGCAGGACATCACCCAGCCTCAACCGAAATAATGTCCTATAACTTGCCCATCTAGCTAAGCAAATTCTGCAAGAAATACGTATAATTAGAACCAAGGAAATAACCGGAAACACAAGAACGGAGAGATAGCCAGCCCACCGCGCATAGCCTGCAACACATACCTGCCCACACTGCCTGGGTGTAGTTAGTATCAGGGTCGTTTGTGGGGTAGAAGGGTACTTACCCATCTCCGAAGCTATCTCTGTTGCTCAAGTCCATCTATCCCTCATGGGTCTATAGCTGCGGGTTAATAAGGTTACACCTTAAACAGAATGGGTTCTTATCTATTCTGAGCCGCCAGTATCAACCTCCGTGATCTGAGGTAATGCCTGGCGGACTTCAAGTATCTTTGACGAGGAAGCCGCAGGGGGCACTTCGCTGCACTTCAGGCGCTTGTGTGTTCCTGTGGGCTCCCTTACCAGGGCTAACCGGTTCAAGCCACTGGTCTTTTTGGACAAACTAAGGACTGGGGCCGGCGCCGTACACTTTCTCCAAAACTGACCTGTTTGACCGCACTTGGTGCACTGGTTGTGCTTCCTCCAGTGTTTGGTCAAAGTCGACAGGATTTC
Organism: Tuber magnatum; assembly: GCA_003182015.1. NCBI lineage: Eukaryota > Fungi > Ascomycota > Pezizomycetes > Pezizales > Tuberaceae > Tuber > Tuber magnatum. The sequence continues at coordinate 516,169 of PYWC01000098.1, read as the reverse complement.
CTTATGCACTATTGCATACTCCCTGGTCGCCGGCTTCGCCTGTTTCCCTGTGTAGAAATTAGGAGGTTTCGCAGACCTCGGGTTTTGTCTGCCCGCACCTTTTTTCCTTCCTCTGGAACCTGCCTGATGTCAAGGATCTATCCTGCTTCTTATAAGCGGGTTGAGACTGGGGGGTTGGATGAATAACGCGCTTAGTGCACCGATTGTTGTCCTCTAGGGTGTGCCCGACCTTGCAGAGAAGATCAAGGTACGCGTTCATGTCGGTCGCATGGGTCTCCTTATGTGCCCACACATTCTGAACCTCTTGTGTGATGCCTGATCGAACCTTGTCTTGTACCTGTACCGGATCTGTATATCCAAGTGTAATGACTGAGCATACAGGAGCTATGGCAGACAGAACCTATACATATAACAGTAGCCAGGAGTCGCACTGGTAGGAACTGGCAGGCAAGTAAGTACTTGACCTACGGAGACCCGATGGCCCGGGCACTGAGAATGAACAGAATAGGCTGGTCAGAGACTAGGGTACCTGGAGACACCTGGGATCGGTGTCACCATACTAAGGGACTTCTGAAGGGGCATTTGCTCGGATAGATAGGGTAATGGGGAAAAGTTATCTTCTCCGCAGGGCAAGGTTACCCTATACTCGGGTTCAGGTTACCCTGCCCAAAGTACTGAGTTACCCTACCTTTCAATACGAAGGTGCACGCGGAGTGCGGGAAAATTGACTGAAATGTTGGTCGCGCGAAGCCATGCATGATACTAGAGTCTGGTGTTCCGGGGGATGCTATTGGGCAAGCTGCATAGCTACGACGAAGCTGTAAATTGGACACATTATTTCTATGATAGACCTCCGGCCTCGCCTGGAGGCCCGGACGACATGGGTAAATGGTTGTATATTTGTCCCGAGTCTAGCGAAGAGGAACCTTTGCAGACGTCCTTGCAATACTGTATACGGCGCTGCTGTCCAGTCGACCGTAGGCTGTTCACAGGATATACAAGGGGGCATAGGGGGGAAGGTGCAGTACCTCCTCGAGGTTGTTCGCAATAAAGCGGACCAAAACTGGCGGGGTTGACGGGCGTTAACCGTTGGGGTCCTGAAGGTAGTCCTGGGTGGTGCCGGCGCGACTGGGAGAGTTTTACACCTACCAAGGCCGAAAGTGTCCCCAACGGTATAGGCTCTGAAAGGGAAGTGCAGGGATACTAAAAGCCTTATTCCTAGCACGGGGAAGGTATATCCGAGTTACTGGTCCTGGGTAGTACCCATTGGATCACTCGCGGACTACTGTGTTCTGTGGAAGACAGCGGAAACCCGACACCCGGAAATAGTAAATAGATAAACCATGCACGGTAGCTTCCGGAGTCCAGTAGAGATCAATGCATATGTCAAGGGTGTCATGGCCAGTCCAGTTCATGAGGTGCCTTGACTGTTAGCCACTGGCAAGACACTGACGCGCGGAGCTTTTCAGGCAGGGGAGCAAAATGGGAATGCACTGCAGAAACGATCAGCACATACGGTGGACGCCTACTAGAGTCTAGCGACACACGCATGGCCAAAGGGTGTTCCTGGAGATGTGTCGGACCACCCTTAGTGGAGAAGGGTGTGCTCAAATGGTTGGAGCAAACTGATAGTGGAGTTTCTGGCATAAGAAAAACTACCCGACAGTCTATGCACGAACTCTCCTACTCCAACTATCAATCCTCCTGAGATCTGAATTGAGTGAAGCGCCAGGCTTAACGATATTAAGTTTTACCATTTACTTTACTCTTGCATTGGTGTGAACCTTTGGCGAAAGGTTTGAAGTTGTTCGGTGCGGTCACAACCTGGGCATCCATATTCCTAGGGGTGCCCCAGTTGCAGTATATCTTTAAGGGAGCTCATCGCTTAACTTCTCTCCTCATTAATTGATTCCAACCTTCAGCACTGACCTTGCGCGACTACTGGTAACCTTGTCTAGAATGAGTAGAGCAGGGTGGAAAGGGCAATGGCCTGTACCGAACTTCCAACCAGAATGGAATCCAACTTGGATTCAGACCTTGACCTGGACGAGAACACCGGCAACACGTTTCGTGTATAAGTTTTTGCGGATGTTCATTGTATCGACCGGGACATCCACCAGCTGCTCTGGGAAGCCGCTCTGATTCAGTTACACGTTCAATGTCTTGACCTCCTGATTACAGACCATCGCGGGGCGGCGCTGGTATTTTTCCCAGACCATACTCTTGGCCACAACATGCTCCCTCCCCCACTGCACGGGGTTCCCTTTAACAAGTTCTCCCGGCAACTCGTCAAACCTTACATCGTCCAGGAAGTATCCAAGTCAATTGAGGAAGCGAAGCTGGAACTGAAAAGCTGGAACACCCAGCAGCAGCGGGTGTTCTGAACACAAATCACTGTAGCAGCAGTGAAATGGATGAAGGTGCAGCAGGAGGCATACCTGCCGATGATAAGGGATCAGCAGGCATTGAAGACTCGGATGGCAGCCTTGGAAAAGGCTTTTGAAAGAGGGTATATTATTGATGCTGAGAATGATGTACTGATGTTAGAGGCCACGCCCCTACTCCCGCTTCTCCATACCAAGCCCGAGAACTTCGGCATGGAGTTGTCCAGGCGAGCCAGAGACGACCAGTAGAGGGCATACCTGAGCCCAATCGGTATACCGATGTTGGAAAGCCAGAAAGATGAGGGCTACAGCTATACCTCCTCCTTCTCAAGAGCATCTACAGGCTTCCTGTCAGTCCCCCACTCAATTGCCGGCAGTAGGTGGAGCAGCCCAATAGTTGGGCCAACTGACGGATGTCGAGTAAGGAAAAGGACGTCCAAACCGCAGGGCATCATGGCATCAGACACACCTGACCCTACTCCTCCTCCGACTCCGGCTCCCAACATTTGCCCCACTACCCCTTTAGTTGCAACTCCCGTACCTCCCATCACCGCCCCAAGACCCACACCTTTGCCTACTTCGTTGCCCGCTCAAGACACCTTCCCTGCCACAGCATTCCCAGCAGCAGTATTGGCTACCCCAGGGTTCCGGCCAGTGTGTACAGCGTCACCGGGTTTATTTGAACTGGTAAGATGCCAGGGGGAGCAAACACCGATGGCTCTGTCACGAGGGACCCCAATCCCCTGACCTGGGACGCCTGCTCACTCCGTGCCTTGGGTACTGGTCATCCCCATGGCAGCCTGCAAGCCCAGTCTGCCCGCCGGTCTCCCCACCATCACCAGGGGCGAATTGGACAGCCAAGACGAGTTGTGTCTGTCAGGCTGTATGTCAGAAGAGACCTGGATGGGGTGGATTCATTACCACTCCTGAAGGTGTAGGAAGAGACCACGAACCCCGGTGAGACATAGAACGAGGCAGAAAGAAGGAGATGGATGACCGACATGTGGGTACTATGGGTCATGGAGGTACGCTGGCCCCCAGATGCAACTCTTGAGTGGGGTAGAGTTGCAGTCTTTTCTGCAGATAACACAGACGGCGCCCAACGAAACTCCTGAGCCTGGGCGACCCCTTGCTCCAACACCGGCATGAGGACAATCAGGGGCTAACACCACGGAGGGTGGTAACTATGATGGCCAGGAGGAACGGTTTGATGGGTATGACAGAGCCGGGGAATCTTAAGGCAGGAACCCCAGACGTAGTGGAGACGGAAATGCTCCACCTGGAGGTGGTACGGCGGGAGCAGGCAGAGATCCAGGGGACTCAGACCATGACAGCTCAGATAATGATCGTGATGGAGATTCTCTCCATCATTTGACCCCCTTCCTTGGTACTCACAAGGATGACCAGAGCAACGAGAACAAAAGATAGTGGGATCGCCGAGCCAAGAGGCTGGCGTGAGCCCTGTGGGGTATTGGTTCGGCTTCTAGGCCAACACCAAGACACCGGCAGCAGAAGCCAGAGAAGCTGAGTGGTATCCCCCCCTTCAAGGGCAAAGTTACAGAACTCGGGAGCTTCTTGACCTTGGTAGAGGTCAAATTTCAATACTTTACGGATTGCAAGTTAGCTGACATGGATAAGGTAACATTGGTGATCCCGCTTTTTGAAGACTCCTCACGGGCATGGTATCCGGGGTTGCATGGGCATATTAACAAGGAAGCCGCCAAGGGCACTGGCATGACTGTCAAGCACAGCGACCTCTTACAGATATGGAAAGGGTTCCCAGAACGGGTGGGACGAAGTTTCGGCGAACACCAGGCGGGGCGAGAGTGATCCCTTCTTGGGTGGTGAGACATTGTGATGAAGCCACATTACATCGATGAGTACCTGGATAAGATAATTGCTTATATGTATAAGCTTAGCTCTACAGATCCAGTACAGGTACGAGACCAGGTTCAATCAGGCATCACAGAAGATGTTCCAAATGCGTGGGCAGTTAAGGAGCCCCATGCGACCGACCTGAACGAGTACCTTGATCTTCTCCACAAGGAGGGGCACATGCTGGAGGACAACAACTGGTTCGGTAACCATGTTATCGACTCAGCGCCCCGGTCCCAACCCCCTGATAAGAAGGAGGATAGATCCCCGACATCTGGCAGGTCCAAGAAGAAGCAAAAAGGTTCAGGCAGACCAAACCAGAGGTCTGCCAAACCTACTAGCTTCGGAGCAGGGATACAGGCAAAGTTGGCGACTTCTGACTATGCAATAGGGCATAATGAAATCTGGCGGACTTTGACCGGACCCCAGAGGAAGCACAACTAGAGCACCAAGTGTGGTCGAATAGGTCACTTTTGGAGAATGTGTACCGTGACGGCCAGAGTCCTTAGTTCATCCAAACAGGCCAGTGGGTTGAAACGGTCTGCCCAAATAAGCAAGCCCACAGGAATGGACCAGCGCCTAAGGTGCATCGAAGCGCCCACTCCGGCTGCCTCGTCTAAGATACTTGAGGTCCGCCAGGCACCACCTCAGATCCTGGAGCTTGATACTGATGGATCTGAATAGGTAAGGACCCATTCTGTATAAGCTGTAACCTGGTTAACCCGCAGCTATAGACCCCTGCGGGACAGATTGACTGGAGTCACGGGGGTGGCTTCGGAGATGGGTAAGTACTCTTGTACCGCATAAACGACCCTGATACTGACTACACCCAGGTGCTGTGGGCAGGTAGATCTTGCAGGCCGCGTGCGCTGGGCTGGGCTATCCCTCCTTTGTAGGGTTTCAGGTTATTTCCTTGGTTCTAGTTATATGTACTGCTTTCAGGATATCTTTAGCTGGATGGGCAGGTCATAATACATTGTTTTGGTTGAGGCGGGTTCAGGTCCCGCTCGAGGAGACGCTCGACATTAGGGAAGCAAGGCTGCTGGCCTTGGAACTGGTCTGACAGCGGACTTCTACCCACCTCAGGGAAAGAATTGTTATGTTTAGTACAAGCAGAATTGGTTCACGCTGGACTTGATCAAATAAATAGTCCTAGTTTCAACTTTACCGGAGCAGGGTTTGGTACCCAAAATTATGCTGGTGTGATAGTAAACACCCTAGTTATTGATGAAAGACGAATCCCAATCCCTTAATGTTTACCAACCCACTGCGGCCGCTCTAGTGTCGCAAGGCAAGAGACTAAAAGGAATTACCAAGCCAAGAGGACTAAGTCCCCAAGACAAGCGAAGAGGCAAAAGCTTGACAACTTGCCTCGTCCTACCCAGTCTATCCACCCACGGGTCAAGTTAGACTGGAAGATAGGGGCTAGACAGGTAAGCGCAGGAGGGCTGCCGCTACTCCATAGTGGGGCTACTGGGCCATGCTTGGTAGCCGATTGGTTAAGCAGACTCAGGCACCTTGTGTACAACAAAAGGTACACGTGCCGATAAGCGACGCCAGCGGTAATCATATTCCTGGGTCAGGTCTACATTATACCAAGTCATTAGAGATGAGGATAGGTGACTACCACAATGATATGCCCTTTGAAGTTGCGGATATGCCCGATACCAAGGTGGATGAGTACCTACCTATGCCTTGGTTGAGAGAGCATAACCTGGACGTAGATGGGAAGGCCGGATCCGTAACCTGCCAGGAAGATTTCTGCATGGCTAACTATCCAGTAGAGCAGGGGCAGTTAGTGTTCATGACCGTTGAAGAGTTACTAGCTAGAGACCCTAGTAAGGTGTATGGATTGGGAATTGTGAAATTCTCCGATGAGGAAGGTGCCGACATTACGGTTAAGGTACTGCCTGCGTATAGGAACTATGGGGATACCATCAGTCAAGAACAGATTCAGACACTACCGCAGGAGTCGAGGTATGCCCATATGCTCGAGTTGCAACCTGGAACTCAACCTCAGTTCGGGCCTATCTGTCCATTATCGGAAAAGGAGCTTAAGGCAGTCTCGGAATATCTCCATAACATGCTGAGAATGGGAAAGCTAAAGCGATTCAGTTCCTCGGCAGCCGCCACTATCCTCTTCCTGCCAAAAGCAGATGGTACATTAAGACTAGTAAGAGATTACTGAGGGTTGAATAAAATCACGGAGAAGAGTAAGTATCCTCTACCGTTGATGAATGAACTGCGAGATAGGTTAGGAAAAGCCGCTGTGTTCACCATGTTGGACTGGAAGAACAGCTCCTACCTTCTGAGGATGGCAGAATGTGAGGAATGGAAGACAGCCTTCAGGTGCAGATATCGACTGTATGAATACCCGGTCATGCCGCTCGCATTGTGTAATGCCCCGGCCACTTTCCAGAGCATGATAAAGGAGGTCTTTGGAGATCTCATGGATGAAGGAGTCATCGCGTACATGGATGACCTCCTGATCTGCCCTGAAACTATGGAAGAGCACTTCGCGATGGTGAGACATATGATGGAGAAATTGCGCAAAGTTAGACTATGTGTAAGCATCAAGCAGTCCAGTCTCCACCAATGGGAGGTTGAATTCGGCAGATACAAGACCTCCGATATGGGGATCTCTATGTTGTCAGAGAAGGTGCAGACAATCAGGGATTGGGCATGTCCGACATGGGTCGTTGACGTTCAAAGCTTTATGGGCTTTGCCTACTTCTATCGTCGGTTAATAGAAGGTTTCAGCAAGGTAGCGAAAGCTCTGACGGACATGACAAAGAAGCATGTCCGGTGGGAGTGGACACCTGCATGTAAGCAGGCCTTCAACAATTTGAAGGAAGCTGCACGTACAAACCCATCCTCGCACATTTTGACCCTAAACAGCCAACCTGGCTGGAAACCGACTTTACTGACTTTGCCTTAGGAGCCGTCCTCTCCCGGTTCTTTGAACGTGAGAGATGGCATCCAGTGGCCTACCATGGTAGGAAGTTTCACCCAGTGGAGATTAATTACGATGTCTATGACAAGGAAATGACTACCATCGTGGCGGCGTTCAAGGAATGGCATCATTCGCTATGCTCAGTAACGGACCGGTGGGAGATCCATCTGAATCCTCAGAATTTGGAGTACTTCAATAGTACCAAGGTCCTTAACCAAAGGCAGCACCGCTGGGCTGAGTTCCTGCAACCATTCAACTTTGAGGCGGTTTACTGAGAAGGTCGGTTGAATGAGAAGACAGATGCTTTGTCTCCGCGTTGGGACGACTGCCCTGAAGGGGGGAGAGACTTTCCGCCACAGTCGTTTTTCCGCCCCCGAGAGTGGGCTGGCAGCCAGGCACGGGACATCTTGTGACTACCAGTGGTGCAGGTGTGCCGAGGATTTCGGCTCCAGTCTTCTGTTTTGGATCAACTGTGGGTAGCGATAACCGAAGACCAGGAATACTTCCGGATCCTGAGGGCAACAGCCACCGATGAGAAACAGGTCGAGGGATCTTTCACGGTAGAAAAGGGCTTCCTCCTGTAGAAGAACAGGTGCTATGTTCCCCACTGACAAAATCTGAAGCAGGCAATCATGAAGGGAGAACCTGACTCCCGAAGCGCGCGACACTTCAGGACTTACAAGACCATTGGCAGGGTTAGGGCTAATGTCTATTGGCCTACGACAGATGAGCACATCACCAACTATGTGCGCACCTGTGATGTGTGCCCAGGGAATAAGTCCATCAGGCAAAAGAGGTTCGGGCTGCTGGAAGCTAGTGATATTCCTATTCGGCATTGGAGACCGTTTTCAATGGACTTCATTGTAGCGCTGCCTGAGTCCGAAGGGTATACCACAATCCGGGTCATCGTGGACCGATTCTCGAAAATGGCCCCTTGTATACCACAGACCACGGAGGTACCTAACAAGTAGCTCGCCTTGATATTCCTGAAGGAAGTTTGGCGCCTTCATGGACTGCCAGAGTTAATCATCTCCGATCGAGATAGCTGATTCACATCCATGTTCTGGATGAGGCTAATGCACTTGTTGCAAGTGAAACGAGACGTTCCGACTGCTTTCCAACCTGAGATTGTTGGGCAAACTGGGAGTGTTAATCAGACACTGGAGCAGTACATGCGTAGTTACTGTTCCTACGAACAAGATGATTGGGTTTCACGGTTACCCCTTGTAGAGTATGCGTACAACACCTTGACATCAGAATCCACCACGTTGTCACCATTTGAGATCGACTATGGGTTTAACCCAAGGACAGACAGGTCTTGTGTCGTGTCTGATGCTCAAGGAATACACCCTAGCAGTAAGCTCTTGTTCAAGGAATAGGAAGGAAGCTGGCAAGAGATTCGAAAAACGATTCAAGAGGAACAGGAAGGGCAACGCAAATGGCGTGACCAGAAAAGGTTACCATCACTGGACTACATTACCTGGGAGGATGTGACCGCTGGGCGGGCAAAGAAAGTGGACCGCATGATGTTAAAGGGAAGGAACATCCTCACAAAGAGTCCGATGGGGAAGCTGGACCAGCAGTTCTTTGGCTCTTTTGTGGTCAATCGTCGAGTGGGTAACCGAACCTACGAACTCCAACTACCTACCAGATGGACCATCCACCCACTTTTCAATCTCATGTTGCTTGAACCCTATCGCGTTGATCTGGCAGCAGGTAGGGTCAAGGAAGTCCCAAACCCAGAACTTGTAGACAATGAGCCAAGTTACGTTATCGAAGCTGTTGTACACAGCTAATGGTATGGAAAAGTCAAGGTGAAGTCTCCGCTGTGCTTCATCCAGTACCTGGTTTCATGGGAAGGCGACGGGGCTGCGCAGAATTCATGCGAGCCCTATGAGATGCAACAAGGGACAGGCTTACAGGCCATTCTGGATTACCACCAGAGATATCCATCCAAGACCAGGGACCATAGGGTCTTGGGGGAATCGAGTCGTGGAATTAAGAGCAGATGCGAATGGTCCGCGACGGACTGTAGATATGAGGGGAGTGATGTAACCATCCAGCGTACATGAGCTATAGCAGACAGAACCCATACCCACACAGGTATCCAGGAGGCGAACTGGTCAGAACCGGCAGGCAAGTAAGTACTTGACCTAGGGAGATCCGCTGGCCCTGCGTCCGACAATGAATGGAATTAGCTGGTCAGGGACTTAGGTATCTGGATACAACCAGGTTTGGTGTCAGCGTACTTAGCGACCTCTGAAGCGGTATTTGCTCAGATAGATAGGGTAGCAGGGAAAGGTTATCTTGCCCACTGGACAAGGTTGCCCTACCCTCAGGATCAGGTTACCCTGCCCAACGTCCTGAGTTACCCTACCTTTCAACACCAAGTCCCTCGCGGAGTATGGGAAAATTGACTGGAATGTTTGTCGCATGAAGCCATGAATGATACCGGAATCTGGGGTTCCAGGGGATGCTATTGGGCGAGCTATGTAGCTTCGGCGAAGCAGTAAAATGGAGACCTTATTCCTATCAAAACCCTCCGGTCACCCCTTGAGGCCCGGGCATCATGGGTAAATGGTTGTGTAGTTATGCCCAGTCTAGCAAAGAGAAATCTTTGCTGAAACGCTTGCAACACCGGATACCTCGCTGCCATCCGGTCGACTACATGCTTTTCGCAGGATATACAAGGGGGCATAGGGTGGAAGGTGGGGTACCTGCTCCTAGTTGTTTGGAGTAAAACGGACCAAAGTTGATGGGGTTAACGGGTGTTAACCATTGGCGTGCCGAAGGTAGTCCCGAGTGGTGCTGGGACGACGGTGAGAGTTTTACACCTACCAAGCCTGAAAGTGTCCCGAATGCTATAGAGTCTGCAAGGGAAGTGCCGAGACACTACAAGCATGATTCCTACCACAAGTAAGGTAGATCTGGGCTAGTGGTCATGGGTAGCGCCCATAGGATCTCTACCGGACTACTGTGTCCTGCGGAAGATACTGGAAGCCCGCGACCTGTAAATGGTAAACAGATAAACTGCACACAGTAGCTTCCGGAGTCAAGTAGAGATCAATGCATATGGGAAGGGCATCCTGGATAGTCCAGTTCATGAGGTGCCTTGCCTGTTACCTACTAGCAAGACACCGATGCGCAGAAGTATTCACTGCGGCATGCAAAATAGAAATGTACCGTAGAAACCATAACCACATAAGGTGAATGCTGACTAGGGTGTGCCCTGAGATGTGTTGGAGCACCCATAGCGGAGAAGGGTGTGCTCGAATGGTTGGAGCAAACAGATGGAGGAGTTTCGGGCATAAGATAAAACTAGCTGAAAGTCCATGTGAGAACTCTTCTACTCCAACAATCAATCCTCTCGAGACCTTAATTGAGTGAACCGCCAGGCTTACCAATATTTGGTTTTACCACTTACTTTACTTTTACATTATTGTGAACTTTCGGCGATAGGTTTGAAGTTGTTCGATGCGGTCGCAACCGTGAGATACATCTTCCTAGTGGTGCCCCCGTTACACTAAGGTTATACATATAATCAATTATCTTATGCAGGTACTCACCGATGTGATGGGGCCTCATCACAAGGTCTCGCCACTCGAGAAGGGATCAATCTCGCTTAGCCTAGTCCCCCCCGAAACTTGGTTCCAGCCGTTCTCGGAACGGTTTCCTTGTCCGTAAGTGGTTGTTGTCTTTGAGAGCGACGCCAGCGCACTTGGCAGATTCCTAGTTAATGTGCCCATACAACACCAGATACCATGCCCGGGCGTTGTCTTCAAGAAGAGTGATCATCAGGTTTACCTTATCCATGTCGGTTAACTTGCAATCCGTAGAGTATTCAAATTTGACCTCTACCAAGGTCAACAAGCTTCCGAGTTCTGTTACCTTGCCCTTGAACACAGGGATACCATTCAGCTTCTCCGGCTTCTTCTGCCGGTGTCTTGGTGTTGGCCTAGAGGCCCCAGAAGTACCCCTCAGGGCTCTCGCCAGCCTCTTGGCGTGGGGATCCCACCGTCGTTTCTTCTCCTTGCTCTAGTCATCCTTGCGAGCACTGCGCAAGGGGGTCAAATCCAGGAGAGAATCTCCATCATCAGCATTATCTGAGCTGTCATGGTCAGAGTCCCCTGAATGTCTCCCAGCTCGCGGCGTACCACCTCCGGGTGGTGCATATCCGTCACCACTACCTTCGGTACTCCCGTCTTGGGATTCCCCGTGTCTATTGTACCCATTAAACCGTTCCTTCTGTCCATCCTGGTTACCATCATGCCAGGGGTTAGCGCCTAATGGTCCTGATGCCAGTGGTGGAACAGGGCGTCGCCCACTCTCTGCAGTTGGGATAGACGCCATCTGTGTTAGCTGCAGAGAAGACTGCAACTCTGGACAACTCAAGGGTTGCATCGCGGGGCCAGCCTGCCTGCATGACCCACAGCACCAACATGTCGGTCATCCATCTCCTTCCTTCTGCCTCCTTCTACGTCCCACCGGAGTCCATGGTCCCTTCCTACACCCACAGGAGTGGTAATGAATCCACCCCATCCTGGTGTCTTCTGACTTACAGCCTGATGGACAGAACTCGTCTTTGCTGTCCAAATCGCCACTTGTCATGGTGGGGAGACTGGCATGAAAACTTGGCTTCGAGGGTGCCCTGGAGAGGACTGGTGCTCCAGGAATGGAGCGAGCTGGTGTCCCAGGTCCGGGGATTGGAGTCCCGCGTGAGGCAGCCATGGGTGTTTACTCCTCCTGGTGTCATACCTGTTCGCAGAGTCCAGGTGACGCTGCGGGCAGTGGCCGGAACCCTGGGGTAGCCGACACTGCTAGTGGGAATGCTGTGGCAGGGAAGGTATCTGAAGTGCGTAACGAAACCGGCAGAGGTGTGGGTCTAGGGCCCCGATGGGAGGTGCGGGAGTTGCAACTGAGTGCGTTGTGGCGGAAATGTTGGGAGCCGGGGTCGGATGAGGACTAGCGTCGGGTGTTTCTGGTGCTGTGAGGCCCGCTGGTTTGGATGTGCTTTTCCTTGCTCGACGTTCATTGGTTGGCCTAACGGTTAGACTGCCTGACCTACTGGAGGCAATTGTGCGGGGCACTGACAGGGAGCCTGTAGATGCTCTTGAGAAGGAGGAGGTTTAGCTGTAGCCCTAGCCTTTCAGGCTTTCCAAAATCCATATACCAATTGGTCCCCGGTATGCCGTCCACTGGTTGTCTCTGGCTCACATGGCCAACTCCATACTGCAGTTCTCGGGCTTGGTATGGACGAGCGGGAGTGGGGGCATGGCCTCTGACATCAGTACATCATTCTCAGCAGCAATACTATACCCTCCTTCAAAAGCCTTTTCCAAGGCTGCCATGTGAGTCTTCAATGCCTGCTGATCCCTTATCATCCACAGGTATGCCTCCTGCTGCACCTGCATCCATTCCACTGCTGCCGCAGTGATAAGTGTTCAGAACACCAGCAGCTCCTGGGTGTGCCTGTTCTTCGGTTCCCGCTTCGATTACTTAGTCGACTTGGATATTTCGCGGACGATGTAAGGTTCAAGAAATTCACGCGTGAACTCAAGAAAGTCGACGCCGTCCGGCACGGGAGGGATGATCTTGTGGACAAGGGCAGGGTCTTGGCAATATGAGAGCGCCACTGCGCGAGGGTCTGTAATCAGGACATCGAGACATGGAACCAGGAACTGAAGATGGGCGGCCTCCAAGAGCAGCTGGTGGCCGTCCCAGGTGATACCGCGAACATCCCCAAAACCCGGTGCACAAAACGTGTTGGCGGTGTTCTCGTCGGGGGCAAGGTCTGAATCCCGGCTGGATTCCATTCTGGTTGCACGTTCGCTACTAGGCATTGCCCTTTTCACCCTGGCCTACTCGTTCTAGACAAGGTTACCATTATTCACGCAAGGTCAGTGCCAAAGACTGGAAACAATTAATCAGGAGAGGAGTTAAGGGAGGAGCTCGCTTAACGATATACCGTTAAGGGGGCACCCCTAGCAAGATCGATCGCAAGGTTGCGACCGCACCGAACAACTTCAAGCTTATGGCCCAAAGTTCACACCAATGTAAGAGTAAAGTAAACCGTAAAACTTAATATCGTTAAGCCTGATGCTTCACTCAATTACGGTCTCTAGAGGATTGATTGTTGGAGCAGTAGAGTTCCCGTATAGACTTTCAAGTAGTTTTATCTTATGCCCGACACTCCCCTATTAGTTTACTACAACTATTCCAGCACACCCTTCTCTGCTAAGGGCGGTCCGACATCTCTGCAGGCACACCCTTTGGGCATGCATGTGTTGATACACTCTAGTCGGCGTTCACCTTATGCGTTTATCGTTTCTGCACTGTATTTCTATTTTGCCCGCCGGAGTAATAACTTCTCCGTATCAGTATCTTGCCAATGCCCAACAGTCAAGGCACCTCATGAACTGCACTATCTACGACACTCTTCCCATATGCATTGATCTCAACTTGACTCCAGAAGCTACCGTGATTGCTTTATCTATTTATCATTTGCGGGTCTCGGGATTCCGCTGTCTCCCGCTGGACACTGTAGTCCAGTAGTGATCCAATGGGTGCTACCCATGACCACTACCTCGGATCTACCTTACCTGTAGTCGGAATCATGCTTTTAGTGTCTCTGCATTTCCCTTTCAGAGCCTATAGCGTTGGGAACACTTCCAGGCTTGGTAGGTGTAAAACCCTCCCAGTCGCCCCGGCACCACCCGGGACTATCATTGGTATGCCCACAGTTAACACCAGTTAACTCAGCTGGTTTTGGTCCGTTTTACTCCGAACAACTTGGAGGAGGTACTCCAGCCTCCACGCTATGCCCCCTCACATATTCCACTAACAGCCTATGGTCGACAGGACGGCAGCGACATATACGGTGTTGCAAGCCTGTCTACACAGCTTCTGCTTTGCTAGACTGCGTACAACTACACAACCGTTTGCCTATGACTTCCCGGCATCAAGGCGGGGCCGGAGGGGCATGATAGGAATAATGTCTCCAATTTATATCTTCATCGGAGATATACAGCTTGCCCAATAGCATCCCCCGGAACCGCAAATTCCCGTATCATACATGGCTTCACGTGACAAACATTCCCATCAATTTTTCCGAACTCCCCGTGGGATTTCCTAATGAAAGGTAGGGCAACCTGGGACTTTGGGCAGGGTAACCTGATCCCAAGGGTATGGTAACCTTGTCCAGCGGACAAGATAACTTTTGCCAGTTACCCTGTCCATCCCGTCACCGGCGACAGACATATCTGACCTGTCTCCCGTGATCTGGCCTAGCTGAGCAACTGCCCCTACCGAAGTCTCTAAGTACGCTAACACCGCTCCCGCGTGTATCCAGGTACCTAGGTCCCTGACCATCCAATCCTTTTCATTCTCGGAGCCCAGGCCATTCCGCTTCCCCAGGTAACTTACTTACTTGCCTGCAGGTTCCTACCAGTTCGCCTGCTGGCTACTTGTATGGGTATACCTTCCGTCGGCCATAGGTCCTGTATGCTGGGTCGTTACGAAATGTCACAGTTCTAGACATATTGTATGATGGTTTCCTGTATTCCCGGTCCATGGTATTGGCAGTATACCAGGCGAGTGGTTTTGGCCATTCCCCATGACCTGCTGCTGTGAGATTGTGGTTTCTTTGTATTATATTTGTTCTGATTTCCCCAATGTGGGGTATCCATATCTTGCCATCGTACCGAAGGTAGTTGGCGTCCCACTTGCATAGCCCTAGCACTATCTTTTTCACTTCCTTGTCTTCCCTTTCCCGTGCCTGTCATATCTGCTGAATCTTCTAGTCTTCTGTGCTAATCTCCTGTATGGTGTTCTGTCTATCGTTATGGCTTTCCACCATGTCCATTGCCTGGAAGTATTTTCCTCCCGGGTGTAGTATCTCCCGCTTCCTTGCAATCCTTTTCTCCTTTGCTCCCTTTAGGTTAGTCCTTTGCTGGTCTTGTGCAGGTGTCCAGTTTCCCGCTTCCTTCTCTTGTTGGTATTCAATTTTGAAGTCGTACTGGCTTAGCTTCTCCCTCCCACAGATTTCACACTCGTTGAGTTCCTTTTTTGTCATACATGGCATGAACCTTTTATGGTCTGTTAGGACCTTAGTGCTATGATTGATGTGCTGAACATAACGTCTCCACTCTTTGAGACCTTGAACTATTGCGACTAGTTCCTTGTCCTGTACGTCCTCATTGCATTCGGCTGGTGTCATTGATTTGAACTGGTATGACACTGGTCTCCATTGCCCGACTTCGCACCTTGGGATATTATGCCTGGGCATAGATATTGTGATGCATTGCTTCCGATCATGGTTTCTCTTTCTGGGTGGAGATAAATCACTATGGGTGCCGTAGTCATTTTCTGTATTAGCTCGTCAAATGCTTGGTCTTGTTCCACTCCCCAGTTCCATTTGATGTCTTTTTGAGAAGGTGGTGTATCGCTTGGACTGTTTGGCTGAACCCTGCCATAAAGCGGGCATAGAAGTTGTGGAATCTCATACACCATTGGATGCCGCCAGGCATTTTTGGCACGATCCCTTTGCTTACCACGGGCTGCCATCCTGACTGGGTCCAGCTGAGCTTCTTCCTGGTTGGTGATGAAGCGGAGATATTCCACTTCATGTTCATGGAATGCGCATTTGCCCAGTTTGACCTTTATCCGCAATCCCTGTCATACTTCCACAACATTATTGACGTTCGTTTGATGTTGTTCCATGTTTTTGGAATATGTGAGTTTCTTCTCTAAATAGACAATGCAACATACATCTGGGTATGGGTTTACTACGCGGTTAATCTATTTCTGACAGGTGGCTGGTGCATCGGTTGGCCCGAATAGCATCACCAGATAAACAAACGTACCAAATCTTCCGGTGAATGTGGTCTTCCATTTGTCCCCTGGTTTGATGGTGATATCATGGTATGTTTTCTTGATATTGGGTGCGGTGAGGTGCTTTGCAGTTTCCAGCCTATCTAGGGCCTCGGATATCAATAGTAATAGATACCAGTCCTTTCTTGTCATTTGGTTGAGAGCCCAGTAATCCACACAAAGTCTTAGTTTCTGGTTCTTTTTTTGAACAAATAGGATTGGCGATCCTCCTTCTGCGAAAGAGTCCCTAAACCATCCTCATTGTAGGTTCTGTATAATGTAGGTCTTCAGCTCCTCCAGTTCCTTTTCGCCCTGGAGGTAGATCCTGTTCGTCCGATATTCGGCATCCTTCTTGTATTTTATTTCTAGGTCTACCGGCTTCTGGTGTGCTGGGATCTCTATCACGCCTGGTTCCTGGAACAGTTCCCAATGCTAGTTGTATTCCTTCGGGATTGTCTGGTTCCAGGGTTTGTCCTCCTTGCCTTTTTTGTGCTGGATTGCTAATTCTGTGCCGATGTGGAGTTTGGCCTACATGGCCGGGGCCTGGTCCCAGTGGAGCTTGAGAATTGCTCTGTTTTCTCCTCAGTGGTAGAGTTTCCCAAATGTGCACCCTGTTATCTCACCAATTGCCCTTCTTCTTTCTGGTTGTCACTCTTGATGGGTCACTTGATCAGTACTCGCGAATTCTTTTATGCCTTGTGCGGTTTTGTCAAGTGTTCCCGCTTCTTGGAGTTCTTCTTCATTGATCTTTTCGATAATCAATTGGGCCCCTCTATTATCCTTTTCCACAAGGAATTGTTTATCGCCCAGGTTTACCAAGAGTACCTTTACTTCACATGTATAATCAGCATCTATTACCCCCGCATTGGTCATGAGCCCATGGTTGACGACTAAACCACTATGTGGGACAATATGCCAATAGGCATGTGACAGTGGTCTGAGGGCTATCCTAGTAGCAATTGTCATCGGCCCTCTGGCAGGTATATGTTGTCTTTCCGTAGCATACAGGTCGTGTTCTGCCAACCTTGCTGAGCCTTTAGTCGCCACTTTTGCCTTGTTGGTCAACTTCTTGACTCGGATCCAGTGATCCCTTTGGCCTCCCTGAGCACTGGTTTGTCTTGGATCCTGTACTTTGATGAACTTTATGATTAAGTTCTCTTCCAGGGCTCCTGCCTCAGGGGTGGTACACAGCACTGGTAAACTGTGTAGACGCTCTTCTGCATATCGTTCATCCTCAAATATACTTTTGTTATTCCCCCACTCTATTGTGGCCCTATGTTGTCTCAGCCATGTCATTCCTAAGACTGCCTCTTGGTCCTGCCAGTTGGCCACCTGAAAGGTTGCCAGTTCCCTATGGCTACTGATATCTATGGGTATTCATGCTTGGTGGGTAATCGGTCTCATGACTATTTTCCTTCCCTCTGCTAGGTGTATCTCTGCGGGTTCCTTTGTCTTCAAGGTCCTGAGGCCATGTCTGCCGCATATTGCTTTCTCAATAAAGTTTTCTATTGCTCCTGAGTCAATCATTGTATGCATTGTCATGGTTTCATCTCTTCCACCCAGTAGTGTCTCAACCACAGTATGGTCTCCTTCATGTTTCAATGATTCTTCTTCTAGTGTCATGTAGTAATTGGCCAGGGTGATGGGTTTCGGCAGTGTCTTGTCCCTCAGACGATCTATTGCCGGGGACTGTCGCCTTTTACTGCCTCTTCATCCTCATTGTCAACCTTCATTTCGCGCAGCTTGGCAGTGGCCGGGGTTGGCTTTCTGGTCCTAACAGGTCCTAGTCTTTCCAATGTTGTTCTATCTCATCCCTCCCTTGGTAGGGGGCAGTTGGGGAGTTTGTGGCCAGACTTTCCGCATCCTAGCTATAACCGGCCTTTCACTCTTGGTTGGTATTCTTTTCATGACAGGTTCAGGTTAGGCCTGCTTCTGGTCACATTCAGGTCCATTGTGTCACCCCCCTGTGTTGTTGTTTGTGGTGTTTGTTCAAATGTTCAGTCCTGGTTCCTAGATGTGCTTTTATATTCCTTCATCGCGGTCTCCCAGATGTGGATGTGTTTGATCATCACCCACTGTTGCTCACTTTCAATTGCCCATATTGCAAAATCCGCCATTGGCATATATTTGGTCTCTCCAGTGCCCCATGCCTGTTGCAGCGGGGTGGTACCTCCCTGCGGCCTGTATCGGTAGAGTCTCCCATCATCGTATTCACTCTCAATAGCTAGGTATTGGAATTTGTTCTTAAACTCTGTCACATTCTTTCTCCCTTCTTATATGATTTCCGGTTTGCCCTGGGCTGCTAGTTTCGCATCGAGGTCTCGTGATCATTCTTTTAAGACCTCCTTGAAGTTTTCCTATGTTTCCCATTCTGGTTCTATAGAACCTTCAACATAAGGAGTTATCCATTGACTGCCAGTGTCACATAATAGTGGTTTGGCTTAGATGACCTTGGTAGTACCCCAACCGTTGCCGAAGTTCTTGACTCTGAAGTATCGTGCGAGCTGGAGAGAACTTCTTGCAACCTTCTCCTCGCTCCCCTGAAAACGTCGGGTTCTTTAGCCTTCCAAATGTTTCCTCCACTAGGCTGGGCTGTCTGTAGAGTCGCTAATAGGACTGTAAGTTGTTCAGGGGTTATTCTCACTCACTGCACCAGCATGGCGACTGCTCCCGTTCCCGACATCCTTGGTTCTGTTCCCTTGTGAGAGCATGAGGTTTCCACTTGTTGTTGCTCTTCGGGTGTGACCGTGCTCAGGGGTCTGCCAGTTCCTGGTGAGCTCGCTACTCTCCGTAGCTCTTGTCATAACCTAGGAAGTTCCCGGTGATCACTGGTTTCCTTGTCGTCGTAATCTGTTATGTTATTGTTCCGGGGTTGCCTATGCTACACTCCGGTTTCCATGTATCATGGGCTATCCTTTTGCTGTGATGCTATCCAATGTAATAATTCCTACTCGTTAGTGCTTCCTTCACATGAGCGATGAGACCTTAGACTGAAACACTCCGCACTACATGTCTTCTTCTTTGTTGCATAGCTAAGCACTCCAGGCTCCTATCTCACAACTCACTTATAAAGATTGCGGCACAAGGGGGGCGCTTAGGTGGAGAGTAAACTAGTAAAGTTATAGGTAAGAAGATACAAAGATAATAGGATGAAGAGCCCATCCTCCTGGGTCCCAGTGACCCTTTTTATACTCGCTCTTCATGCCAACCCTAACATTCTGACTCATACCCCTGAGTTGCTTCCCATAGTCATGTACACTAGTGGGTCACATTTGTGAGACCCATGACTTACCAGTTGAGTCATGTGCGAAAGTCATTACGTCATAGGACCTTGCAACTGCAAGTTGTCCAACCACAATTAACCGATTACACCATACTCGCGACTCACAACTGTGAGTCGTGTGAAACCTGATTACTCTAATATGAGTCCTGGTGTGGAAGTCTAACCAATTTGTAAGTCTTACTCAGTTGCCCCAACATTCTGTTCTGAGTCTTCCATGATGTAAAAAACCTTCCTCGCGTGCCACCGTTTGTGACACATACATAGGCTATGGCAGGCAGAACCTGCACCACTGGAGGTGGCCCTGAGGGCGACTGGTAGGAACAGGAGGGTAAGTAAGAGTTTGACCCAGGGAAGCTCTATGGTCAAGGTTCCATTATGAACAGTGAGGCAAACACCCTGCGAAGGTCTTAGTATACTCCAGGATTTGCCAAGGACAAGTTACCCTGCTTGACTGCTTAACTGGTCTAGGGAAAGGGGGGGAAGTCTATCTATGCCATAGGAATTGCCTGGGTAATAGGGTAAAGTTACCCTGACCTCCTGGGTAGGTTACCCTACTCATGGAGCACAGTTACCTTGCCTTGGAACTCGGGTTGCCCTGGCCAGGAACCTGGGTTACCCTACCCGGCAATAGGGAGTTGGTCAGGGAGTTCAGTGGAAATGACTGGAATCTTTGTCACACCAAGCTATGCATATTAATGGAATCTGCGGTTCAGGTAGATGCTCTAGGGCGAGCTATCCAGCTCTGAAGAAGCTGTGAATTGGGGACATTGTTCCTATCATACCCGTCCGGCCCTGCCTTGCAGCCTGGATGTCATGGGCAAACTGTGCTGTAGATGTGTGCTGTCTAGCAGCAGGAAATCTTTGTCACCCTGCTTGCAATACCGTATGTATCGCTGCCATCCGGCTGACCATAAGCTGTTTTCACGTTATAAGAGGGGGCATAGGGCAGAAGGCGAAGTATCTCCTTCAGGTTGCTGCTGGTAAAAGGGACCAGAACTGCCGCAGTTAATGGGAGTAGACCCTGGGCGTCCTACAGGTTGTTCCAGGTACTACCAAGGTGCCCCAGAGAGTTTTACAGCTATCAATCCCGAATACCTCCACAATGCCATAGGCTCTGTAAGCTCCGTGCAGAGGCACTAAAAGCATGCTTCCTCCTAGAGTCAAGGCAGATTTGACATGGTGGTCCTGGGCAGCGCCTATTGGAGTATTGCAGGATGACCATATCTTACGCAAGACACTTGAACTCTGAGAGTCCTAAATAGTAGAGCGATAAACACCTCATAGTAGCTTCTGGAGTCATGTAGTGCTCAATGCATATCGGAAGGGTGTCATGGATAGTCCAGTTCATCCGGTGTCTGGACTATTAGCCACAAGTGAGGTATCAATACGAAGACATTTTCACTCCGATCAGCAAATGCGAGATGCACTACGGAAATAATAACTGCATCTGGTGAATGCCATATAGGGTGTGTTGATACATGTATGCCTAAAAGGCATGCTAGCAGACCTGTGGGACTCCCCTTTGCGGAAAGGGCTGTGCTAGAATCATTGCAGTCAACTTATAGGAGAGTTGTTGGCATAAGATATAACTACTGGAAAATCCATACGGGAACTCTCCTACTCCAACAATCAATCCTCTCCAGACCTTAAAATAGTGAAGCATCAGGCTTAACCATATCCAGTTTTATGCACTACTTCACAGTTATACCAGTGTCAAATTTTAGTTCTAAGTTTGAAGTTCTTCCATGTGGTTACAATCCTGAGACCCACCTAGCTAGGAGTGCCCTTGTTACACCCGCCCAGGTACAGCTTCTGAGCAAATGGACATCTTCTTGGGATGGCAAACATTGACTGATGCTCAGAGAGATGATCAGGTGCCAGTAATGACAGGCTTCTGCCTATAATATGGAGGACATAGACATATAGCTAGGCCATGCCCCAACAAGAGACCCCACCAAATGCAGGCAGCCAGCATGTCACCTTCCGTCCCTCCTATTATCACTGGGTGGGTGTGCCCTGATACTAGGTAGTCACGAAACTGGTTGACCTCCATACCAAATATGGTACTAACATGGAACATGTTAAGTCTTTTCCTTGTTTACCTATATCCGGTTTGTCTTTGGAACCAAGAGAAAATGGAATTGAAGATAACCACATGGTGATGGCCTGTAGTATCATAGAAAACCAAAAGGTAATCTGTTTCTAGGTCCTTATTAACTCTGGAGCAACCGGATACCTAGTTCTGGATAATGATTTCACTCACTACCCTCCCCTCCCCTTTTTGGAACTGAAAGAAACTATATAACTTGCAGTAATAGATGGAAGACTAATCCACTCCTGTGGAATTACCCATCTGATCCAGAGAGAGCTGATAATCAACAACCAGCCAGAAGCACTACAGGACTTTATTCTTAAGCTAGGTGGATAGTACCCCTTGACAATTAGTTTCCCTGGGTTGAAACAACATGATATGATGATCCAGTTTACCGACAACACTATCACTTTTAAATCAAACCAATGTCTCAAAAACCGCATCTCCCATCAGTCACAACTCCAAGGAGTGAAACAAGGCATCCCACATTTTCAGAAAGCCTATGGTATCCAGTAGGCCATAGGCCCCAAGGTACTGAAGGAATGAGAAGTTAGAGACATTGTCCCACTGGAATGCCATGACTTGATCCACCTGTTCTGGGAAAAAGAACACAACCAGTTGCCCCCACACTGACCTGACCATGATTCTATTCCACTGTTGCTAGCCTTTAAACAAGCTTTTAGGCTGCAATGCAGCTTGGTCTCCCCATCATTTGAAACCTTTCAGGGTCAGCATGACGAAAACCTTAAGAAGGATATTATTTAATCCTCCACCTCACCAGCAGCTTCTCATATCTTATGTATCAGGAGGAAGGAGAGCTCCTTGTGACTATACCTAGACTATTGGACACTAAACCATAGAAGGATTAAGGATAATAGACTACTACCCTTCCCGACAAAAAAATTGATACAAATCTCATAGTCTAAGATCTTTACCAACTTGGACATCCACAGAGTGTACAACCTCATATGCATGATAAAAGGGCAAGAGTGGGAAACAGCCTTCCGGACCTGAGACATCCTGGATATGTCCAAGATTATGCCGTTTGGTATCACCAATGCATCTGGCACCTTCCAGGAATATATCAAGAAGGCTCTGCACCTCAGGCTAGACTACTGCTGTACCACCTATCCGGATAACATCCGCATCCATGGTACGACTACGTAAGTGCAAGTCGAACATGTTGGCTTGGTCCTGAAAGTCCTGGTCGATACCATGTTAGACGTTAAACCCCACAAGTGTGAGTTCCATGTGAGCCAAGTTGACCACCTTGTGTTTATTAATACTACCCAAGTGATCTCTATGGATAACACCAAAGTGGGAATAGTCACCCCCTGGCCAATACCAGACCATGTGTCAGATATGTGTTCTTTCTTAGATTTGGCACCTTCTATCATCATTTTATCAATGCCTATTCCCATCTTGTCTGACCTCTCATAGCAGTTACCAATAAGTATCGGCTGTTTGTCTCGATGCCTCAATGTTAGTAGTCCTTTAGGAAACTCAAAATGACCTTTACCACTGCACCAGTTCTGATGAATCTTGATTTCGACAAGGAAGTGATCATTGAAACATATGCTGTAAACTTTGTATCTACAGGCATTGTATTACAATACCAGGAGGAAGAAGTGCTTAACCCTAAATGACGCTACACTTAAAAGCATACCTTGGCTGAAGGTAATTATAACATCTATGATAAGGAGTCCATTGTAGTGGTCTGTGCTCTTGAGGAGTGGAGATGTTACCATATCACCTGCGCAGTCATGATCCTGACCGAGTACTCCCACCTAAAACACCTTACAACCAAATGCCTCTTTAACCATAGGCAAGCCCGGTGGTCTGGGTGTTCCATGCAATTCAATTATGGTATCAAGTAATCAGTGAGAATGTTCTATGGCAAAGCGGACGTCTTGACTTGGACGCAATGACCAATTGAAGAACAAGAGCGGTGAAGAGAAAATTGGTCACAGGTGGGATTGATGCCCCATACTATTGGTTTATTGATGAACATCAGGCTGCCCACCAGAGCATCCCATCTGGAAGGGCTTTGGTAAGAGGCATTTGACAATAACTCTACTCGAAACCAGACCCTTAATGCCTTAGGCCAAGGGGAGAGCCACTCTTGTCTCATTGCGCTAGCAGAGTGCCAGGGAGCAAGGAACCAACTTCCCTCCTGTAACCGCTTATATGTCTCCATTTATAAAGTCTTACCTTTACAACTGATTCAAGAGGTCCATGACTGTCCCACTACAGAATATCCTAGAATGGGGCAAACCCATGGATTAGTATCCTATAGCTCCTACTGGCCAGGTATGTATTACGATATTGGTTACTTTGTAAAGAACTGCTACATTGGCCAATGAAGGCAAATCTTATTATTATTATTATTATATGTCATTATCTCGCTTATTTTCTTTTTTTTTTTAACTCATAGGTCTGATTGATTATGGCTCAACGACGTACATGCAGCTCGCGCTATGGCATACCAAAGCCTTAATTCCAAAACGCCCTGCACACCCCAGGGGAAAAATCGCCCCAGGTCCCTCTGGTCTGGGACCAACCGCATGTTCCCTCCCTGAAGCCCAGACCACTAGCAAGCCAAAACAAACTAAAGAAACCCAAGCAACGAGAAGAGCAGGAAGCTACAAAAAACGCCTTTGGCGTCATCACAAACAAGTAAAGAAACGTACCCCCTAAAAGTTGCCCTAATGGGGGGTTACGGAAAGTCAAAATCCTACGCAGTAGACCTGTGGAAGGGTCCTGGCCTTTCGGCCTAATTAAGCGCCCTAAGGCAGGGAGACCAAGGGGACGGCCTTACCAGGAATCGAAGGGTCAATGCGCTGCCCGGGTGAGAAGTGTAGAATGACATCGCGATGTCAGAGCCGAGATGTGTAGAGGAGGCGGTAAGCTGCCAGCTTAAGTGGATGACCCGCATAGACGAATGTCAGAGCCGGAAAGAGGAGGCAGAGGGGATGCTAGGCCAGCTGAGAGGATGCCAGCTGAGCGGGATGGATGATGCCACAAGCAACATCAGAGCCTGAGTGAAAGGTCGCCAGCCGAGGCCGGCTGGGAGTGGACAGGTAGAAGAGCTGCCGCCTGGTGAGGAGGTAGGGCTCCGAGGACCCAGGCAGTAGGCTGCCAGCCGACCCGAAGAGATCAAAAGATGGAAGACCCAGACCAGGTAAGGTGCTGCCAACGATACAGCGGCAGGCTGCAACTGGGGTCACAGGAGCTGTCCCCCCTCTTGGCGAAGCACAGTGTTTTACCGCTTCTCTCGTGTAGTCCGTTGTTCTCCGAGAGGAAGCGTCACTTAGTGGATGGGATACCATAACCGTGCGATGCGAGGAGGAAGGATAAGGCCCCCGATAGCCCAGAGGACCACCAGGCAGACTGACCGTCAGACCAACCCAACCCAAGAGAAAGCCGACCCTGCGAATCCTAAGCGAGCCCAGGAAATGCGCTGAAGAATAGAGGCAAGGCCACCACGAGGCAACCCCGGACAGAAGGGAGGGTCCCCAAGAGGATGCACTCGGCGGGGAGGATAGTAGGGGCCATAAGTAATGCCTGGCCAAGCGAGAAGTGAAAAGAAGTGGTCTAGCACCCTGCAGCTGGGGGGTGTGAGACCTGTAAATGTGGTGATAGTTCTCTGGTATTGGGTTGTCTCGATTAGGAAATCTTTTTCAATGACCGGAGTTGTAACGGAGACGGAGCGTGTCATTATCTCGCACATTTTTTTTTTATTGTTTTTTTTTTGTAACACATATGGATATTTGATTATGGCTTAAACGCGCACATGCAGCTCAGGCTATGGCATACGAAAGCCTTAATTCCCAATGTCCTCCGCGCGCCAGGGGAAAAATCGCCCCAAGTCCCTCCGGTCTGGGACTAACCACACATCCCTCCGCGAAGCCCAGTCCCCCAGCAAGCCAAAACAAACTAAAGAAACCACACCAACAAAAAGAGCAGCAAGCTACAAAAAACCCCAGTGGCGGCATCGCAACAAGGAAAGAAAAGTGCCCCCTAAAGAGGCCCTAACGGGCGGTTGCAGAAAGTCACAATCCCGCGCCGCAGACCTATGGAAGGGTCCTAGCCTTTCAGCCTAATTTATCGCCCTAAGGCGGAGAGACCAGGGTGACGGCCTTAGTAGGAACAGTGGGGCAAGACGCTGCCCGGGTGAGAAGTGTAGGACAACATCGCGATGTCAGAGCCGAGATGTGTAGAGGAGGCGGTAAGGTGCCAGCTTAAGTGGATGACCCGCATAGACGAACATCAGAGCCGGAAAGAGGAGGCAGAGGAGATGCTAGGCCAGCTGAGAGGATACCAGCTGAACGGGATGGATGATGCCACAAGCAACATCAGAGCCTGAGTGAAAGGTCGCCAGCCTAGGCCAGCTGGGAGCGGACAGGTAGAAGAGCTGCCGCCTGGTGAGGAGGTAGGGCCCCGAGGACCTGGGCAGCAGGGTGCCAGGCGACACGAGAGCAGGAGCAGGTGGAAGGCCGAAACCAGGCGAGGCACCACCAGCGCTATGGCAGCAGGCTGCAACTGGGGTCACAGAGGCCATCCCCCCTCTAGGCAACGCAGAGTGTTTTACCGCTTCTGGCACGTAGTCCCTTGTTCTCCAAGACAGAGCGTCACTTAGTGGATGGGATACCATAACCGTGCAGTGCGAGGAGGAAGGACCAGGCCCCCGATAGCCTAGAGGACCACCAAGCAGACTGACCGGCAGACCAGCCCAACCCAAGAGAAAGCCGACCGTGCGAACGCTATGCGAGACTAGCAAAGGCAGGGAAGAGTAGAGGCGATGCCGGCGTGAGGCAACCCCAAAGAGAAGAAAGGGCCCCGAAGAGGATTAACTTGGTGGGGAGGATAGTAGGGGCCATAGGTAATGCCTGGCCAAGTGAGAAGTGAAAAGAAATGGTCTACCACCGCCCAACCGGGGGGTGCGAGACCCGTAATTGTGACAATAGTTCTCTGGTTTTGAGTTGTGCCCGATTAGGAAATCTTTTTCGATGACCGGAGTTCTAACGGAGACCAAGCGTGTCATTATCTCGCTTATTTGTTTTTTTTCCTTGTTCTTTTTTTTTTCAGCTCATATGTATATTTGATCATGGCTCAAACAGGTACATGCAGCTTGCGCTCTGGCATACAAAAGCCTTAATTTCATGTCCTCCACGCCCCAGGAGAAAAATCGCCCCACGTCCCTCTGGTCTGGGACCAANACGAAAAGCAATTGGTACACAACCTGAGAACCTGGTGCCAAAAAGGATTCATCTTCGTGAGCATAGGGACAAAGGGGTTGAACACGTCACCCCCGTAAGTCAAGACCCTCCGGTCGGGGACGAACCGCACATCCCTCCCCGAAGCCCTGTCCCCCAGCAAGCCGAGACAGACTAAAGAAACCCAAGTGACAAGATGAGCAGGAAGCTACAAAGAACCCCACTGGCGTCATCTCAACAAATAAAAGAAAATAAAGTACCCCCTAAAAATGCCCTAACAGGTGGTTGCGGAAAGTCACAATCCCGCGCAGCAGACCTCGGGGAGGGTCCTAGCCTTTCGGCCTAATTCAGAGAGAGCAGGGGGACGGCCTTAGTAGCAATCGGAGAAGCAAGACTCTGCCCGGGTGAAAGGTGTAGGATGACATTGCGATGTCAGAGCCGAGATGTGTAGAGGAGGGAGTAAGATGCCAGCTGAGGTGGATAACCCCCGTAGATGAGAGTCAGACCCGGAGAGAGGAGGCACAGGGGATGCTAGCCGAAAGGGTAGGTGATTCTGCGCGCAACATCAGAGCCGGGGTGAGCAGTCGCCAGCCAAGGCCAGCTTGGAGCGGATACATAGAAGAGCTGCCGCATGGTGATGAGGTAGTGCCACGAGGACCTGGGCTGTAGGGTGCCAGCCGACGCGGGAGGAGGAGAAGGTGGAAGGCCGAAACCAGTTGAGCCACCGCCAACGATACGGCACCAGGCTGCAACCGGGGTCACAGAGGCCATCCCCCCTCTAGGCAGCGCACAGTATTTTACCCCTTCTCTCATGTAGTTCCTTGTTCTCCCAGAGAGAGCGTCACTTAGTGGATCGGATACCATAACCGTGCGACGCGAGGAGGAAGGACCAGCCCCCGATAGGCCAGGGGACCAGCAAACAGACTGACCGACAGACTGACCCAACCCAAGAGAAAGCCGACTGAGCAAATGCGAAGCGAGTCTAGCAAGAGCGGGGAAGTAAAGAGGGGGAACCACCACGAGGCAGTTCCAGACAGAAGAGAGAGTCCCCAAGAGGATTAACTCTGGGGGGAGGATAGTAGGGGCCATAGGTAATGCCTGGCCAAGCGAGAAGTGAAAAGAAATGGTCTAGCACCCCGCAACTGCGGGGTACGCGACCCGTAATTGTGATGACAGTTCTCAGGTATTGAGTCGTTCCCTATTAGGAAATTGTTTTCAATGACCGGAGTTGTAACGGAGGCGGAGCGTGTCATTACCTCACTTATTTTTTCTTTTTTTTTTTTTTTACTTATAT
>PYWC01000098.1:326642-472151 GCA_003182015.1 Tuber magnatum | reverse complement strand
AATGCCTGGCCAAGCGAGGGAGGAAAAGAAGTGGTCTAGCACCCCCCAGAGGGGGGGTGCGAGACCCGTAGTTGTGGTGATAGTTCTCTGGTGTTGAGTCGTTCCCGATTAGGAAATCTTTTTCAATGACCGGAGTTGTAACGGAGACGGAGCTTGACGTTATCTCGCTTATGGACCCATAGGGCTATGAAGTGGCAATACATACAATAGCACGGTACTCTCCTGTACCTATCCCAAATCCCATCTCCTATACAATAGTTTCAGCTACTAAGTGAGTACTCTGATGGACATTGCAAACAACAACAAATAAAATCCGCCTCTCTGCCTAAAGCCTAACGAAAAGCAAAGGAAATACATGTAACGAAACCTAAGCAGTTCTATTCCTCCTCTCAGTTGCTGCCTGGTGGGCATGTAGGTAGATGGGACACTCCTTGGGGTTAGCCAGCTGAATCTTACCACAGTGGAGTCACTTGATGGGAGTGTCAAGACATCGTTGGCCCTTGGTAGTCCTGTCAGATCTGACCCAGTTATGGAGATATGCTCGATGTTGTTCAAAACAGATAGTACAGTGGGAGGTTTTGACACATTGGGTAGGGTAGTGACCAAGTTCCAAGTACTTGGAACATTGTCTGTCAGGATAAAAGTTAAGGTACCATTATAGCATAAACTTCCTGCCAAAGAGTGAGAGGCCTCTGCTGAGGGCTTTTTCTATGGGGTCTTTGCTGGCAATAGTGAGCACCATAGCAGAAGCTACTTTGTCCTTGCATTGGGCTTCTCTGGTTCGCCATCTCGGAGGGCATGGAAGGTGGATGTCATGGTTGAATGCTTCAATCTCACCCTGGACAGTTGGAAAGGTGGTGGTACTAGGGATGCCATGAATAATGACCTTTTGCCAGTCTTCATCTTTTCTGAGGCCAGATGCGGTAGGCACAGTAGCTCTAATAGCTGCCTCAATAACAAAGCAGTGGTTCTTAAGGACATTGGAGGCAGGTGTGTTATCTTTCATGATAAGGAGAACATGGTAATTGGGTGTGAACTCAATGGTAGTGACAAGTTGTTTTTTTAATTGTTGTGTTGACGGCATCGTGGATGGTAAGGTAGTTGGTGTTTAAAGTGGTGGGGTACGATCTCTCTCTATAACTATAGTGCAGTCGCAGTTGGCAAGGAGAGTAGGCAGAGGGTTTTCGTTTGCTGGGGGTTGTCATAGGCTTGACTGGGAAGACTTTGGCAGCTTTTTGGGCCCAAGTTCACCTGGTAGGAGGAGGGCAGAAGGTAGATTGGTGTTGGACATTTGTTTGTTGTAGAAGTTGTTGTGACTGAAGTTGTACAACCAGGTCGGTAAGGGAGGAAACCAGTTCCTTCAGGTCTTCAGTGTCCTTGATATGACGCGTTTGGACAACTAGGAGGTGTGCCTTCATAGCCTGAACTGTATTTATCATAGTAGCATATTTGGAGAGTATGGTGTTGAGGTCCTATTGTAGCTGACAAACAGTGTAAAGGGGGTCAGAATCAAGAGCTTCCTCCTGCTCAGGTGGTTGGGATATTCCCACAGTGTGCACTGGGGATGGGATGTCATAACCCATGTCGGTGTCATGCGTTGAGGAGGGCCCTTGCGGAATGTGGGGGTTGAATGAGACTGCAAGTGGGTGGGCAGCACCCCTGCCTCTGCCTCTTGCCCGGGGTGGCATCAGAGGTGATGGGGGAAGAACTCAGATGATGAAAAGTGATGGGTAACAGATGGTAGGGGGTGGTCTGTTGATGAAAAGTCTTTAAAGTAGAGGGTAAAGCATAGAGATTTGGTTGTTGACCAATGAGGGGGAAGCTTAGCCAAAAGTTGCGTGTGGCTTTTTCATTCGCTGTGGTTGTAATAGCAACAGAGTCTCAAAGTCTCACCTTGCATCCTGCCCCCGTTAATATAACACGTCCCCTTCCCATTCCTGAAAAGCCTTGGGAACATATGTCTATGAAATGGGTCACTGGTTTACCTTGGAGCTAGAGACATGATGGCATCCTAGTTGTGGTAGACAGGGTCACCAAGATGCATGACTTGATCCCCTGCTGCACCACCATTGACGCCTTGACATTAGCCAAATTGTACCTCCATCCGGTTTGGAAGCACTTTGGTCTTCCCACCATGATTATCTTTGACCACGGTACCTAGTTTAGCTCCTAGTTCATGACGTTAGTCTGTGACTGCTGGCAGGTATACCAAAAACCTTCACCTACATTCCACTACAAGACCAATGGCCATACTGATAGAGTAAACACTATTGTGGCACAATACCTGCTGGTCTATACCAGCTACCAGCAAGACAACTGGTTACTATGACCGCTGATAGCCAATTTCACTGCAAGCAACCACACCTCCGCAATCACTGGCCTTTCCATGTTCCTTGCCAATCATGGCTGTGACTGCTCTATGGGCGTCTGTGAGATCCCTGCAAGGCTGTCAGAGGGACCCAAGGCTGGAGAATACTTACACCATATGAGAGGCATACATGCCCACCTCTCTTCAGAGATTGCATACACCTAAGTTAGTCAATAGGAGTATGCTAGTTAGGGATACCTGCTAGCTCCAGACTTCTGAGTTCGCAAGCTGGTATCGCTTAATACTAAGAATATCAGGAACCATTGACCATCCCCGAAACAGGACGAGAAACCTTTCTGCCCCTATTCTGTGACCACGCAGATTGATATGTATGCCTACTGCCTCAAACTCCCCACCACCATGAGGGTACACGATGTTTTCGACATTTTGCTCCATGAACTTGCAGACTGCAACTATGTAGCAGAATGGGTGGTGCCACTCTCACCACCAGTTGAAGTTGATGGGGAGGAGGAATGGCCAGGGGAATGAGTGGAGGATACAATGATGGTTTGTGGCTGTCTGTAGTACCTGGGGCCATAGAGAGGGTATGAAGAAGCTACCTGGGAACCAGTCAAGATAGTAAATGAACTGGAAGCCATATATAGGTCGTACCACTACTACCTGAATCAGATGTGTCCACCTTCAGAATAGTTTCAACATGCCTAAGGGGACTGCAGAGCATGAGAGTAGAGGTAGCATCATAGCTACCTGACCAGGCCCTGGTGATATTAGGTTTCAGGCTGCATAGAAGGGAATAAGTCAATGGACAGTTGCCTAGTGAGGAAAGGGGTTGCTTAGTCAAGGTTCCATATCATGGAACATCATGGAGATGGATAGACCATTATAACTATAAAAGAAGGAACGGTTAGGGGTATTGGGATTTGTTAGCCGAGGATTTTCCTTTGTTATCTACAGGGGTGTGCCTCTTACGAATTTACTTTCTTTACACAACCTGGTAATTTCATGCCTGCACCTGTACTTAGGAATTACAACTTTCTTTCTTCTTCATACCGCTAGAACCTGTGAACCCTGACCCTGACCCCTGAGACCCTATCTCCAACCACCTTGAGTCTTGATACAAATACATCTTGTTTAGACCCCTGTACCCATCTCCCATCTCATCTACCTTGGTGTGCCTTGGACTATCTGCCATTGACCTTAGGCAGACCCTGCTTATTACATTTCGCCTTAGTGGTGCTAGATTTAGATACTATCTGGACATTCCTGTTTCTTACTGCATGCTACTATGCAAGATTCGTACAGCTGCAGAATGCCATCTGACCTCTACGAAAACCTCCCGACATTGCATCAAATTTTGTCCTTATTGTCATATTTTTTTCCAATTATCCAGACGGTGCTGCTGTACCCTTATCCTGCGCATTTTTCTCTTGCGCCCTCAAATTAGGACCATTCACTTCCTACATGCCTACTATCGCGACGTATTATATTACAGACAAATGGATTCAATTGATTTTTGTTACTCTAGAGGTCTATTATTCATCCAGTTAGCCTCCTCAATGCTCCTGGCTATATCTACCCACACTTTCTCCAAACTCTTGAAGTAAGGTGACAGGGGTTGTGATAGCGAAAGACTTATAATAGTGTTTTCTGTCTATCCTGCGGTAACTCCATATAGGCCATTTGCATTGGGAGCATCAGAATCTACCCAGTCAGATTGAGTATTCATATAGCTGAAATCTAGATGAAGTTGAAAGACAAGTCTGTTTCATGGGAATCATTATAGCTATTGTAGCGCCCAACCAGGACCCTGATGCACAGGCTACCAGTAGTCTGACTACAGAGAGTAGGCCCTCATGGACTCTTGCTAGATATTAGACCCTGAAGCTCCCCAGTTACGGCTACCCAGTGGTACACAAATCGTCAATGGAAATCTTGTCATATGTTATGCATGTTCTGTACCTGTTTCTTGATAGTTCATTGTATCTTTCTCCATAATAACCTGTGGCATCTCCCCCAGACAATCTGTCTACATCGCTTTCTGCCAGGCAAGAAGGTCGGCTATGAGGTGAGTCACCTTGGTTACAAATAAGCAGGTTTGATTATAGCAGGCTCACCTCCAACTGTCCGACTCTTGAAGTTACTGAAATTCTTATATAGTTCAGGATGCCATGCCCATAGGGTATGGCAGAGTATCGCACATATGAAGTCAATCATTCTGCTACTGATACATCAGAGAAAATCAGGTTCGGTTATCCCCTGTATCTTACTGCACTCGGTGCCCCTATACCATATGCCCTCTGCAATCTGTCGTCACAGGAATCAGAATGTTATATGCTGTAAGCAGTTCGATTTATAATAGGGACACCTAAAAAGCGATGCACTCAAAGGTTGTGACCATACCAAACAACTCCACTAATCACCCAAGTACATGTGCAAATGTAAAAGTAAAGTGAACCATATAACTTAATATTGTTAAGTCAGGCACTTTACTCAATTAAGTCTGGAGACAAGATTGATTGTTGGAGCTGGAGACTTCTCGCATAGATTTAACTAGTCAGAAGTTATGCCAGAAACTCCGCCATCAATTTACTACAACCCTTTGACTATACTCTTCTCCCATAAGGGGTTTCTGGCTTTTCTTCTGTACCCACGTGGGTATGCATGTATCAATACACTGTAGTAGATGACCTTCTTATGAGGTTGAGTTTCTCCAGTATGTCTCAATTATAGCCACTGGGGTGAAAACGTCTTCACATTGGTGCCTGGCCAGTGGCTAACAGTCAAGACACCTGTGAAGGCCTACTAATATATGAACACCTTCCCATATGCAGTTCATCTATACAAGTCCATGTTGGCTCTTCTAGTCTATGCATTTTATTTACTTTTATCAAGCTAAGGGCCTGAGATGACTCCACATATGTGGTGTCTAGCGAGGTGATCCAATGGGTGCTACCTATGACCGCCACACTCGAAACCACCACAGTCATGAGAACAATCATGCTTTTAGTGTCCTCAAACTTCCCGCATAGCAGTTACAGCATAGGGGCATGTTTATGCTTGATTGGTATAAAACTGTCCCACTTGTCACTGGTACCACACGGTACCAGCTCAGTGACCGTGATGGTTTATCTGTACTATATCCCGCGGTTCAGATCTATTTTCCTCTGAACCACTTGGGACAGGTACCGAACCTTCTTACCTATGCCTCCTCATATTGTAACGACCCAGCATACGTGAGCTATGGCAGCCGGAACCTACACCCATACAGGTAGCTCGGAGGCGAACTGGTAGGAACCGGCAGGCAAGTTTGTACTTGACCTACGGAGACCCGATGGCCCGGGCTCCGAGATGAGCAGACTTAGTGGACAAGTATTTAGGTACATGGCTACGCCCAAGGTTGGTGTCAGCGTACTTAGGGACCTATGAAGGGCCAATACACAGCTAGGCTGGGTAACTAGAGAAAGGCCGAGTGTGTCTATCCCCGGAAGTGGGATAGACAGGGTAACAGGAGAAAATCCACTTGTCCACCGGACAAGATTACCCTACCCTCAGAACAGGGTTACCCTGCCTTGAGGCTTGGATTACCCTGTTCAAGGACCTGAGTTACCCTACCTGCCAATACGAAGTCCCTCGGGGAGTTTGGGAAAAATGACTGGAATGTTTGTCACACGAAGCCATGCATAATACTGGAATCTGGGGTTCCGGGAGATGCTATTGGGCGAGCTACGCAGCTACGAAGAAGCTGTAAATTGAAGACATTATTCCTATCATGCCCCTCCGGCCCCGCCTTGAGGCCCGGACGTCATGGGCAAACGGTTGCGTAGTTGTGTGCAGTCTAGCAAAGAAGGATCTTTGGAGACCTGCTGGCAACACCGTATACGTTGCTGCCGTCCGGTCGACCGTAAGCTGTTCGCAGGATATATAAGGGGGCATAGGGTGGAAGGTGGAGTACCTCCTCCAAGTTGTTCGGAGTAAAACGGACCAAAACTGACGGAGTTAACGGGAGTTAACCGTGGGGGTCCCGAAGGTAGTCCCGGGTGGTGCCGGGACGACTGGGAACGTTTTGCACCTACCACGCCCAAGGATGTCCCCAACGCCATAGGCTCTGAGAGGGAAGTGCAGAGACACTAAAAGCATGATTCCTACCGCAGGTAAGGTGTATCCGAGGTAGTGGTCATGGGTAGCGCCCATTGGATCACTCCTGGACCACCGTACCCTGCGGAAGACACCGGAAGCCCGAGACTCGTAAATAGTAGATAGATAAACCGCTCACGGTAGCTTCCGGCGTCAAGAAGAAATCAACGCGCATGGGAAGGGTGTCATAGATAGTCTAGTTCAGCAAGGGGTCTTGACAGTTAGCCACTGGCAAGTCCCCGATGCGCAGAGGTTTTCACTCCGGCGGGCAGAATGGAAATGCGCCGCAGAAACGATATGCACATATGGTGAACGCCGACTAGAGCGGGTCGACACATACATGCCCGAAGGGGGTGTCAGGAGACGTGTCGGACCGCCCTTAGCGGAGAAGGGTGTGCTCGAATAGTTGGAGTAAACTGATGGGGGAGTTTCTGGCATAAGATAAAACTACCTGAAAGTCTATGCGAGAACTCTCCTACTCCAACAATCAATCCTCTCGAGACCTTAATTGAGTGAAGCGTCAGGCTTAACGATATTAAGTTTTACCGTCTACTTTACTCTTACATCTGTGTGAACTTTTGGCGATAAGTTTGAAGTTGTTTGGTGCGGTCGCAACCTTGGGATCCATCTTCCTAGGGGTGCCCCCGTTACAGTATATCGTTAAGCGAGCTCCTCGCTTAACTCCTCTCCTGATTAATTGTTTTTCGACCTTCGGCACTGACCTTGCGTGAATACTGGTAACCTTGTCTCGAACAAGTAGCCCAGGGTGGAAAGCGCAATGGCTAGTATCGAACGTCGACCTAGAATGGAATCCAACTCGGATTCAGACCTTGACCTTGACGAGAACTCCGCCAACACATTTCGTGCTTCGGTGTTCGCGGACGTCCGCGGTATTGAATGGGACGGTCACCAATTGCTCCTGGAGGCCGCCCCTATTCAACTACCTGATGAATGTGTTGATCTTATGATTACAGACCCTCGCGCTGCGGCGCTTTCGTTCTTCCAAGACGCCGCCCTCGTCCACAACATGCTCCCTCCTCCACCGCAAGGAGTACCCTTTAGCGAGTTCTCCCGCGAGTTCGTCGAACCTTACATCGTCCGGGAGGTATCCAAGTCGATTGAGGATGCGAAGCGGGAACTGAAGAACTGGAATGCCCAGCAGCAGCAGGTGTTCCGTAAACAGATTACTACGGCAGCGGTGGAATGGATGAAGGTACAGCAGGAGGCATACCTGCGAATGTTAAGAGACCAGAAGGCATTGAAGGATCGTATGGCAGCGCTGGAAAGGGCCTTCGCGGGAGGTTATAGTATTGATGCTGAGAATGACGTACTGATGATAGAGGCGGCGCCCCCACTCCCACTTGTCCACACGAAGCTGGAGAACTTCGGGATGGAACTGGCTATGAGAGCCCGGGATGAACAGTGGAGGGCGTACCTAAGCCCCGTGGGCATACGGATGTTGGAAAGCCTCAAGGGGGAAGGATACAGTTATACCTCGTCCTTCACAAGAGCATCAACAGGCTCGCTGTCTGTCCCCTCCTCGATCGCCCGCAGTCGTTCAGGAAGTCCGGCGATTGGACCAACCGATGGGCGTCGGGTTAAGAAAAGGACGTCCAAGCCAAAGGGTATCACAGCACCAGATACACCTGACCCTACTCCTCGGCCGACCCCCGCTCCCATTAACCCCCCTGCAACACCGTCGGTTGCAACTCCCGTACCTCCTATTGCTGCCCCAAGACCCACACCTTTACCAGTTTCATTGCCCCCTCCTGATACCTTCCCTGTCGCAGCTTTCCCGCCAACAGTATCGGCTACCCCAGGGTACCGACCGCTGCGTGCGGCTTCACCTGGATTCTTTGAACAGGTCAGGCGCCAGGAAGAGCGAGCACCCATGGCTCCATCACGAGGGACTCCGATCCCCGGACCTGGGACACCCGCTCGTTCCGTTCCTTGGGCACCCGTGATTCCCTCTGCCCCCTCAAAACCAAC
The DNA here is from genome assembly GCA_003182015.1 of Tuber magnatum. Lineage (NCBI taxonomy): Eukaryota > Fungi > Ascomycota > Pezizomycetes > Pezizales > Tuberaceae > Tuber > Tuber magnatum. The sequence goes on along the minus strand of PYWC01000098.1, from coordinate 463,699 downwards.
TCTTCCCTCCATCCTCCCCACGATCACTAGTGGTGAGTCGGACAGCCAAGACGAGTACTGTCTGTCGGGCTGCAAGTCGGAAGAAACCCGTATGGGGTGGATTCATTACCACACGTACGGGTGCAGGAAGGGACCACGGACCCCGGTAAGGCACCGAAGAAGACAGAAGGAGGGAGACGGACGACCAACATGTGGGTACTGTGGGTCATGGAGACACGCGGGGCCCCCAATGCAACCTTTGAGTTGTCCAGAGCTTCAGTCGTTTCTGGCGATGACTCAGGCGGCTCCGAACCCAACTCCTGAGAGTGGGCAACGACCTGTTCCACCACCGGCATCAGTACCATCAGGGGCTAACCCCCCCGAGGATGGGAATCAGGATGGCCAGGAGGAAAGGTTTGATGGGTATGATAGACCCCGCGAGACCCCAGGTGGAAATACCGGGGGTAGTGGAGGTGGAAATGGACCACCTGTCGGTGGTACTACGGGAGCAGGTGGAGATCCTGGGGACTCTGACCATGATAGCTCGGATGATGATGATGCCGATTCTCTCCCCGACTTGACCCCTTTTCTTGGTGCTCGCAAGGATGACTGGAGCGACGAGAAGAAACGACGGTGGGACCGCCGTGCTAAGAAGCTGTCAAGGGAACTACGGAGCAGGGCGGCTGCACGACCATCATCTAGACAACGGCAGAAGAAGCCGGAAAAGCTGAGCGGCATTCCGGCGTTTAAGGGAAAGGTCACTGAACTCGCCAGCTTCTTGACGCTGGTAGAGGTTAAGTTCGAGTACTTTGCTGGGTGCAGGTTGACCGATATGGACAAGGTAAACCTGGTGATCCCCCTTCTAGAAGATACTGCCCGAACATGGTATCTTGGGCTGCACTCCCACATCAATAAGGAGGCAGCCAAGCGTACCGGAGTTCCAGTTAATAACAGTAACCCGTTAAGAACGTGGAAAGGATTCCGGGAACGGCTTGAACGGAGTTTCGGCGGTGACCAAGCGGAACGAGACCGATCCCTCCTTGAGTGGCGAGACCTAGTGATGAAGCCACATCACATCGATGAGTACCTGGACAAGATAATTGACTATATGTATAAGCTTAGCTATACAGACCCTGTGCAGGTACGAGATAAGGTACGGTCGGGCATTACTCAAGAAGTGAGGAACGCGTGGGCACTGAAGGAGCCCCATCCCACCGACTTGAACGACTACCTTGATCTTCTTCGGAAGGTTGGACACACACTGGAAGACAACACCCGGTTCAGCAACCGAGTTATCCACCCTGTCCAACGGTCTCAACCAACGGACAAGAAGGAGGATAGGTCCTCAACTTCCGGAAGGTTTAAAAAGAAGGATAAAGGTTCGGGCAGACAGAACCAGCGGTCTGCCAAACCTACTAATTTCAATGCGGGGAAACAGGCAAAGCCGGGGACTTCTGAGTATGCCCTGGCGCATAAGGAAATCCCGTCGACTTTGACCGAACGTCGGAGAAAGCACAACCAGTGCACCAAGTGTGGACAAACGGGTCACTTTTGGAGAAAGTGCACCGCGACGTCCCCAGTCGTTAGTTCGTCCAAACAGGCTCGTGGGTTGAAACGGTCAGCCCCGGTAAGCGAGCCCTCAGGTACGGACAAGCGACTAAAGCGCATTGAAGCGCCACCTCCGGCTACCTCGTCAAAGATACTTGAAGTCCGACAGGCATCACCTCAGATTATGGAGGTTGATACTGACGGCTCAGAATAGGTAAGACCCCATTCTGTGAAAGGTATAACCTTAATAACCTGTATCCATAGACCCCTGCGGGATGGATGAAAAGGAGCCCCGGAAGTGGCTTCTGGGATGGGTAAGTACCCCTCTACTGCATGAACGACCCTGATGCTGACTACACCCAGGTGGTGTGGGCAGATAGATGTTGAAGGCCGTGTGCGGTGGACAGGGTGATCTCTCCTTTGTGGGTTTTCAGGTTATTTCCTTTGTTCTAGTTATTTGTATTTCTTTCAGGATTTCTTTACTGGGACGGACAAGTCATAGGGTATTATTTTCGGTTGAGGCTGGGAGAGATCTCGCTCGCGGAGACGCTCGACATTGGGGAAGCAAGGTTGCTTCGCTTGGAACCGGTCCAACAGCGGACTTCTACCCACCTCGGGAAAATTTGTTATGTTTAGTACAAGCGGGATTAGTTCAGGCTGGACTTGATTGAATAAATGATACTATGATCAAGTTTACCTGAGGAGGGTTTAGTACCCGAAATCATGCTGGCGTGATAGTAAACACCCTAGCTATTGATAAAACGAATCCCAATCCCTTAACGTTTACCGACCCGTTGTGGCCGCTCTTGTGTCGAAAGGCAAGAGATCAGAATTAGTAAGCCAAGATGACTAAGTCCCTAAGACAAGTGAAGAGGCAGAAGCGTGATAACTTGCCTCGCCATACCAAGTCTATCCACCTGAGGGTAAGGCTAGACTGGAAGATTGGAGCTAGACAGGTAAGCGCTGAGGCGCTCCTGCTACTCGACAGTGGAGCTACTGGGCCAGTGCTTAGTAGCCGATGGGTTAAACAAACGCAGGCACCATGTGTCCGACGAAAGGTACATGTGCCGATAAGCGACGCAAGCGGTAATCACATTCCGGGGTCAGGTCTGCACTATACCAAATCATTGGACATGAGAATAGGCGACCACCATAACGAAATGCGGTTTGAAGTCGCGGACATGCCCGACACCAAGGTGGACGGGTACCTACCTATGTCTTGGTTGAAGGACCATAATCCCGACATAGATTGGAAAACAGGATCACTAACCTGGCGCTCAGATTTCTGCAAGGCTAATTGCCTGGCAGAGCAGGGGCGGTTAGTGTTCATGACCGATGAAGAGTTGCTAGCTGAAGACCCTAGTAATGTGTACCTGTTGGGAATTGTACAATTCTCCGATGAGGAAGGTGCTGACATTACCGTCAAGCTACTCCCTGAGTATAAGGACTACGGGGACATCTTCAGTCAAGAACGGATTGAGGCATTGCCGGAGCACTCAAAGTATGACCATACGATCGAGTTGCTACCCGGGACTCAACCTCCGTTTGGGCCTATCTATCCGTTATCGGAAAAGGAGCTTAAGGCACTCCGGGAATATCTCAATGACATGCTGCGAACGGGGAAGCTACGGCGATCCAGTTCCTCAGCAGCAGCCCCTATCCTCTTTGTGCCAAAACCAGATGGTACATTAAGACTGGTAATAGATTACCGAGGGCTGAACAAAATCACGGTGAAGAGCAAGTACCCTCTACCGCTGATGAATGAACTGCGAGATAGGTTAGGAAAAGCCGTTGTGTTCACTAAGTTGGACTTGAAAAACGGCTACTATCTTCTGAGGATGGCAGAAGGTGAGGAATGGAAGACGGCCTTCCGGTGCAGATATGGACTGTATGAATACACGGTCATGCCGTTTGGGTTATGTAATGCCCCGGCAACTTTCCAGAGCATGATAAATGAGGTCTTTCGAGATCTCATGGATGAAGGAGTCATCGCGTATATGGATGACATCCTGATCTACTCCGAAACTATGGAAGAGCACGTCGCGATGGTAAGGCGTGTAATGGAGAAATTGCGGAAAGCTAGACTATGTGTAAGTATGAAGAAGTCCAGTTTCCACCAACGGGAGGTTGAATTCCTCGGATATAGGATCTCCGATATGGGGATCTCTATGTTGTCGGAAAAGGTGCAGACAATCAAAGACTGGGCACCTCCGACATGCGTCGTCGACGTTCAAAGCTTTATGGGCTTTGCCAACTTCTATCGTCGGTTCATAGAAGGGTTCAGCAAGATAGCGAAACCCCTCACGGACTTGACAAAGAAGGATGTCCGATGGGAATGGACACCTGCATGTGAGCAGGCCTTCAATCATTTAAAGGAAGCGTTCACGTCCAAACCTATCCTAGCACATTTTGACCCTGAACGGCCAACACGGCTAGAAACCGACGCTAGTGACTTTGCATTAGGAGCCGTTCTCTCCCAGTTATGTGAGGATGAGAGATGGCATCCGGTGGCCTACCATAGTAGGAAGTTTCACCCAGCAGAGATCAATTATGATGTCCATGATAAGGAAATGACTGCCATCGTGGCGGCATTCAAGGAATGGGATCATCTGCTGCGCTCAGTAACGGACCAATTGGTGATCTATACGGATCATAAGAACTTGGAGTACTTTAATAGTACCAAGGTCCTTAACCGAAGGCAGCACCGCTGGGCTGAATTCCTGCAACCATTTAACTTCAAGGTGGTTTACCGAGAAGGACGGTTGAATGAGAAGGCGGATGCTTTGTCGCGGCGTAGGGACTACCGCCCTGAAGGGGGGAGTGATTTTCCGCCACAGTCATTTTTTCGCCCCGGACAGTGGGTTGGGAGCCAGGAACGGGACATCTTGCGACCACAGGTGTTGCAAGTGTGCCAGGGATTTCGGCTCAAGTCTTCCTTTTTGGATCAGTTGCGGGTAGCGATAACCGAAGACCAGGAGTACTTAAGGATCCTGAAGGCAACAGCTGCAGGTGACAAAGAGGTCGACCGACATTTCACGACAGAAAAGGGCTTACTCCTGTACAAGAACAGGTGGTATGTTCCCAAGGGTCAGAATCTGAAGCAGACAATCATGAAGGCAGAACATGACTCCCGAATCGCGGGACACTTCGGGACTTACAAAACCATTGGCAGGGTGAGGGCTAACTTCTACTGGCCTAAGATGGATGAGCATATCACTGACTATGTGCGGACATGTGATGCATGCCAAAGAAATAAATCCATCAGGCACAAGAAGTTCGGGCTGCTGGAACCTATCGATGTTCCTATGCGGCCTTGGACAGCAATTTCAATGGATTTCATTGTCGCGCTGCCAGAGTCCGAAGAGTATACTAAGATCTGGGTCATAGTAGACAGGTTTTCGAAAATGGCCCATTTCATACCCCTGACCACTGAGGTACCTATCAAGGAGCTTGCCTTGATATTCCTGAAGGAGGTTTGGCGCCTTCATGGACTGCCAGAGTCAATCATCTCCGACCGAGATAGCCGATTCACATCCAAGTTCTGGATGAGTCTGATGCACTTGCTGCAAGTGAAACTAAACGTTTCGACTGCATTCCACCCAGAGACTGATGGGCAAACCGAGAGGGTTAATCAGACACTGGAGCAGTACCTGCGTAGTTACTGCTCCTATCAACAGGATGACTGGGTCTCGCTGCTACCCCTTGCGGAGTATGCGTATAACACCTCAACATCAGAATCCACCAGGTTGTCACCATTTGAGATCAACTATGGGTTCAACCCACGAACAAACTGGTCGGGTGTTGTGTCTGACAACCAAGGGATACACCCAAGTAGTGAACTCTTGGTTAAGGAATGGGAAGGAACCTGGCAACAGATTCGAGAAACGATTAAACGGGCACAGGAAAGGCAGCGGAAATGGCATGACCAGAAACGGCTGCCATCCCCGGACTATGTTACCTTGGAAGATGTGGCTGCTGGGCGGGCTAAGAAAGCGGACCGCGTGATGTTGAACCGGAAGAACATCCGCACCAAGCGTCCCATGGAGAAGCTGGACCACCGGATGTTTGGCCCTTTCGTGGTCAAACGTCGGGTGGGTACCCGAGCATACGAACTCCAATTGCCCACCCGATGGAGCATCCACCCGGTTTTCAATGTCACGCTGCTGGAACCCTATCGCGAGGATCCGGAATCGGGTAGGATCAAGGAGATCCCTACCCCAGAGCTCGTGGACAATGAGCCCAGTTACGTCATCGAAGCTGTTGTGGACAGTCGCTGGTATGGTGGAACAAAGGCGAAGTTTCCGTCGCGCTTTGTCCAGTACCTGGTTTCATGGGAAGGCTATGGAGCTGAGGAGAACTCATGGGAGCCCTATGAGATGCTAGAAGGGACAGGCTTACAGGCCATGCTAGATTTCCACCAAAGATATCCGTCCAAGCCCAGGGACCATCGGGTCTTGGGGGAATCGAGTCGTGGAAACAAAAGACGACGCTAAACGGTCCGGGACGGACCGTAGAGAAGAGGGGAGTGATGTAACGACCCAGCATACATGAGCTATGGCAGCCGGAACCTACACCCATACAGGTAGCCCGGAGGCGAACTGGTAGGAACCGGCAGGCAAGTGAGTACTTGACCTACGGAGACCCGATGGCCCGGGCTCCGAGATGAGCAGACTTAGTGGACACAAGTATTTAGGTACATGGCTACGCCCAAGGTTGGTGTCAGCGTACTTAGGGACCTATGAAGGGCCAATACACAGCTAGGCTGGGTAACTAGAGAAAGGCCGAGTGTGTCTATCCCCGGAAGTGGGATAGATAGGGTAACAGGAGAAAATCCACTTGTCCACCGGACAAGATTACCCTACCCTCAGAACAGGGTTACCCTGCCTTGAGGCTTGGATTACCCTGTTCAAGGGCCTGAGTTACCCTACCTGCCAATACGAAGTCCCTCGGGGAGTTTGGGAAAAATGACTGGAATGTTTGTCACACGAAGCCATGCATAATACTGGAATCTGGGGTTCCGGGAGATGCTATTGGGCGAGCTACGCAGCTACGGAGAAGCTGTAAATTGAAGACATTATTCCTATCATGCCCCTCCGGCCCCGCCTTGAGGCCCGGACGTCATGGGCAAACGGTTGTGTAGTTGTGTGCAGTCTAGCAAAGGAGGATCTTTGGAGACCTGCTTGCAACACCGTATACGTTGCTGCCGTCCGGTCGACCGTAAGCTGTTCGCAGGATATATAAGGGGGCATAGGGTGGAAGGTGGAGTACCTCCTCCAAGTTGTTCGGAGTAAAACGGACCAAAACTGACGGAGTTAACGGGAGTTAACCGTGGGGGTCCCGAAGGTAGTCCCGGGTGGTGCCGGGACGACTGGGAACGTTTTGCACCTACCACGCCCAAGGATGTCCCCAACGCCATAGGCTCTGAGAGGGAAGTGCAGAGACACTAAAAGCATGATTCCTACCGCAGGTAAGGTGTATCCGAGGTAGTGGTCGTGGGTAGCGCCCATTGGATCACTCCTGGACCACCGTACCCTGCGGAAGACACCGGAAGCCCGAGACTCGTAAATAGTAGATAGATAAACCGCTCACGGTAGCTTCCGGCGTCAAGAAGAAATCAACGCGCATGGGAAGGGTGTCATAGATAGTCTAGTTCAGCAAGGGGTCTTGACAGTTAGCCACTGGCAAGTCCCCGATGCGCAGAGGTTTTCACTCCGGCGGGCAGAATGGAAATGCGCCGCAGAAACGATATGCACATATGGTGAACGCCGACTAGAGCGGGTCGACACATACATGCCCGAAGGGGGTGTCAGGAGACGTGTCGGACCGCCCTTAGCGGAGAAGGGTGTGCTCGAATAGTTGGAGTAAACTGATGGGGGAGTTTCTGGCATAAGATAAAACTACCTGAAAGTCTATGCGAGAACTCTCCTACTCCAACAATCAATCCTCTCGAGACCTTAATTGAGTGAAGCGTCAGGCTTAACGATATTAAGTTTTACCGTCTACTTTACTCTTACAATTGTGTGAACTTTTGGCGATAAGTTTGAAGTTGTTTGGTGCGGTCGCAACCTTGGGATCCATCTTCCTAGGGGTGCCCCCGTTACACATATATCCTGCAAACAGCTGACAGTTGGGTAAATGTCCAGAGTATATATAGTATTATGAGCCAATCTCCCAAAGTCTTCCATTACTAGATTCTACACAACTAGACAACCATTCGCCCATGACATCTAGAGTCAGGGTCAGTCCCAAGGCGTATGACAGGACCAATATCTCCAAGTTACAATCTCATTAGCACTGCATAGCATAACCAATAGCGTCCCCGAGAATCAGAGATTCTGGGGATGTATATAGTTTGGCATGACAAACATTCCAGTCAATTTTCCCAAAGTCTCCTGGAGACTTTGTTGTGTAAGATAAGGTAACTTGGGGCCTTTGACAGGGTAACCTGACACCTCTGGCAGGGTAACTTGACCCCCCAGGTAGGGTAATTCTACCGGAACCATGGGGTTATATTGCCTAATTATCTTACCTACTTCTTCCACCAAGTTAGACACTTTTATCCAATCTCCTGTTTCCCTGCTCAGTAGGGTAACTTGCCTACCTAAGGTCCCTAAGTACTCTGACATTGCCTATGCCTATATACTAGGTATTCAAATACCTAAGTACCCAGGGTTATACTTGTTCATAGAGGGACCTGGCCCACAAAGTACCCCTACTCAGATAATCACTTTCCTCCCTGTTTTTCACTCCTGCCTGCCTGGCCATTAGTGTAGGTATAGGTTCAGCTTGTCATAACTCAAGTATAATGGGTCATTGTACAATCATTGTTAGTCCTTGTGTGGAGGTTCTTGTCATCAACTGGATGCCAACCTTATTCCTGCCCGTGCATATAAAAGTTTCTCCTCTTTCAGGAGGTACTCTACCCTATGTGCAAGAGCTGTGGGATCATCTTCACAGAGATTATATTCTTGAATTATCTTACGTTTCATGTCATGAAGAAACTAGGATCTTACTTGTAAGTGCTTTTTATATATTATTTCGTGTTAGTAATACACCTGTGGTTGCTTCAGGTCTTGTTGTCATTGTGTCCACTTACTATCTCCATGCTTGTTTCTGATAGCTCATGGTATCCTGCATCGAAAATCTCCTCATCTGCCTGTAGTCAAATATGATATACCCCTGAGATTAAAGAAACCATCCTTGGGAGTGGGTTAACAAAAGGCCTGTACTGGAGGATCAGGGTCTTTGGTTGCACCACTCTAGTTACCACGAGTCCTGACACTGTATTCCTCTGGGAGATAATGTCAGCCCAGATGTGCGAACACTGTGCTGCGGTCAAGTCAATCTTGAGACACAAGCTCCGGATACTGGATCTAATGGCACTACCTAGCAGGGATCAGTGTCACACTCTACTGGATAATGGAAACATCAGTGGAGTATCTGGTCTACCATGTATTATGTATTGATCAATATATGGCATTTGTTTGACTGGACCTATTTCCTGTGATCCAGTGGTGTTCAAAATTTGGACTGCCATTAAACAACCATTTCTTTCTCTATCCCCCTTTTGTGACTAATGACATAGTCCTGACGCAGTGCTATCAGTAGCAGCATTGTCCTCTAGGTCAGGGTCAGTGTCCAATTCTGTTCTATCGGATTGATGTCAGTTTTGGTACTTATCACTCCTACTATCGGTTAGGAGAACCATTTGAAGTTCTACTTGTATCTCTTGGGCAATACCAGGTTCGCTGTACACTGTGGTTTTTAGATTCCTTTTCCCAGTTTATTTTGTGGTTCTTGTGAGTGCCCATGTTGCGTTAAGGAATGAAAGTGTCAGATGTAATGACAGTTGATTCAACAGTATATGAGCTGTGGTGTTGGATCCGTTTTGCCATGTTCGCAGCCTCAATCCCACAGATCCTGTAGCACCAGTTACGCCAATCTGTTTCCGCCTGTTCGAGTTGATCACACAATAGTCTGGCTGACTACATGAATGAGCATGCGGTTGTCTATTAATATGATACTAGGGGAATGTTAATGATTGTTAGAAAAGACAGGAATTGGAATGTGGCAAAATCTCATATATCTTACATGGTGGAAAGATGGGGAGTTTGTATGTGATAGTTTTCTGGTCTTTAAGGGAAAGATTCTTATCCTATATACTAGAACTTCAGTAGGGGGTTGGTAGAAGCACACACCATTACTCAGTATTGAAAGAAATTTTTTGCCTATGAAACCATGTTTTCCTTGTCTTCACTATTATGGGCATCATGCAGGTATTTTCAGAAATCACAGCCCTGATGACTCCACTATGAACATGGTTTACACAATAGTGGTATACTTGGTATAAGACAGTAAGCTTAAGTTCTAGCCACAACAAGCAATAGTTAGCAAGAGGGGTTCTAGCCTGATACCTGCCACAGTTAAAATGGATTAGAACTCCATACCTCAACTCAGCTTGTCTTATAGACATGGCTGAAGAGGGGAAGGTGAAATGCAATCTAGCCATTCAACACGTTCAGTGGCTGGATGCTAGGCCAATCAAGAGAGATAATGGGAAGAGGTAACAAATCTAGGGAAAGAAATTGCAACATCAATATAAGTGAGCATAAGAGTATCACTACTCAAACATTTTCAGTTACTGGGAATAGGAGATTGGGCCATGAGCAACACACAACACCATTGGCCTAGGCAAGAGCATAGCATTCTAGCCTAGTTATTTTCTAACAAACACGTGAATCCCACACACTCTACCACACATGACTCCTAAAGGAAACCCACGCAAAGAGAGCGAACAAAAGAAAAGAAATCACCTAATGCAAAAGAAATCACCTTCCACTAGTCTGAGTTCTTGCTAAGGATTACAATTGTGGTAGTACAGTTTGGTCATTGGGGGTGTAGGGGCTATGGGAAGCCAGGAGTACAACGGGTAGGGAGAGTGCTAAGAGTGCCAGGGGTGCTAGCGATTTCGGGAGTCCTGTAGACACCAGGGGTGTGGGGGGTACTGGAGATTCGTGAGTGGATAGGCATGTTGGGGGTGCCAAGCAGAATGGTGGTGGTAAGGAAGTGGGCATCATAGTCAGAGTGTGAGGAGGGGAGGTCAGAGGGGTGTCAAGAATCTGAGGCCAGGTAGTAGTTGCACTGTCCTCGGCACCATTGCACCATGTTTGACAAAACACCCCCCCTGATGCACCTGGCAGAGACCCTGAGCTTGCAGAGGAAAGAGAGTTTGGACTGGCAGAGGTGGGGTGGGTAAACAGGTCTGATCTTTGCGGGTGGTGTATCATCTAAAGGAGGGATATCCTTCGAGTATGTTGGGTTAAAGAGCCACCAGTACTAGCTTTCTCGTCCTATGTCGGAGGTTAGCTATTGTGTTTAGACTATCATCTCAGAGCTGGTTGTATTTGAAAACTTATGTCAACACCAAACCTCCTTGCACCACTGGGTATCAGAGAACGCCTTGGTTCAACTGCTGCAAAATATTCTCCCTTTTCTAGGTACTCCACTGCTTGCAAGGCACCCATGGTATCTTCAGCCTGGCCTGCGTAATCCCAGACCATATGATCAAAAAATTGGACTCTTACATTAGTAGGCATAGGGGTCCAGTCTTCCTCCTCTCATTGGTCTGGACATGAGTCCAGGACCTGGAGGTCTAGGGGATATTGACCATTATTGGTATAAAGCCTGCCCCAAATATCATTATCTCTATTGACAAAGATGAGTTGCTCGCGAGGAGAAGGTTCTTCAGATGCCAGATGAAGTTTGTTTGAACTCTCCAGAGTCAATCAAATCAGATACTGTAGGTACTAGATTTCCTCCTCCATACATTACCAGGAAACCACTACCAGGAGATTTATAATACTAGGTGCCTCACAGAACCACAGAGCGATTACCTGGTTCGGGTTCATGGCATACCAGCAGTGGCTGAAGAACAGATGCTTCAGGTCTCACCTTCAGCAAACAATATAGATTCTTACCCCCCATGCATACCAAGAGGAGGGCCAATCCAGTTCAGCCACAAACATAATGTCTTAGAGCCAGGGTAATAGAAGATCAATAGTGGAGAAGACTTACTTAAAGGTCCCATGACCTCACAACTATCAGACTGCTGCATATTGTATTGCTTCTTGGTTGCCTGGAGTTTCAGGGCCAAGTTCTTAACCAAGACCTTCAGGTGATGCAAGAGCTCCCCCACATAGTCCACAGGGTACTTGGCTTCAACAAGACCAAATACTTGTTATGGTTTCCCACTACCCATTGTACTTGAGACAGGTAACACCCTTCTTCTGGTCTTCCGAAATGCACGGTGCTATGTCGAAGATATCCATGAGTCTCTGCGCCCATTTCAGGATTTCCACATTAGGACTACTTTCTTGCCAGCACCTAGAGTCGTGGTCTTCATATCGTTAAATTGATCCAGGCAGTAGATAGGTTCCTGAATCTATGTCTTTCTCACATTGGGGAAAGGTTTGCAGTGTAATGGTTTGTATATTGTAAAGAGCGTGAAGTAGTAGATAAGAAATAATGGTGGCTAGTTGTATAAAGGGCGAACCCATTTGTGGAAACCTGGCCTTTATAGAGGGCTCTTCCTGCAATGCAAACCCTGCTATGATCCTCAAGTGAGGTCAGATGCAACATCAATGATAACATTGTATGAGTCAATGTAGTCATGTGTGGAAAACATAAAACTATCCCAGGTCCTCTGAACGACGTCATGCATGAAATCTGAACAAAAGCAAAAGATAAATCAAACCACCTGACCTACAAAGGGGGTCACCTGTAAAATATGAATGAGCCACATGACCTCCTAGCGAGGTCATATGCGATATATAAACGTGTCCCCCTTGCCAACAAGCCTTACTGGCCCATCTAGACTCTCGCCATGACATCAATGGTACATCCTGTGCGAAATACCAATTCAGACATGAACGAGCCCTATGACCTAATAACGAGGTCCCATGGGTACCAGCATAACTTAGGCCTATGACCCATAAACAAGGTCTTTTGTGAAACATATTCCTTGCTTCTGTCAACTGGCTCATGCTACTCCTGCTAGATCGTAACCTTAGCTCCCCTCACCCCCCAGTCTGAGTTCCATCAGGCTAGACCATGCGATCGTCTCCTGCCACTTCCAATATCCCGCGGGTCGTCCTGATCATCTACCTTTTGGTTTCTCACCGGAGCAATTCAATGCTCATGATTCTTGTCTCCTTTTTTCTCATCTCTTTCCATAGAGAGTTGACCTCCTGTTCTGCCTGCCCCACCCTTAGTCTGTCTGTGATTGCCTCTCATTCCAATCCCACTCGTTGTCTCTCCTGTTCTCTCTTCTCTTTCTGTAGTTTCCTGATCTCCACCCTCTGGGTCTCTTTGCAGGCTGCACTGTTACCAGCCATTCACTGGAGGCCTTTCCGGGAGTCAGCCTCCATGGTGGTTGGACTTCTTTCTTTGTTCCCACTGTGGCTTTGTGGGAATTGTCATCTGCCACTAGGGTTCTGGTCTTTTTTCCGCCCTTTGTTCTCTCATAGCTTCATCACAGAAGCAGGTTCTCGGTGTTCAACCTCGGCCAGCGGTTGGGGCGCTAGTGAGCCTAACGGGCTGGTCGTACTGGGGGTACGATGGCTTGCTTGCAGCCAGCCGTCGGAGCACAATTTCTTACTCGTGTGCACTTGGGACTCATCGGTAAAGCAGCCTGTGAAGGGTGCGGGGCTGTGTTCTTTCTGTTGTTCTGTAAGGCATAGTGGTGGCAGGTCTGTCACCTGTGTCTATTTGTCATTGCCTTGTTCTGTCTTAGTCGGTTTGTGTACCCCGCACTTGTTATGGTATCATTCACAGAATCGTTGAATTGCTTGGTATGTAGGTTTAAGGTTTGTGGCTGGGTACTGCTCCCTGTCGTGTTCTGGTAGATAATTGGTCCACTTGGCATGGTACTGAAACCTACCAGGGTGTAAGCGGGAGTCAATTATTGTATCGAGTTTATGTTTGTCTTCTCTGTCTATCCGAATAGGTAGGGGAGGGATATTTTCTGTGGGGCAAAAGAGTTTTCGTGGTTGTGTTGAAGTAGGCCGGAGAGGGATATGCAATGAGACCATTTCATCCAGGTGGACAAGTCGAAATTGTATGCCCGTAATTCGACCCATTCGATTGTATTGAATGGTACCAGTTTCTTGTAGTCCCACTGCTGCGAAGGTCGCATGGTGTAGGTATTGTGCAGCATCAACCACACGTTGTCGCCAGCCGTAAGATTCGAGTCATACTTCCAGTGCTTATAGTTCTTTCTCTTCCGACCCATTTGTGCTAGAGTGATTTCATTATGTAAGATAGTGTGTACCCTTACCATCTCCTTCACTTGTCTTATATTTCTCTGTTCTGGGTATTCTGCTCTTTCAAACGAGTGGTCATATCCATTGTTCGCAAGGAAGGATGTACTCTATATTGCTTCTTGTTGTCCGTTGTAGTATGTGAATTCCACCATAGATGAGAAATCCATACCCGCATTTTATTGCTAGTTGATCTAGACTTGTAGAGATTGTTCTAACCTTGCATTTGATCGTTCACTCTGTCTATCCATCTGTTGGTGGAAGGCCGTGCTCCAGTGTTGGCCGACACTTAATTCTCGTGTGATTTCTTTCCATCTGTCTGATGTGAATGGTGATCCTCTATTGGCAGTAATATCTTTTGGTATGCCGTAAAGTCTAAAGACTTGTTCTTTAAACAGGTTGAAGAATTGTGGTGCTGTCAGATCTCTTCCGCAGGTTATAAAGTGCACCATTTTCCTAAGTCAGTTGGTGATGACCCATATGGCATCATGACTATTCATTTTGGCTAGTACATATATCAAATCCATAGCTATAGATTGCCATGGTCTTCCAGGATTTTCGAGCTGTTTGAGCAGCCCATAAGATGCCTGTTTAACTGTTTTCGTTTGTTAACACATGTTGCAATTCTTCATACATCTTTTAATATCTTCACACATTGATGGCCAATAGTCTGATCATTCAATCAATACTACTGTTTTTCCTGTTCGGCTATGTCCCACTTGTAGGATGTCGTGATTTCTTCTTATCATTTTTGTTGGTAAGGCTTCGTCACAGGGGAGCCTTATCTTCTTCTCATACCTTAGGTATCCATTCTCTTCCCAGCCTAGCCTGAGGACCACCCCTTTCATTTCTTTTAGGCCTCCCTTCCACGCCTTTTTCCTCTTGTGGGTTTCACGGGCACTGGCTACGCTGCTTCTCCTCCACCCTGCATACTCTTCATCATTTATCCTGTGCATCGTTATTTCCTTTAGGCATCTGTATCTACCGCCTTCATCTTCTTACTTCTGGAAAATATTTTTCTTGCAAAGGAGTAGTCTTGGTCCATACAACCGCGTTTCTTCCTGGCTGGGAAAATCCTCTGCCCACTGTATCAATGCCTGCACCATTCCTTCTTCTTTGCCTGGTTGGTATTTGATTTGGAGATAGTCTTGGCTAATTGTCTCACTCCCTGTGTTCTGTCATCCATTCAGTTCCGTGGTGGTTGTAAATGTGCGTAGATTCTTGTGTTCCCCAATAACATGGATTACATGCTGGCTTCCTAGCTGGTACTTCTGCCAGTCTTGCAGTGCGTGAAAAATGGCTAACAGTTCCTTGTCGTGAATGTTATAGCTTTGCTCTGCCCTTCACATTGCCTTTAACCAAAATGCGACCGGCCTCCACCATCCATCCTCCGCTTCTTGGGAGAGAGTACCAGAGAATAGGGAGTTGGATACATCGGTTTCTGTCACGATAGGTACCGAATGGTCCAAGTGTTGCAGCATCTAGGTCATGGCAAGTTGCCTCCACCTTCTGTCGAATGCTTGTTGTTCTTTTTCTCCCCACTCCCATTCCTTTCCATTTCTCGTCACATCGTAGAGGGGCTTAGCCAACCTGTTGAATCCCTCGATGAATCTTCTGTAGACCTTGTAAAAGCGCATCAAGCTGTTCAGTCCCTTAACACTCTGTGATACCTTCCAGTCATCGATAGCTGACCTTTTGACCAGATCTGCTCGTACCCCATGAGCGTTTGGAATAACCCCTCGGTATGCAACCTCATTCCTAGGAAAGTCGCATTTTGAAGGAAGTGGTTTAACCTTGGCTCCTGGCAATCATTGCAGAGTGTTCTGAATGTCTTGATGGTGTTGCTGTATATCATGTGAACAGATAACTATATTATCCAGATAGACAATACAGTACATATCTAGGCATTTACTCAACTTATAGTTAATTCACTGCTAGAATGTTGCTCGTGCATTCAATAGTCCAAAGGGCATGACTAAATATTCGGATAGTCCATATCAGATCCTGAATGCCATCTTCCATTCAACGCCTGCGGCTATCTCTATATTGTTATATGTATCCTGGATATCTAACTTTACACGGTATTTGGCCTGTCCTGGTCCGTCCAAAGCTTTATCAATTAATGGTAGAGGTTATTGCTTGCTTAGTGATACTGTGTTCAGTCCCCTGAAATCCACCTACAGTATCACTTTCCCATCTTTCTTCTTAGTAAAAAGGATGGGTGGCCCTGCCGAGAAGGACAATGGTCTGATCGACCATCATTCCAGATTCTGTTTCAGGTATTTTCTTAGTACTTTCAATTCCTCTTCCCGTAATAGGTAGAGCTTCATGAAAGGCGCTATCTTTCTTTTCTCTAGCTTGATCCCGTGATCTTTGCTTTTGTCCTGGTGAAGATCCCTTTTTTCATTTTCTTCAAATATGTGGAGGTGATTGTGGTATTCTTTCGTGACTAGTTGCCTCCAAGTTATCTTTTCTTTATGCCTTCTTCCTTTACCACTCGCAGCATACTAATTGTTGACACTTCTGTGATCATTGGTCTGTCTTCTTCTTCATCCTATGGGAGGATTCCTGTCGGTTCCCATGTCTGAGAGGATTGACTGAAGGCCTCGGCTGATGTAAAAGGTATGCACAGTGTTTCTCTGCAGTTATTTTGGTCGCGGTGTAGTCCTTCCAGGCTCATCGCCTGGTGCTACCGAATTCTTCTTTGCATCTCTTCATCTTGTCCAGGTCCTGCACTTCTCGCAGTTCTGCAGTATCCACAATTTCAATAATCATCCTCGCTATACGATCCCCTTTTTGGATCGTATAGTCTTCGTCCTTCAGGTTTATTAAGACGACCAGCTGCTCAACTCTATAGTCGGTATCGATCACTCCAGTACTAGTGGTAATCCCAGATTGAGTGGCCCGACCACTTTGTAGACCTATGCACATATAGGTACCATCAGGTAGCCCTATTGCAATTTCTGTCGGTATCGTTGCTTCCTACCTGTTGGGGTGTAATGGGGGCCGCCATGGGAGGATGGATCCCAAGGTTGCGACCGCACCGAACAACTACAAACTTATCGCTAAAAGTTCACACCAGTGTAAGAGTAAAGTAAATGGTAAAACTTAATATCGTTAAGCCTGATGCTTCACTCAATTAAGCTCTCGCGATGATTGATTGTTGCAGTAGGAGAGTTCTCGTATAGACTTTCAGGTAGTTTTATCTTATGCCAGAAGCTCGCCGCTGGGTTTACTGCAACCATTCGAGCATGCCGTCCTCCGCTTAAGGGCGGTCCGACACGTCTCTGGGAACACCCTGCCGGGATGCATATGTTGACACACTGCAGGCGGCGTTCACCTTATGCGGTTATCGTTTCCGCGGTGTATTTCCATTTTGCCCTCTGCAGTGAAAACCTCTGTGCATCACTCTCTTGCCCGTGGCTAACAGTCAAGGCACCTCATGAACTGGACTATCTATGAGACCCTTCCCATATCCATTGATCTCTACTTGACTCCCGAAGCTTCCGTGAGTGGTTGATCAATTTACTATTTACGGGTCCGGGGCTTCCAGGGTCTTCCGCAGGACATGGTAGTCCGGGGGCAAGCCAAGTGGCACTACCCACAACCACTACCGCGTGTCTACCTTGCCTGTGGTAGGAATCATGCTTTTAGTGCCTCTGCAGTTCCGTTGCAGAGCCTATAGCGTTGGGGACACTTTTGGGCTCTGTAGGTGTAAAACTCCCCCGGTCACCCCAGCACCACCCAGGACACCTCCTGCAGGGCCCCCACGGTTGACACCCGTTAACTCCGTCAGTTTGGGTCCGTTTTACTCTGACCAACTTGGAGGAGGTACTCCACTGTCTGCCCCATGCCCCTCGGTATATCCCATGAACAGCCTGAGGTCGACAGGACGGCAGCAATGTATACGGTGTTTCCAGCAGATCAGCAAAGATTACTCTGTGCTAGACTGTGCACAACTACACAACCATTTGCCCCTGCCATCCGGCCCTCAAGGCGGGCCCAGAGGGGCATGGTAGGAATAATGTTTCCAATTCACAGCTTCATCGAAGCGACGTAGCATGGCCAATAGCATCCACCAGAACCCTAGATTCCAGTATCATGCATGGCTTCGTGTGACAAACTTTCTAGTCAATTTTCCCGCACTCCGCGTGGGACTTCGTATTGAAAGGTAGTGTAACTTAGGACTTTGGGCAGGGTAATCTTAGCCCCTGGGCAGGGTAACCTGATTCCAAGGGTAGGGTAACCTTGCCCAGCGGACAAGATAACCTTTCCCTGTTACCTGGTCTATCCCGTCACCGGCGATAGACATATCAGACTTGTCTCCAGTTACCTGCCCTAGTTAAGCAACTGCCACTTCCGGAGTCCATAAGTACCCTGACACCGCTCCAGGGTGTATCCAGGTACCTAAGTCCCCGACCAGCAAATTTTGTTCATTCTCGGAGTGCGGCCCATTGGGTCTCCGTAGGTCAAGTACTTACTTCCCTACCAGTCCCTACCAGTTCACCTCCTGGCTACCTGTACGGGTATAGGTTCTGTCTGCTATAGCTCATGTAGCATGGGCTGTTACATCACGGCCCTCTTCTCTAAGGTCCATCCCCGACCATTAGCATCATCTCTTATTTCCGCGACTTGATTCCCCCAAGACCCTATAGTCCCAGGTCTTGGACAGATATCTTCGGTGGAAATCCAGAATGGCCTGTAAGCCTGTCTCTTCTAGCATCTCATAGGGCTCCCATGAATTCTCCTCAGCCCCGCAGCCTTCCCATGAAACCAGGTACTGGATGAAGGGAGACGGAAACTTCCCTTTCGCTCCTCCCTACCATCGGCGGTCCACAACAGCTCTAACAACTTGACTGGGCTCGTTGTCCGCAAGTTCCGGGGTAGGGACTTCCTTGACCCTACCTGCTGCCAGATCGTCACGATAGGGTTTGAGCAACATGATATTGAAAACTGGATCGATGCCCCATCTGGTGGGCAATTAGAGTTCGTAGGCTCGGTCACCCACTCAACATTTGACCATAAAAGGGCCAAACATTCAGTGCTCCCACTTCTCCATCCGGCGCTTTGTGCGGATGTTCTTGCGGTTTAACATCACGCACTCCGCCTTCTTCGCCCGCCCCGCGGTCACATCCCCCCAGGTAACACGGTCAGGTGATGGCAATCTTTTCTGGTCTTGCCATTTCCATTGCCTTTCCTGTGCCCCTTGAATCCTTTCTCGAATCTCTTGCCAGGTTCCTTCCCATTCCTTAACCATGAGCTCACTGCTAGGGTGTATTCCTTGAGTATCAGAAACGACACCAGACTGGTTTGTCCTGGGGTTAAACCCATAGTTGATCGCTAATGGTGACAACCTAGTGGATTCTGATGTCCTGGTGTTGTAAGCATACTCCGCAAGCGGTAACAGCGAAACCCAATCATCCTGTTGGTAGGAACACTAACTACGCAAGTACTGCCACCATGTCTGATTAACCCTCTCGCTTTGGCAATCAGTCTCAGGTTGGCAGGCAGTCGAAAGGTTTCGTTGCACTTACAACAAGTGCATTAGACTCATCCAGAACTTGGATGTGAATCGGCTATCTCGATCAGAGATGATGGACTTTGGGAGTCCATGAGGGCGCCCAACTTCCTGCAGCAATATCAAGGCAAGGTCCTTGATTGGTACCTCAATGGTCCTGATTATGAAATGTACCATTTTCGAGAATCTGTCCAATATGACTCAGATCTTGGTATAACCTTGGGCCTGCGGCAAGGCTACAATGAAGTCCATTAAAATGGCCGTCCGCGGTTGGATAGGAACAATAATAGGTTCCGGCAGACCGAACGTCTTTTGCCTGATAGACTGATTTCTTTGGCCAGCATTACATGTCCGCACGTAGTCGGTGTGGTGCATATCCATCTTAGGCCAATAGAAGTTAGCCCTAACACTCCCGATGGTCTTGTAAGTCCCGCACTGTCCGGTGATTCGTGAGTCATGTTCTGCCTGGATGACTATTAGCTTCAGATTCTAAACCTGGGGAACATACCCCCTGTTCTGGTACAGGAGTAAGTCCTTTTCTGACGTGCACTGTCGGACGGCCTCTTTGTCACCAGCAGCCATTGCCTTCAGGATCCTCTAGTATTCCGGGGGTTCGGTTACGACAACCTGCTGTTGATCCAAAAAGGATGACTGGAGCCGAAATCCTTGGCACACTAGCAACACTTGTGGTAGCAGGATTTCCCGTTCCTGGCTTCCCGTCCACCGTCCGTGGCGAAAAAACTGCTGTGGCGCAAAATCACTCCCCCCTTCACGGGGGTAGTGCCTAGGCCGCCACAGAACATCCACCTTCCCATTCAACAGTCTGTCTCGGTAAACCACCTTGAAGTTAAACAGTTGCAGGAACCCAGCCCAGCACTGCGGCCTACGGTTAAGGACCTTGGGACTGTTAAAGTAGTACAAATTGCTATGATCGGTATAGATCACCAACTGGTCCGTTACTGATCGTAGCAGATGATCCCGTTCCTTGAATGCCGCCACGATGGCAGTCATGTTATTATCATGGACATCATAATTAATCTCCGCTGGGTGAAACTTCCTACCATCGTAGGCCACAGGATGCCATCACTCATCTTCACAGAACTGGGAGAAAACGGCTCCTAATACGAAGTCACTAGCGTCCGTTTCCAGCCTGGTTGGCCATTCAGGGTCCAAATGTGGTAGGGCAGGTTTGGACGTAAACCTCTCCTTCAAATGGTTCAATGCCCGCTTACACCCAGCTATCAATTTCCATCGGACATCTTTCTCTGTCAAGTTTGTCAGAGGTTTCGCTATCTTGCCGAATGCCTCTATGAACCGGCGATAGAAGTTGGCAAAGCCCGTAAAGCTTTGAACGTCAACGACGCTTGTCAGAGGTGCTCAATCCCTCATGTTCTGTACCTTCTCCGACAACCTATAGATCCCTATAACGGAGATCTGCTATCCGCGGAATCCACACTCCTGTTGGTGGAAACTGGACTTCTTCAAACTTACACATAGTCTAGCTTTCCGCAATTTCTCCATCACACGTCGCAGTATTGTGACATGCTCTTCCATAGTTTTGGAGTAGATCAGGATGTCATACATGTATGCAATGATTGCTTCATCCTGGAGATCCTTAAAGACCTCCTTAATCATCCTTTGGAAAGGTGCCGGGGCATTACACAACCCAAACGGCACGACTGTCTATTCAGCCAGTCCATTTCTGCACTGGAAGGCCGTCTTCCATTCCTCATGTTCGGCCATGCTCAGAAGGTAGTAGCTGCTCTTCAAGTCCAACTTGGGGAACACAACGGCTTTTGCTAACCTGTCCCGGAGTTCATTCATCAAGGGCAGAGGATACTTACTGTTCACCGTGATTGCATTCAGCCCTTGGTAATCGATTACCAGTGTTAATATACCATCTGGTTTTGGCACAAAGAGGGTAGGGGCTGCTGCCGAGGAACTCGATTGCCGTAGCTTTCCCGGCCACAGCATGTCATTGCAATACTCGCGGAGTGCCTTAAGCTCCTTTTCTAATAATGGATAGATAGGCCCCAATGGAGGTTGAGTTCAGGGTGGCAACACGATTGTATGGTCATACTTCGTGTGCTCTGGTAGAGCCTCACTCTGTTCTTGACGGGAGATATCCCCATAGTACTTATGCTCGTGGACTAGCTTAACCGTAATGTCGGCACCTTCCTCATCGGAGAATTGCACAATTCCCAATGGGTACACATTACTAGGCTTTTCAGCCAGTAACTCTTCCTTGGTTATGAAGACTAACCGCCCCTGCTCTGCCAGGTAGTTAGCCACGCAGAAATCTGGGCGCTGGGTTAGTGATACTGTTTTCCAACCTACATTGGGGTTATGGTCTCGCAACCAAGACATAGATAGGTACCCATCTACCTTAGTGTTGGGTATATCGGCGACTTCAAAGCCCATCTCCTGGTGGTGGTCACCTATCCTCATCTCTAATGACTTGGTATAGTGTAGACCTGACCCAGGAACGTGATTACCGCTGGGGTCGCTTCTTGGCACTTTCACCTTTGGTCATATGCAAGGTGCCTGAGTCTGCTTAACCCAGCGGCTACTAAGCACTAGCCCAGTAGCTCCACTATCGAGTATCAGGAGCCCTTCCGCACTTACTTGTCTAGCTCCTATCTTTTAGTCTAACTTGACCCACAGGTGGATAGACTTGGTATGATGGGGTGGATTGTCACACTTCTGCCTTATCGCTTGTCTTGGGGACTTAGTCATCGTGGCTTAGTAAATGCTTTTAGTCTCCTCGCTTGCGACACAAGGGTGGCCACAATGGGTCAGCAAACACTAAGGGATTGCAATTTGTGTTTTATCAATAACTAGGGTGTTTACTATCACACCAGCATGATTTCGGGTACTAAACCCTCCGCAGGTAAACTTCAAAATAGTATCATTTATTTCATCAAGTCCAGCCTGAACGAACTCCGCTTGTACTAAACCTAACAATTTTTCCAGATGAGGGTAGAAGTCCCCTGTCGGACCGGTTCCCAGCAAAGCAACCTTGCTTCCCCAATGTCGAGCGTCTCCTGGAGCAGGACCTCACCCAGCCTGCACCTAAATAATGTTCTATGACTTGGCGATCCAGCTAAAGAAATCCTGCAAGATATATGTATGACTAGAACAGAGGAAATAACCAGTAACCCAACAAAGGAGAGATAGCCCAGCGCACTGAGCACGGCTCGCAACATCTACCTGCCCACACCACCTGGGTGTAGTCAGTATCTGGGTCGTTTATGC
This sequence comes from Tuber magnatum, assembly GCA_003182015.1. NCBI lineage: Eukaryota > Fungi > Ascomycota > Pezizomycetes > Pezizales > Tuberaceae > Tuber > Tuber magnatum. The sequence continues at coordinate 441,082 of PYWC01000098.1, read as the reverse complement.
ACTAGAAGAGTACTTACCCATCTCCGAAGCCACCTCCTTGGCTCATGTCCATCTATCCCTCAGAGGTCTATGGCTGCGCGTTAACCAAGTTACACATTAAACAGAATGGGTTCTTACCTATTCCAAGCTGTTAGTATCAACCTCACTGATCTGAGGTGAGGCCTGGCGCACTTCAAGCATCTTTGACGAGGAAGCCAGAGGGGGCGCTTCAATGCACTTTAGTCGCTTGTTTGTCCCTGAGGGCGCGCTTAGCGGGGCTGACCGTTTCAACCCACAAGCCTGTTGGGATGGACTAATGACTGCAACCGTCGCAGTACACTTTCTCCAAAAGTGACCTGGTTGACCGTACTTGGTGCACTGGTTGTGCTTGCTTGGGTGTTCAGTCAAGGTTGACTGGATTTCCTTATGCACTATTGCCTACGCAGAAGTCGCCGGCTTGGCCTGTTTTCCCGCGTTCAAATTCGTAGATTTGCCAGACCTCTGGTTTGGTCTGCGCGAACCTTTTTCCTTCTTTTTGAACCTGCTGGAGGACGAATATCTGTCCTCCTTCCTATTACGGGGTTGAGCCCCGGGTGCGGGGTGGATAACGTGGTTACTTAACTGGTTGTTATCCTCCAGCATGTGCCCAACTTTCCGGAGAAGATCAAAGTACTCATTCAGGTTAGTCGGATGGGGCTCCCTGAGTGCCCCCGCATTCCGAACCTCTTGTCTAATGCCTGATCGAACCTTGTCTCGTACCTGTACCTGATCTGTATAGCTAACCTTATACATACAATCAATTATCTAATCTAGGTACTCATCGCTGTGATGGGGCTTCATCATAAGGTTTTGCCACTGGAGAAGGGCTCGATCCCGCTCGGCCTGGTCTCCACCTAAACCTTGTTCCAGCCGTTCATGGAACCCTTTCCATGTCCATAAGTGGTTGCTATCTTTGACAGAGACACCTGAGCACTTGGCGGCTTCCTTGTCAATGTGCTCATGCAACCCCAAATACCATGCCTGGGCACAGTCTTCCAGAAGGGGGATCACCAAGTTTGCCTTATCCATGTCGGTTAACTTGCAATCTGTAAACTATTCAAATTTGACCTCTACCAAGGTCAAGGAGCTCGCGAGTTCTGTATCTTTGCCCTAGAGTGGAGCGATACCACTCCGCACCTCTGGCTTCTCCTGCTGGTCGCACGGTGTTGGCCTAGAAGGCAAACCAGTACCCTTCCGGGCTCTCACCTGCCTCTTGGCCCAGTGATCCCAGCATTGTTTCTTCTCAATGCTCCAGTCATCGTTGCGAGGACTGAGGAAGGGGGTCAAATCGCGGAGAGAATCTTCATTGCCACCCGTATCCGATCTGTCATGCTTAGAGTCCCCTGGATCTTCGCCTGCTCCTGCCACACCACCTCTGGGTGGTGCATTTCCGTCCCCACTATCTCCGCTATTCTCGCCTTGAGATTCCCAGGGTCTATCGTACCCATCAAACCGCTCCTCCTGGCCATCCTGGTTACCATCCTCTGGGAGGTTAGCCCCTGATGGTCCTGATGCCGGTGGTGAAACAGGGCGTCGCCCACTCTCAGGAGTTGTGTTGGGGGCCATCTCTGGTATCCGCAGAAAAGACTACAACTCTGGACAACTCAAGAGTTGCATCGGGGGGCCAGCGTGCCTCCATGACCCACACTACCCACAGGTTGGTTGCCCACCTCCTTCTTTCTGCCTCCTTCTATGCCTCACCGGGGTCCATGGTCCCTTTCTACACCCATAGGAGTGTTAATGAATCCACCCAATCCAGGTCTCTTCCCACTTACAGCCTGGCAGACAGAACTCGTCTTGGCTGTCCAAATCGCCATTAGTGATGGTGGGGAGACCGGTGGGAAGACTTGGCTTCGCGGGTGCCATGGGAAGGACTGGCGCTCAAGGAACATAGCGAGCAGGCCTCCCCGGTCCAGGGATTGGAGTCCCTAGCGACGGAGCCATGGGTGTTTACTCCTCCTGGCGTCTTACCTGTTTGAAGAATCCAGGTGTCACCGCGCGCAGTGGCCAGAACCCTGGGGTAGCCGCTAGTGCTGGTGGGAATGCTCTGGCAGGAAAGGTATCAGGCGCGGGGCAAGAGACTGGCAGAGGTGTGTGTCCTGGGGCATCGATATGGGGTGTAGGGGTTGGACCTGACAGTGTTGTGGGCGAAATGATAGGAGCCAGTGTCGGACAAGGGGTGGGGTCAGGCATGTCTGGGGCAATAATGCCCTTGGGCTTGGATGTCCTTTTTCTTACTGGACATGCATCAGTTGGCCCGACCATGCGGCTGCCCCACCTACTGGAGGCAATCGAGTGGGGGACCGACAGGGAGCCTGTAGATACTCTTGAGAAGGAGGAGGTATAACTGTAGCCCTCACCTTTCATGCTTTCCATCATCCGTATACCGATTGGGCTCAGGTATGCCCTCCACTGGTCGCCTCCGGCTCCCATGGCCAACTCCATGCTGAAGTTCTCGGGCTTTGTTTGGATGAGTGGGAGTGGGGGTGCCGCCTCTAACATCCGTACATCATTCTCAGAATCAATACTATACCCTCCTTCAAAAGCCTTTGTCATTGCTGCCATCCGAGTCTTCAATGCCTGCTCATCCCTTATCATCCGCAGATATGCCTCTTGCTGGCCCTTCATCCATTCCACTGCTGCGGTAGTGGTCGGTGTTCGGAACACCTGCTGCTGCTGGGTGTTCCAGTTCTTCAGTTCCTGCTTCGCTTGGTCAATCGACTTGGATACCTCCTGGACAATGTAAGGTGCGACAAACTCGCGGGAGAACACGCTAAAGGGGACCCCGCGCGGCTGGGGAGGCAGCATGTTGTGGACAAGGGTAGGGTCTTGAAAAAATTGAGAGCGCTACTGCGCGAGGGTCTGTAATAAAGATATCAAGACATTCAATGTGGTAACAGAACAGGGGCTGGCTCCAACAGCAGCTGGTGGCCATCCCAGTCGATACTGAGAACATCGGCGAAGACCGATGCACGAAACGTGTGGGCGGTGTTTCCACCAAAGTCAAGGTCTGAATCCGAGTTGGATTCCATTCTGGTTGGAAGTTCGGTACTAGCCATTGTGCTTTCGATCCTGGGCTACTTGTTCTAGACCAGGTTAGCAGTATTCACACAAGGCCAGTGCCGAAGGTCTGAAACAATTAACAGGGGAGTGGTTAAGGGAGGGGCTGGCTTAATGATATACCATAACGGGGGCACCCATAGGAAGATGGATGCCAAGGTTGCGACCGCACCGAACAACTTCTAACTTACTGCCAAAAGTTCACACCAATGTAAGAGTAAAGTAAATGGTAAAACTTAATATCGTTAAGCCTGATGGTTAACACAATTAAGGTCGCGAGAGAAGTGATTGTTGGAGTAGGAGAGTTCTCATATAGACTTTCAGGTAGTTTTATCTTGTGCCAGAAACTCCCCCATCAATCTACTGCAACCATTCAAGCACACCCTCCTCAGCTTAAGGGCAGTCCGACACATCTCCAGGAACACGCTTCAGGCATGCATGTGTAGACACACTACAGTCAGGGTTCACCTTATACGGTTATCCTTTCTGCGGTGCATTTCCATTTTGCCCGCCCGTGTGCAAGCTTCGGTACATTGGTTTCTTGCCAGTGGCTAACAGTCAAGGCACCTCATGAACTGGACTATCTATGATACCCTTCCCGTATGCACTGATCTCCACTTGACTCAGGAAGCTACTGTGAGCGGTTTATCAATTTACCATTTACGGGTCTCGGGCTTGTGGCGTCTGCCGCAGGAAACAGTAGTCCCGGAGTGGTGCAATGGACGCTACCCATGACCACTACCCCGGACCTACCTTACGCATGGTAGGAATTATCCTTTTGGTGTCTCTACACCTCCCTTTCAGAGCCTATAGCATTGGGGACACTTTCGGGCTTGGTAGGTGTAAAACTCTCCCAGTCACCCTGGCACCACCCGGGACTACCTGCGGGAGCCCCAGGGTTAACACCCGTTAACTCCACCGGTTTTGGTCCATTTTGCTGCGAATAACTTGGAGCAGGTACTCCACCTTCCGCCCTATGCCCCCTTGTGCATCCTCTCGACAGCTTATGGTCAACCGGACGGGGGCGACGTATAGGGTGTTGCCAGCAGCTCTGCAAAGATCCCTCTTGGCTAGACTGCACACAACTACGCAGTCTTTTGCCCCTCATGTCCGAGCCTCCACGCAGTGTCAGAGGGGTATGATAGGAATAATGTTTCCAATTTGCAGCTTTATCGAAGCTACGTAGCTCACCCAATAGCATCCCCCGGAAGCTCAGATTCAAGTCTCATGCATGGCTGTGGTTGACAAACATTGCAGTCAATTTCCCCACACTCCCCATGGGACTTCGTATTGAAAGGTAGGGTAACTCAGGACTTTGGGCAGGGTAACCTGATCCCGAGGGTAGGGTAACCTTGTCCAGTGGACAAGATACCCGTTCCCTATTACACCGTCTATCCTGTCGCAGGCGATAGACATTTCTGACCTGTCCCCAGTTACTCGGCCTAGCAGTGCAACTGCCCCTTCAGAAGTCCCTAAGTACGCTCAGACCGCTCGGGGGTGCATCCAGGTACCTAAGTCCCTGACCAGCCAATTCTGTTCATTCTCGGAGCCTGGGCCATTTGGTCTCCATAGGTCAAGTACTTACTTACCTGCCAGTTCCTACCAGCTCACCACCTGGCTACCTGTATGGGTATAGGTTCCGTCTGCCACAGCTCATGTATGCTGGGTCATTACATGGGGACCCTGGTGTCTTTTGCGCTGGACAGGTCATGGCCTGCAGACTTCATGGATTGCCTTGCTGGTCTCTTGGCGTCTTAGTGTGGTACTAGTCCTGTTATGTCTTGCTCATAAGAGATCCCTTCATCCTGTTTGGTATCGCAATGGAGGATCTGTACCCACATGTACTCTTCTATTACTTGTGTTTTGGGGATGGTTTCCATCGTTGGGGAAGTTTCCAGGAACTATTTTGTGCATAGTTCCCTACTGGTGTTGATTTGGTCTCTTTCCCAATCGACATTCCGATGCCGTCGTTTTAGGCAAGGGAGTTCCGTGTAGGCTACTATCCATTTGCTAATGTGCTACTGGAAACCTTATAGCTTCGTGATGTGACCCTATCCCTATCACACCTTGTCCTGTACAGGTGTTTGGTCCTGCTCTGCTCTTCTCCCCTTTGACCACACATATAGCTCTTGCTTTGGTTATATTTTTCAGGGGCAATGCATGAGTTTTGCAGAACTCGCAGTGCATGAAATAGTTGGTTGCTCCTGAATCGATCATCGCGTTGCTCTCTACGTCCTTATCCCTTGGGGATGGCTTTATCTTAATCATAAGTTGTTCCTTGTTGTTATTATAACAGTTTGTGCAGTTTACCTTTGCCCAGTTGTTTTGCTTAATCAATAGTCCTGGGTGGAATACCCCTTCAACCTGCATGGAAGGTATCCAATTTCCTTTCGCTTGCTGTGATCTTCTAGGTCGGATCGCTTCTGGAACCCCCTGTTCCTTCTTCCTGCTCCATCCAGGTCTATTGGGTCTCCACCCAGTCATGGTGTGGCTGATTTCACAGGTCGGTTGGTATCATTGTTCTTAACCAGTGGGGTTGGCCGGGTCACTTCCATTGTTCCGCCGTCGTTGTGTTGGCCGACATTGATCTTGTTGCCCTTATTGATGGCCCATAACCCGCAGTTATCGTCCATCCTGTAGGTTTAGTCCGAATTCTTCCTGGGTTCAGGCAGCCTTTCATTGGTAGCCCCCTGGAGGTAGCAGTACTGCACGTCTTTGTTGGATTCTGCTACAACTGCGATTATGCGGAACTAGTACCAAAAGTTAGAAAGGTTGTGTTTTGTCTTTTCCAGCTTTTCCAACTTCAGTGACACCATCTCCTCACTGTTCCTGTCTCAGAACTGGGCCTGGAGAGTTTGCTTGAACTCTTCCCGCGATGTTCTTATTCGGTCTCATCAGTCTTGCACAAAGGGTATGATCTATTACACAGCAGCTTCTCTCCCTAGAGACTCAGCATTGTCTGCCTTACACATATCTTTTGCTTCACCATACCCCTTGACCTTAAAGTACTGTTTCTGCTGACTCTGGAACTCTTTCACCTTCCCACAGTCACCTTTGGAGAGGTCTGGTTCTCTTGACTCCGGTCGGGATTCTGGGTGGGCATGTAACGACCCAGCATACGTGAGCTATGGCAGCCGGAACCTACACCCATACAGGTAGCTCGGAGGCGAACTGGTAGGAACCGGCAGGCAAGTGAGTACTTGACCTACGGAGACCCGATGGCCCGGGCTCCGAGATGAGCAGACTTAGTGGACACAAGTATTTAGGTACATGGCTACGCCCAAGGTTGGTGTCAGCGTACTTAGGGACCTATGAAGGGCCAATACACAGCTAGGCTGGGTAACTAGAGAAAGGCCGAGTGTGTCTATCCCCGGAAGTGGGATAGATAGGGTAACAGGAGAAAATCCACTTGTCCACCGGACAAGATTACCCTACCCTCAGAACAGGGTTACCCTGCCTTGAGGCTTGGATTACCCTGTTCAAGGACCTGAGTTACCCTACCTGCCAATACGAAGTCCCTCGGGGAGTTTGGGAAAAATGACTGGAATGTTTGTCACACGAAACCATGCATAATACTGGAATCTGGAGTTCCGGGAGATGCTATTGGGCGAGCTACGCAGCTACGAAGAAGCTGTAAATTGAAGACATTATTCCTATCATGCCCCTCCGGCCCCGCCTTGAGGCCCGGACGTCATGGGCAAACGGTTGCGTAGTTGTGTGCAGTCTAGCAAAGGAGGATCTTTGGAGACCCGCTTGCAACACTGTATACGTTGCTGCCGTCCGGTCGACCGTAAGCTGTTCGCAGGATATACAAGGGGGCATAGGGTGGAAGGTGGAGTACCTCCTCCAAGTTGTTCGGAGTAAAACGGACCAAAACTGACGGAGTTAACGGGAGTTAACCGTGGGGGTCCCGAAGGTAGTCCCGGGTGGTGCCGGGACGACTGGGAACGTTTTGCACCTACCACGCCCAAGGATGTCCCCAACGCCATAGGCTCTGAGAGGGAAGTGCAGAGACACTAAAAGCATGATTCCTACCGCAGGTAAGGTGTATCCGAGGTAGTGGTCGTGGGTAGCGCCCATTGGATCACTCCTGGACCACCGTACCCTGCGGAAGACACCGGAAGCCCGAGACTCGTAAATAGTAGATAGATAAACCGTTCACGGTAGCTTCCGGCGTCAAGAAGAAATCAACGCGCATGGGAAGGGTGTCATAGATAGTCTAGTTCAGCAAGGGGTCTTGACAGTTAGCCACTGGCAAGTCCCCGATGCGCAGAGGTTTTCACTCCGGCGGGCAGAATGGAAATGCGCCGCAGAAACGATATGCACATATGGTGAACGCCGACTAGAGCGGGTCGACACATACATGCCCGAAGGGGGTGTCAGGAGACGTGTCGGACCGCCCTTAGCGGAGAAGGGTGTGCTCGAATGGTTGGAGTAAACTGATGGGGGAGTTTCTGGCATAAGATAAAACTACCTGAAAGTCTATGCGAGAACTCTCCTACTCCAACAATAAATCCTCTCGAGACCTTAATTGAGTGAAGCGTCAGGCTTAACGATATTAAGTTTTACCGTCTACTTTACTCTTATATCTGTGTGAACTTTTGGCGATAAGTTTGAAGTTGTTTGGTGCGGTCGCAACCTTGGGATCCATCTTCCTAGGGGTGCCCTCGTTACAGAGCATTACTTGCCCCCAGGAATCTTGCTATCTGATGTTTGGTTATTATCAGGGCCTCCATAGTGGGCCATGTCCAGGGTGTGGTACTGCTATAGTGGTCATTCTCCTTGGTCCTGTTGTTCCTTCTCAGGAACTACCCGCTAGTGAGGTTTGTTCGCAGGTGTCTGGGCTTGCGGCATGGGAGAGTTGGCTTGCTACTTTGCCTACTGCGTTTGTATCCTTCTTAGGTCTAAGGTGTCTCCAGTGACATCAATATCTCCTTCGTTGTCTTGTGTGAACTCTGTATTCTTCAGGGTTGTACTCTTGTAGTCCTTAGATATCGCAGAAGATGGAACCAAACCTCGTACCTTTCTACTAGTTGTTGTACTCGTGACATATATCGACCTTCTTACTCTGTTCCGAACTCTCCTACCCTATGTCTATGAACTCCACGCACCTCGTGGCCTTGACATAGCATTCTCATCTAAGAATTAGTTGCTCACTAGTGCCGGGAGTTTTGGTCTGCATATCGTGAAATTGATGGACATAGTGACTAGGTTCTTGACTCTATATCTTGCCTGTATATTCCGAAGATTTGGAGTTTAATGCTTTCTGTATTGTAAGGAGGATAAAGTGACATAGGGAATAATAGTAGATAGTTTCATAAAGAGCTAACCGATCTGCAAAAACCCACTCCTTATATAGGCCTCTTCCTGCAACCCTAATCCTTCCGTGGTGCTAAAGTGAGGTCAGGTGCAAAATCAATTATAAAATCGTATAACAGCAGCAAGTCATGTGCGCAAAACATAAACCGATCCCGTTGCCTCTAACAGAGTTCATGTCGGAAATCTAAATCAGATGTAAACATATATCAAACTACAACACCTACTAATGAGGTCATGTGTGGAACATAAATGAGGCACATGATCTACTAATGAGGTCCTGTACGTGACATAAACATGTCTGCCTTACCAGTAAGCCTTCCCTGCCCGTCACGACTCTCCGTATACTGTCAATCATACCTCATGTGTGATATCTCAATTGAAATATAAATGCGCCTCATGACCTACAAATGAGGTCATCTGTGTGAAAGCATAACTTAGCCCCATGACCTCTAAATGAGATCACATGTGAAACCTGCTCCATGCTTCCATCACAGGGCTAGCGCCCCTCTAGCCAGATCATAACAATACCACTGGATTGGGTGGGGAAGCATGTGAAATCCATGACGGCCTCCACTGGGGTGTACATCCGGTGGCTTGGATCTAGAGAGCATGCTGTAATGTTGGCATTAATTCCTGCATGCCAGACTGAACAAGTACTGGTTTGGTGGCCTGAATCCTTGCAGCCACACCACCACTTGATCTACACAATATTGCCACAATGCCTGCTTATTTGAGGACAGCTATCAGCCTAACAGATTCACGGAGCTTGAGGTTAGTTTGATTAAGCTTATAAGGAATCCGCAATACCCAACTTGAATAAGAGGTACTTGTCCGATTGCTGCAAGCTACTATTTACAGATGAGAATGAATATTACCTTTGAGCCTTAGGGCTGTGAATCACAATCAGACCCTCAGAGTGGATGGAGTTCCTTCTAGTTCTAAGTTGGCAACAGTACGTCACAGTCCCGTCTTCCATTTTGCACTCCTAGTAGCCACGTCTCCTGGGCTGGCATGATATCTAAGAGATTTGATTAGAGGCTGTACTATTTCTAATGAATACATAGACCTATCTTACTTCTTTTCGCTTTTCCAAGTAGATTAGATCTACTCTCTGTATGTTACTAGAAGCTATTTGGTGGTAGGCCAATGTGAGAAGGAACGAAAGAAAAAGAGAGCTAGAAGAGAAAGTCTGGTGGGGGGGGCAGAAGGGGGCCAGGATATAGGACACTGTGCTGGTGCTGCAGACTGGATATTTGTGCAGTGGGTAACAAAATAATCTTTTAGGGTAGAGGGGATGTGAATGCCAAGCAACATGGCTTGGCATTCACCCTATATACAATTAGTGAGGAGCCAAGAGGTAGATTACATAATAAAATAGAATATGACATATGCTATCTGAGGCCCTCGAGCATGTGTTAACTTATCTTGATAAATATATCCGGCATCAAGTGGGGGAGGCTAAATGATTTTGTTTCAACACTCCATGAAATACTAATACTAAAGCATGCTGCTAACACACTTTACACCTATAGAGACAGGAGGAACAATTGATACAGCATCCATGTCATAAGGTTGATCACTTTTGACTGTAAGTGATAGAGTACTGTTATGAGGTCTTTTAGACTTACATTCAGTGTGTGACGACCCAGCATAGATGAGCTATGGCTGACGGAGCCTATACCCATATAGGGAGCCAGGAGGCGAACTGGTAAGAACCGGCAGGGAAGTAAGTACTTGAGCCACGGAGACCCGATGGCCCCGGCTCCGAGAATGAACAGAATTGGCTGGTCAGGGACTTAGGTACCTCGATACACCTGGGAGCAGTGTCAGCTTACTTAGAGACGTCTGCGGGGGCAGTTGCGCAGCTAGGCCGGGTGACTGGATAAAGGTCAGAAGCATCTATCTCCGGCAACGTGGTAGACAGGTTAACAGGGAAAAGTTATCTTGTCCACCAGACAGGTTACCCTACCCTCAGGATCAGGTTACCCTGCCATGGGGCTTGGGTTACCCTGCCCAAGGGCCTGAGTTATCCTACCTTTCAATACAAAGTCCTATGGGGAGTTCAGGAAAAATGACCGGAATGTTTGTCAGGCGAAGTCATGCATGATACTGGAATCTGGGGTTCCGGGGGATGTTATTGGGCGGGTTACGTCGCTTCGAGGAAGCTGTAAATTGGGGACATTATTCCTATCATATCCCTCGGCCCGGCCTTGAAGACCAGGCGTCATAGGCAAACGGTTGGGTGGTTGTGTGCAGTCTAGCGAGGAGGAAACCGTGCAGACATGCTTGCAACACCGGGTACGTCGCTGCTGTCCGGTTGACCATATGCTGTTCGCAGGATATACAGGGGGACATAGGGTGGAAGTTGGAGTACCTCCTCAAGGTTGTTCGGAGTAAAACGGAGCAAAGCTGACAGAGTTAACCGGTGTTAACCGTGGGGGTCCCAAAGGTAGTCCCGGGTGGTGCCGGGGCGACTGGGAGGGTTTTACACATACCAACCCCGAAAGTGTCCCCAACGCTATACGCTCTGAAAGGCAAGTACGGAGACATGAAAAGCATGATCCCTACCACAGGTAAGGCAGATCCGGGGTAGTGGTCATGGGTAGCGCCCATTGGATCACTCCTGGACCACCGTACCCTGCGGAAGACACGGGAAGCGCGGGACCCGTAAATAGTAAATAGATAAACCGCTCACGATAGCGTCTGGAGTCAAGTAGAGATCAATGCATATGGGAAGGGTGTCATAGGTAGTGTAGCTCATGAGGCGCCTTGACGGTTGGCTACGGGCAAGACACCGATGCACAGAGGTTTTCACTCGGGTGGGGATATTGGAAATGCACTACAAAAAACAATATCCGCATAAGGTGAACACCGACCAAAGTCTGTCGACAAATGCATGCCTGAAGGGTGTGCCAGAAGACATGTCTGACCAGCTTTAGCGGAGAAGGGTGTTCTCGCATGGTTGGAGTACACTGCGGGGGGAATTTCTGGCATAAGATAAAACTACCTCAAAGTCTATGCGAAACTCTCCTACTCCAACAATCAATCCTCTCGAGACCTTAAGTCAGTGAAGAGTCAGGCTTCACGGTCTTAAGATTTACCGCTTTCTTTACTCTTACATTGGTGTCAACTTTGGCTCTAAGTTTGAAGTTGTTCGGTGTGGTCGCAACCTTGGGATCCATCTTCCTAGCGGTGCCCCCGTTACAGTATATGTTTAAGGGAGCTTCTCGCTTAACTCCCCTCCTTATTAATTGTTTTTCGACCATCCCCACGCACCTTTTGTGAATACTGGGAACCTTGCCTAGAGTAAGGAGCCCAGGGTGGAAAGCGCAATGGCTAGTACCAAACTTGAGCCAGAATGGAATGCAAATCGGATTCAGACCTTGACCTTGACGAGAACTCCGCCAACATATTTGGTGCACCGGTTTTCGTGGATGCCCACTGCATTGAACGGGACGTTCACCAGTTGCTTCACGAAGCTGCCCCTATTCGGTCACCTGATGAATGTGTTGATCTTATGATTACAGACACTGGCGTTGCGCCGCTTTCGTTGTTCCAAAATTCCACCCTCGTCCACAAGATGCTCCCTCCCATGCCACAAGGGGTGTCATTTAGCCAGTTCTCCCGCGAGTTCGTCAAACCTTACATCGTCCAGGAGGTATCCAAGGCGATTGAGGACGCGAAACGAGAACTAAAGAACTGGAATGCCCAGCAGCAGCAGGTGTTCCGTAAACAGATTACTACGCCAGCGGTGGACTGGATGAAAGTACAGCAGGCGGCATAGCCATGAATGTTAACATCCCAGAACGTATTGAAGGATCGTATGGCAGCGCTGGAACGGGCCTTCACAGGGGGTTATAGTATTGATGCTGAGAATGACACACTGATGATAGAGGCGGCGCTCCCACTCCCACTCGTCGATATGACACCTGAGAACTTCGGGATAGAATTGGCCATGAGAGCCCGGGATGAAGAGTGGAGGGCGTACCCATGTCCGACGGGCATCCGGATGTTGGAAGCCTCAAGGGTAAAGGCTACAGCTATATCTCGTCCTTTACAAGAGCATCAATAGGCTCTCTGTCTGTCCGCTCCTCGATCACCCGCAGTCGTTCAGGAAGTCCGGCGATTGGACCAACCGATGGGCGTTGCGTTAAGAAAAGGACGTCGAAGACGAAGGGTATCCCGGCACCAGATGCCCCTGACCCTACGCCTCAGCCGACCCCTGCTCCCATTAACACTCCTGCAACATGGTCGGTTGCAACTCCTGTACCTCACATCGCTGGCCCAAGACCCACCGCTGTACCGGTCTCGTTGCCCGCTCCTGATACCTTTCCTGCCATAGCTTTCCTGCCAGGAGTATCGGCTACCCCTGGGTTCGGACCACTGCCTGTGGCATCACCTCGATCTTTGGAACAGGTAAGGCGCCAGGAAGAGTGGGTACTCATGGCCCCATCACGCGGGACTCTGATCCACGGACCTGGGACACCTGCTTGCTCCGTTCCTTTGGCACCTGTGATTCCCTCTGTCCCTGAGAAACCGACTCCTCCTTCTGTGCTCCCTGCAATCACGAGTGGCGAGTCGGACAGCCAAGACAAGTTTTGCATGTCGCACTGCAAATCAGAAGAAATTCGTATGGGGTGGATTCATTACCACAGATATGGGTGCAGGAAGGAAGAACGGACCCCCGTAAGGCACCGAGGAAGGTTGAAGGAAGGAGGTGGACGGCCAACATGTCGGTATTATGGCTCATGGAGGCACGTTGGCCCCCCGATGCAACCCCTGAGCTGCCCAGAGATACAAGCATTTCTCTGGATAGCTCAGGTGGCGCCTAACCCAACTCCGGAGAGTGGGCGACGCCCGGTTCCACCACTGGCATCAGTGCCATCACGGGCTAACCCCCGCGGGGATGGGAATCAGCATGGCCAGGAGGAACAGTTTGCTGGGTATGATAGACCATGGGAGACACGAGGCGGAAACGCCGGGAATGGTGTGGAGGGAAATGGGCCTCCAGCAGGTGGTGCAACCGGCGCGAGAGGAGATCCAAGGGACTGCGACCATGACAGTCCTGATGGTGATGATGCCGATTCTCTCCCAGATATGACTCCCTTCGGTGGCACTTGCAAGAAAGATTGGAGTAAGGTGAAAAAATAACGGTGGGACCGCCGTCCTAAGAATCTACAAAGGGAATTACGGAGCAGATCGACCCCACGGCCATCCTCCAGACTGCAGCAAAAGAAGTCCGAGAAGTTGAGCAGCATTCCGGCATTCAAGGGAAAGGTTACCAAACTTGCAAGCTCCCTAACGCTAGTGGAGGTCAGGTTCGAATGCTTTGCGGCGTGCAGGTTGATCGATATGGACAAGGTAAACCAGGTGATCCCGCACTTAGAAGATAACGCCCGAACATGGTATCTTGACCTGCACTCACACATCAACAAAGAGGCAGCCAAGCGTGCTGGCACTCCTGTTAACAACAGTGACCCATTGGGAACGTGGAAAGAATTCCGGGAATGATGGCAATGAAGTTGTGGCGGTGTCCCAGTGGAACGAGACCGATCCCTTCCCAAGTGGCGAGACCTGGTGATGAAGCCACATCACATTGATGAGTACCTGGACCAGATAATTGACTACATGTATAAGCTTAGCTATACAGATCGAGTACAGGTAGGAGACAAGATACGGTCAGGTATTGCACAGGATGTTTGGAATGTGTGGGCACTCAAGGAGCCCCAGTCAACCGACTTGAACGACTACCTTGATCTTCTGCAGAAAGTTGGACACAGGCTGGAAGACAAAACCAGGTTCAGTAACAGTGTTACCCATCCTGTGCAACGGTCCCTGCCTATGGAACGAAAGGTTGATAGGTCATCGACTTCCGGCACGTTTAAGAAGAATGAAAAAGGTGTGGGCAGACAAAACCAGATGGTTGCCAAACATACTAATTTCAATGCGAGGAAACAGGCAAAGCGTGCGACTTCTGAGTATGCAATAGGGCATAAGGAAATCCCGTCGACTTTGACCGAATGTCGGAGAAAGCACAAGCAGTATACTAAGTGTGGACAAACTGGTCACTTCTGGAGAAAGTGTACCTCTACGTCCCCAGTTGTTAGTTCATCCAAAGAGGCTCGTGGGTTGAAACGGTCAGCCCTGATAAGCGAGCCCAAAGGAACAGACAAGTGGCTGAGGCGCATTGAAGCGCCACCTCCGGCTTCCTCGTCAAAGATACTTGAAGTCCGCCAGGCATCACCTCAGATCATGGAGGTTGATACTGAGGGAGCGGAATAGATAAGAACCCATTCTGTTTAAGGTGTAACCTTATTAACCCATGGCCATAGACCCTTGCGGGATAGATGGACATGAGCTACGGAGGTGGCTTGCAAGGTGGGTGAGTACCCTTCTATGGCATAAACGACCCTGATACTGGCTACACCCTGAAGGCATGGGCAGGTAGATGTTATGGGCCTTGCGCGGTGGGCGGGGCTATCTCTCCTTTGTTGGGTTTCTGGTTATTTCCTTTGTTCTAGTTAGAGATATTTCTCTCAGGATATCCTTAGATGGATGGGCAAGTCATTAGACCTTATTTCAGTTCAGGCAGGGAGAGGTCCTGCATGGGGAGACGCTCGACATTGGGGAAGCAAGGCTACTTTGCTTGGAACCGGTGCGACAGCGCACTTCTACCCACCTCGTGAAAAAATTGTTATGTTTGGTATAAGCGGAATTGGTTCAGGCTGGACTTGATCAAACAAATGATGCTATTTCCAAGTTTACCTGAGGAGGGTTCAGTACCCCAAATCATGCTGGTGTGATAGTAAACACCCTAGTTATTGTTAAAAGAAGAACCCCACTCCTTTAACGTTTACCGACCCGTTGTGGCCGCTCTTGTGTCGAAAGTCAAGAGACCAAATGGAATTACTGAGCCAAGATGACTAAGTCACCAGGACAAGCAAAGAGGCAGAAGTGTGACACCTTGCCTTGTCATAACAAGTCTAGCCACCTGTGGGTCAAGTTAGACTAGAAGATAGGAGTGAGACAAGTAAGCACGGAAGCGCTCGGGCTACTCGATAGGGGAGCTACGGGGCTGGTGCTTAGTAGCCTATGGGTTAAGCAGACTCAGGCACCATGTATATGACGGAAGGTACACGTGCCGATAAGCGATGCCAGTGGTAATCACATCCCTGGGTCAGGTCTACACTACACCAAGTCATTAGAGATGAGTATCGGTGACCACCACAATGGGATGCGCTTTGAAGTTGCGGATATGCCCGACACTACAGTGGATGGATACGTACCTATGTCTTGGTTGAAAGACCATAATCCTGACATAGATTGGAAGACCGGATCACTAACCTGGCGCTCAGATTTCTTCAAGCCTAACTGCCTGGCAGAACAGGGGCGATTAGTGTTCATGACCAATGAAGGGTTACCAGCCAAAGACCCTAGTAATGTGTACCTGTTGGGAATTGTACAATTCTCCGATGAGGAAGGTGCTGACATTACTGTCAAGCTACTCCCTGAGTATAAGGACTACGGGGACATCTTCAGTCAAGAACGGATTGAGGCACTACCGGAGCACTCGAAGTATGACCAGACGATCGAGTTGCTGCCGGGGACTCAACCACCATTGTGGCCTATGTATCTCTTACCGGAAAAGGAGCTTCAGGCACTGCGGTAATATCTCTATGACATGCTGCGAACGGGGAATCTACGGCGATCCAGTTCCTCGGCAGGAGCTTCTATCCTCTTCGTGCCCAAACCAGATGGTACATTAAGACTGCTAATAGACTACCGTGGGCTCAACATAATCGTGGTGAAGAGCAAGTATCCTCTACCGCTAATGAATGAACTCCCAGATAGGTTCAGGGAAGCCGCTGTGTTCGCCAAGTTGGACTTGAAGAACGGCTGCTACCTTCTCAGGATGGCGGAAGGTGCGGAATGGAAGATGGCCTTCCCGTGCAGATATGGACTGTATGAATAGACGGTCATGCCGTTGTGGTTGTGTAATGCCCCAGTAACTTTCCAAAGAATTTTAAGTGAGGTCTTTGGGGATCTCATGGATGAAGGAGTCATCGCGTACATTGAAGACATCCTGATCTACCCGGGAACTGTAGAAGGGCACGTCATGATGGGGAGGCGTGTGATGGAATAATTGCGGAAAGCTAGACTGTGTCTATGCATGAAGAAGTCCAGTTTCCGCCAATGGGAGGTTGAATTCCGCGGATACAAGATCTCTGATATGGGGATCTCTATGTTGTCGGAGATGGTGCAAACAATTAGGCATTGGGCACCTCCGACATGCGTCGTCAATGTTCAAAGCTTTATGGGCTTTGCTAACATCTATCCTCGGTTCATAGAAGGGTTCAGCAAGATTGTGAAACCTCAGACAGACTTGACAACGAAGTATGTCCAATGGGAATTGACATCTGTGTGTGAGCAGGCCTTCAACCATTGGAAGGAAGCATTCACGTCCAAATCTATCCTAGCACATTTTGACCCTGAACGGCCAACCCGGCTGGAAACCGACACAAGTGACTTTGCATTAGGAGCTGTTCTCTCCCAGTTCTGTGAAGTTGAGAGACGGCATCCAGTGGCCTACCATAGTAGGGAGTTTCACCTGGCGGGGATTAATTTTGATGTCCATGACAAGGAAATGACAGCCATTGTGGCGGCATTCAGGGAATGGGATCATTTGCTACGCTCGGTAATGGACCAGTTGGTGCTCTATATGGATCATAAGAATTTGCAGTACTTCAATTGTACCATGGTCCTGAACCGAAGGCAGCACCACTGGGGTGAGTTCCCCCAACTGTTTAACTTCCAGGTGGTTTGCCAGGAAGGACGGTTAAAGGAGAGGGCAGATGCTTGGTCGTGGTGTAGGGACTACCACCCAGAAGGGCGGAATGATTTTCTGCCCCATTCCTTTTTTTGCCCCTGACAGTGGGTTGGAAGCCAGGAACGGGACATCTTGTGACCACAAGTGTTACAGGTGTGCCAACGATTTCAGCTCCAGTCGTTCTTTTTGCATCAATTGCAGCTAGCGATAACCGAAGACCAGGAGTACTTAAGGATCCTGAATGCAACAGCTGCCAGTAACAAAGAGGTGGACCGACATTTCACAGTGGAAAAGGACTTACTCCTGTACAAGAACATGTGGCATGTTCCCTAGGGTCAGAATCTGAAATGGACAATCGTGAAGGCAGAACATGACCCCCAAATCGCGGGACACTTCGCGACTTACAATGCCATTGGCAGGGTTCAGGCTGACTTCTATTGGCCTAAGATGGATGAGCACATCACTGACCACATGTGAACATGTGATGCGTGCCAAAGAAATAAACCCATCAGGCGCAAGAAGTGCGGACTGCTGGAACCTATTGATCTTCCTATACGGCTGTGGACGCAGATTTCAATGGGTTTCATTGTAGCGCTGCCAGAGTCAGAAGGGTATACCAAGATCTGGGTCATAGTGGACAGATTCCCGAAAATGGCCCCTTGCATACCCCTGACCACCGAGGTACCTACCAAGGAGCTTGCCTTAATATTCATGAAGGAAGTTTGGTACCTTCATGGACTCCCCGAGTCAATCATGTCCGACCGAGATAGCCGATTCACATCCAAGTTCTGGATGAGTCAAATGCACTTGTTGCAAGTCAAACTGAACGTTACGACTGCATTCCAGCCTGAGACTGATGGGCAAACTGAGGGGGTTAATCAGACACTGGAGCAGTAGTTGCGTAGTTACCGTTCCTACTAATAAGATGATTGGGCTTCGCTGGTACCACTTGCGGAGTATGCATACAACATCTCAATATCAGAATCCACCAGGTTGTCACCTTTTGAGATCCACTATAGGTTTAACCCAGGGACAAACTGGTCGGGTATCATGGCTGATAAACAAGGAATACACCCTAGTAGAGAACTGTTGGTTAATGAATGGGAAGGAACCTGGGCAGAGATTCGAGAAACGATCCAAGGGGCACAGGTAAGGAAATGGAAATGGGATGACTAGAAAAGGTTGCTATCACTGGACTATGTTACCCTGGAGGGTGTGGCTGCTGGGCGGGCAAAGAAAGCGGAGCACGGGATGTTGAACCGAAAAAACCTGCGCACAAAGTGTCCAATGGAGAAGCTGGACCCGCGGTTGTTCACGCCTTTTGTGGTCAAACGTCGGGTGGGTAACCGGGCCTACGCACACCAACTGCCCACTAGATGGAGCATTCACTAGGCTTTCCATGTCATGTTGCTCGAACCCTACCGTGAGGATCTGGGAGCAGGTACGGTAACGGAAGCCTCTACCACGCAACTGGTACACAACGAGCCCGGTTATGTTATAGCAGCGGTTATGGACCGCCAATGGTACGGAGGAGCGAAGGCGAAGTTTCCATCGCACTTCGTCCAGTACCTGGTTTCATGGGAAGGCTACGGGGCTGAAGAGAACTTATGGGAGCCCTATGAGATGCTAGACAGGACAGGCTTACAGACCATCTGGGATTTCCACCTAAGATATCCGTCCAAGCCCAGGGACCAGTGGGTATTGGGGGAATCAATTCGTGGAAATAAGAGGCGACGCTAACGGTCTGGCACGGACCGTAGAGAAAAGGGGGGTGGTGTAATGACCCCGCATACATGAGCTGTGGCAACCGGAACCTATACCCGTACAGGGAGCCAGGAGGCGAACTAGTAGGAACCAGCACGCAAGTAAGTGCTGGACCTACGGAGACCTGATGGCCCGGGCTCCGAGAATGAACAGAATTGGCTGGTCAGGGACTTAGGTACCTGGAGACACCCGGGAGCGGTGTCAGCGTACTTAGAGACGTCCGAAGAGGCAGTTGCTCAGCTAGGCTGGTTAACTGGAGAAAGGTCAGAAGGGTCTATCTCGGGCAACGGGATAGGCAGGGTAATAGGAAAAAGTCATCTTGTCCACAGGACAGGTTACCCTACCCTTAGGATCAGGTTACCCTGCCGCTGGTCTTGGGTTACCCTGCCCAAGGGCCTGAGTTACCCTATCTTTCAATACAAAGTCCCAGGGGGACTTTTGGAAAAATGACCGTAATGTTTGTTACGTAAAGCCATGCATGATACGGGAATCTAGGGTTCCGGGGGATGCTATTGGCCTCGCTACCTACCTTCGTAGAAGCGGTAAATTGGAGACATTATTCCTATCATACCCCTCCGGCCCCGCCTTGAGGCCCGGACGTCATGGGCAAACCGTTAGGTAGTGGTGTGCAGTCTGGCAAAGAGGAAGCATTGGCGACATGCTTGCAACACCGTATACGTCGCTGCCGTCCAGTCGCCTACAAGCTGTTCACAAGATATAAAAGGGGGCATAGGGTGGAAGGTGGAGTACCTCCTCCCAGTTGTTCGGGGTAAAATGGACCGAAACCGGCGCAGTTAACGGGTGTTAACCATGGGCGTGCCGCAGGTAGTCCTGGGTAGTGCCGCGGCGACTGGGGGACTTTTACACCTACCAAGCCCGAAGGTGTCCCCAATGCTATAGGTTCTGAAAGGGAAGTACAGAGACACGAAAAGTGTGATTCCTACCACAGGTAAGTCAGATCCAAGGTAGTGGTCATATGTAGCGTCCCTTGGATCAGTCCCGGACTACCGTGCCCTCCCGAAGAAAACGGAAGCCCGTGACCCATATATAGTAAATACATAAACCGCGCACGATAGCTTCTGGAGTCAAGTAGAGATCAATGCATATGGGCAGGGTGTCATAGATAGTCTAGTTCATGAGGTCCCTTGACGGTTAGCCACTGGCAAGACACCGATGTGCAGAAGTTTTCACTCCGCTGCGCAAATTGAAAATGCACCGCAAAAAATCATAACCATATAAGGTGAACGCCGACTAGAGTGTGTCAACACATGCATGCCCGAAGGCTGTACCACGAGACGTGTCGGACCACCCTTAGCAGAGAAGGGTGTACCCGAATGGTTGGAGCGAACTGATGGGGGAGTTTCTGGCTTAAGATAAAACTACCTGAAAGTCTATGCGACAACTCTCCTACTCCAACAATCAATCCTCTCGAGACCTTAATTGAGTGAAGTGTCAGGCTTAACGATATTAAGTTTTACCGCTTTCTTTACTATTACATGGGTGTGAACTTTTGGCGATAAGTTTGAACTTGTTCGGTGCGCTCGCAACCTTGGGATCCCTGTTCCTAGGTTTGCCCCCGTTACACAGTGCAATTATCACCATCAGATGGAGTGCCACACTTCTGCGCCTTCTGGCATTTCAAACTCAGAGTGGTGCTTGAGCTTTAGCATACCCTTCCCAACTTCTGTTCCATGTATTTTCCTGTATCGAATTGTGTGCTGGGCTTCTGCTTCTTCTCCCTCAGGATATGGCAGGCCACCATGTACAATCGCTATTGTCTGTTAATGCATGCCAGCAATTTGACAGCGAAGTCCATATGATTAGGAGGTGGTTTGGCTTGCTCTCTAACCTGGGATACCAATATTCAAATACCCTCCTTCCATCTATCCTGGATCTCTAGAACATCTGGCAATAAGCAGAATAATATTACCACTGATCTAGAGGAATTATTTCTCTCGTGCTGCTGCCAAGCTGCATTACCCAGCACCTGGTTAGGTCTGGAACCTTCTAGTGTCACCTGGATATGTGTCGGCCCAGTTCATGTAGACCTGTCATGTCCCGATTGTATGACAGCATTTTTAACGAGATAGGCATACCTACTTATTAGTTGTATGGGTGACTGCTCATCACCATGGTCGCAATGGTCATACATCCAGATATCTAGTGGGTTGTCACGTACTGTATTCGACAGCGGTCATATGTATACTCTTTTGTTTTTATTGTTGAAGACAAAATGCATGTCAGATATTGGCTTCCCAGAGGCTTCTCCAGCTTCTAGCCCACTCCGCTAGTAGCTCAGAAGATGTACTGAAACCTCAACCCCAATACATTTCCCCTAAAGATCGCTGTACATTATAGGTATCGAATTGGGAGAACTGCAGACCATGGGTATGAGGTGCAGGCCAATGAATTGAGTGATAATTAGGAGCTCTATTTAATACGTTAGTACATCCTCAAGGCCTGACCCAAACAATATGCACCCCTCGCAGATGCGACAGTAGAGCACTGCAATCTATGTATCCTTAATCGGTAAATGCAAACACTAAGTGGGCAGATTATTTGGGAAAGACCTAACCAGTTGGTATTGGGTTCAGTGTTAGACGATTTATTCTGAAAGCTGTGTTAATGGCATAGGGATCTCGTATAATAGGATCTACTATGACTGGTTCCAGTGCAAGGCATTCCTGTAGAGCAGGAATGACAAGATCATTGTATGCCAGGATGGTAGATAACAGAATTGGGAATGGCAGGATCAGGGATGGCAGGATGTGGTAACAGAGGATCGAGAATAACAGTGTATATAATGACAGGATCATGAAGGACAGAATAGTGAAGGACAGAATCTTGAATGACAGGATCTTGAACAGCAGGATCTTGAACAACAGGCCCAGGAATTACTAGGTTCTAGTGGGCTGGAGTGCCCCCTGGTTTTAATATTTGATAAACTATCAGATGCTTCAGGATGATGGCTAGTGCCACCTCTGGAGGTGTGCCTGCAGGATAATATGCAATGGAGCCTCTCAGCTTCCTCCCACAGTCCTTGATTATATGAACAACTGCCTTATCACTATCATGCATATCTAGTACATTATTCATAGTGGATGCATTGATGGGTTAGTAAAGACAGGGTGCCTTCACCACATTTCCTTGAAGATCGACTAGAAACTGAAGTCTGAGATATTGGTGATATTAGTAATATTCCTCGCTAACATCTGGTCTTTCATACTTTGCCTCTATCGTTTCTATAGACCTTTGTCTACTTGACTCAATGTGCATGTAATGCATACTTTAAGAATACTAATATTGCCCTGGTGAGGACATGTTTTGTCAATGTTCTCCTGAAATAAATTAGGCAAACGTTTGTTGTCCTCGGTAGGTAGAGATTTTGCTATACTTAGCATGTGGAGACACAGTAGGTTGTTGATATCTTGTGCCATTGGTTACAATTTATCATTCAGCTCGACAGTCATTACGCAAATACTAGACAGGTGTTGTAATAAGGACATATGTTCTGAATGTAAGCAGATTCTTAGTATGTGCTCCCAGTCCTCCCATATTGATTAGTACTTATTATATACCCAGCATCCAGGCAGTCCAGAGCCTTTGAAAATATTCCGAATTGTTTTCAAATGCACTCTGGAATTCCCAGACTCATGAATTGTTGCTATTATCTGATTCCTGCATACACACTAAGCATGGTAGAAACCAGATCCTGGCAATACTTGCTTACAAAGGCTACTGTAGGTGATGCCATGTGATATCGGGATGTCGAGCGCTAAACCCGATTGATAACAGGTCACTATTCCCTTGGGCTAAGTACCCTAAACCTGAATTCCGTTAATATGGAAAAAAAAAGAAAAAAAGAAAAAATAGATATTATAGCAGTAGCCTTGGGTCTATGTAGTGCCATGACATCAAGCGAAACAACTCCTAATATGTCTCCCCAAGGTCCATTCTGATACCAGAAATATACCTGGGTAGGTACATACGAGAACCACCTAGAAACCATACATGCAAAACTACACACTGTCCTTGTATCTCTGGTGTGATACACGACGCCCATAAATTACATGACTGATATGAAAACCAAGCTTAATACCCCACCCTACAGTGAGTAGACACCCAGATTCCCACTGGAAATTAGATCCAAATCACAGTGAATTCAACTGCAGGCAATTGCCTAACCGTCTTCCACACAAGTCTGATGCTGAAGAAACCAGTGAGACCATGTACATACTGGCTGCCAGGCTGATATATTATGCTAGTACCAGGGAAGCAATAGGTAAACCCAGCGGATTTGATCAGTAGCCTAGGGACCTGAGTGAGGCCCCAGGCGTACCAGGCACGAGGGGGAATGGTTTCAAACCAGCATCCTGGTATATTTAGAGTAAAGTTCAGAAGTCTGGCATTAGTAAATAGTTTCTCCTGCGGTGGTAGTAATTCTGCATCGGTTGTCTATGGGTGGATGCATACTCTCATAAACCACCTCTCGTCATTAGATCTACCCAGTACATATGTATACTGGTTTGAAGAACAGGCTGACGATAGCAGGAGATTTTTACCGTTTTTCAATTATGATGCACTACCTGGTGTCAGGTATGTCCTCTACTAGATTGTCAACAGGAATGACTTCGTCTATATGTAGCGATATAAATACAAAAGTGACGGATGAAGTGTACATCAAGAAATGCATATGGTGGACTGATGGTGGAATGGTCAAGCGTAATGTTCCAACCTTTGAGAAAAGCATTGGCAAACAATTGTAGGAGACACCTCCTCCCAGTGTGACAGTTGTCCCAATTATTATAGAGTTCAAGCAGGCCTATCTCAGCCACTTCGCTGGTGACAAAACAGCATGGCCCATCTATATTACACTGCATAATCGTCAATGACCAGGCATAACAGTCCTGGATCAAGAGCTGTCCAGCTTCTTACATTATGGCTGATTGTATTACAATTGGCAAAGTTATCCGCAGCAGATAAACTGGGGAGACAGAGGAGTTGGAGGTCAAAAAGAGATGGTACAAACTGGTAGCCTATTCCGTTGCAACTGACTTCATCGCAGCAGAATGTGGTGAAAAGCAAAGGGAGGCATTACAGAATGATATTGAGGCATACAACCTGGATATCCAGCGGGGTAACAAAACCGGAATCTGGACAAGCCAAGTTGCACTCCTCACTCATCCTCCCTTTTAAAACATCTAGGGCAGGGGAGCATGCACTAAGGAACAGACTTGTCACAGGAGGAACTCCAGTCAGAACATCTGAATTTGTTGATATCAGGCCTACCACCTAGTGTAGGAAGTGTCAGAAATTTGGATATCGCCAAAGAACATGCAGGCATCGCTCCAGATGTCAACTGCATGGTAGTGAACATACTACTAGCCTCTGCCTATGCTTTGCCTACCAGTCTACCAAGGAGTGTTCCCATACCCAGTTCAACTATGCTAACTGGGAGGGCTCTGATAAATGTACTAACCTTATATGTGAAGTTTATAGAAACCTGATCAAGAAAAGAGAACCTTCGACTGTAGTGTAATGATCCACCACACATGAGCTATGGCAGTCGGAACCTACAGCCATACAGGTAGCCTGGAGGCGAACTGTTAGAGACCGGCCGGCAAGTAGGTACTTGACCTTCAGAGACCTGATGGCCCGGGCTGTGAGAATGAACAGAATTAGCTGGCCAGGTACAGAAGTACCTGGGTACACATGGGAGAGGTGTCAGCGTACCTAGCGACTTCTGAAGAGGAAGTTGCTCAGCTAGGACGGGCAACTGGAGACAGGTCAGGAAGGTCTACCGGTGGCGACGGGATAGACAGGGTAACAGAGAAAAGTTACCTTGTCCACTGGACAGGGTTACCCGACCCTCGGGATCGGGTTACCCTGCCATGGGGCTTGGGCTACCCTGCCCAAAGCACTAAGTTGCACTACCTTTCAATACAAAGTCTCTGGGGGAGTTCAGGAAAAATGACAGGAAGGTTTGTCACATGAAGCCAGGCATATACTGAAATCTGGGGTTCCGGGAGATGCTATTGGGCAAGCTAGGCAACTCAGAAGAAGCTGTAAATTGGAGACATTATTCCTCTCATACCGCTCCGGCCCCGCCTGAAGGGCCGGACGTCATGGGTACACGGTTGCGTAGTTGTGTGCTGTCTAGCAAAGTGGAAGGTTGGGAGACCAACTGGCAACACCGTATACATCACGGCCATCCGGTCAACCGTAAGCAGTTTGCGGGATATACAAGGAGGCATAGGGTGGAAGGTGGATTAGCTCCTCCAGGTTGTTTGGAGTAAAAAGGACCAAAGCTGGCGGAGTTAACGGGAGTTCACCGTGGGGCTCCCGCAGGGAGTCCCGGGTCATGCCGGGGTGGCCAGGAGAGTTTTACACCTACCAAGCCTGGAAGTGTCCCCAACGTCATAGGCTCTGAAAGGCACGTGCAGGGACACTAGAAGCATGATTCCTACTAATGGTAAGGTGGATCTGAGGTAGTGGTCATGGGTAGCTCCCCTTGGACCCCTTCGGGATCACCATCCCCTGCGCAAGACGCCACAAGCACGAGAACCGTTATGAGTAGATAGATAAAACGCTCAGCGTAGCTTGCGCGGCCAAGTAGGGACTAATGCAAATGGGAAAGGTGTCACAGATAGTCTAGTTCATGCGGCGTCTGGACTATTAGCCACGGGCCAGACGCCAATGCGCCGAGGTTTTCACTCCAGTGGGCAAAATAGAAATGGACCGCAGAAACGATAAGCGCATAAGGTGAATGCCGACTAGAGTGTATCGACACATGCATGCCTGAAGGGTCTGCTAAGAAACGTGTCAGACCGCCCTTAGTGGAGGAGGGTGTGCTCAAATGGTTGGAGTAAACTGATGGGGGAGTTTCTGGCATGAGATAAAAGTAGCTGAAGGTCTATGCGAGAACTATCCTACTCCAACAATCAATCCTCTCCAGATCTTGGTTGGGTGAAGTATCAGGCTTAACGATATCAAGTTTTACCACTTGCTTTGCTCTTACATTGGGGTACACTTATGGCGATAGGTTTGAAGTTGTCACTGTGGTCGCAACCTTGGGATCCATCTTCCTAGAAGTGACCCTGTTACATTGTATCGTTAAGCGAGCTGCTCGCTTAACATCTCTCCTGATTAATCGTTTCCGACCTGCGGCACTGACCTTGCGTAAATACTGATGACCTTGTCTAGAACAAGTACTGCAGGGTGGAAAGCGCAATGGCTATTACCGAACTTCGCACCAGAATGGAATCCAACCTGGATTCAGACCTTGACCTTAGCGAGAATACCAGCAACACGTTTCATGCATCGGTTTTAGCGGAGGTTCGCGGTATCGACTGCGACGGCCACCACCTGCCTTGGAGGACGCCCCTATTTAGTTACCCCTTGCATGTCTTAAATTCCTGGTTACAGGCCATCGCACAGTGGCGCTCTCATTTTTCTAAGACTCTACTCTTGTCCACAACAAGCTCCTCACCCCGCGGCACAGGGTTCCCTTTAGTGAGTTCTCCTGCAAATTCATCAAACCTTACAATGCCCGGGAGGTATCCAGGTTGATTGAGGAAGTGAAGCGGGAACTAAACCACTGGAACACCCAGCAGCCGCAGGTGTTCCGAACCCAGATCACTGCGGCAGTGGTGGAATGGAGGAAGGTGCAGCAAGAGGCAGACCGACAGATGATAAGGGATCAGGAGGCATTGAAGACTCGAATGTCAGTCTTGAAAAAGGCGTTTGTGGGAGAGCATAGTATTGATACTGAGACGGATGTACTGATGTTAGAGGCCACGCCCGCAATCCCGCTCGTCTATAACAAGCCTGTGAACTTCAGCCTGGACTTGGCCATGTGAGCCCGAGGCGACCAGTGGAGGCATACCTGAGCCCAATCGGTATACGGATGACGGAAAGTGTGAAAGGTGAGGGCTACAGCTATACCTCCTTCTTCTCCAGACCAACTATAGGCTCCTAGTCGCTCCACCTCTCAATTGCCCGCAGTGAGTCGGGCAGCCCCACAGTGGGGCCAACCGATGGACATCTAGTAAGAAAAAGGACGACCAAACCACAGGGTATCACAGCTCCAGATACACCTGACCCAACACCACGTCCGACCCCTGCCCCTAACATTCTGTCTGCAACACTGTCGGTTGCAACTCCTGTACCCGCGATCGCTGCGCCAAGACCCACTCCTCTAGCAGTTCCCCTACCAGTCCCTAGTTCTGCCCTGTCTCCTACCAGTTCTTTTCCACCCCCAGTATCAGCACCTGTGGGATTCCGGTCGATACGTGCCGCATCACCTTGGTTCCTTGAACTGGTACGGCACCACCAAGAGTGAGCACCTGAGGGTCCATCGCAAGGAACGCCTATCGCAGGGCCAGGAACACCTGCTCCCGGGGTTCTTTGGGCACTGGTCATCCCTGTGGCACCCTCCCAGCCAGCTCTTCGCGCCAGTCTCCCCACCGTGACTAGTGGACATTCGGACAGCCAAGACGATTTCGGTCTGTCAGGCTGTAAGTCAGAAGAGACCCGGATGGGGTGGATTCATTACCACTAATATGGGTACAGGAAGGGACCACAGACCCCGGTGACGCACAGAAGCAGGCAGAAAGAAGGAGATGGACAACCAACCTGCGGGTACTGTGGGTCATGGAGGCACGCTGGCCCCTCAATGCAACCCTTGAGTTGTCCAGAGTTGCAGTCTTTGCTGCGGATAACACCGACGGCGCCCAACCCAACTCCGGAGAGTGGGCGACGCCCCGTTCCACCAGTGGCATCAGGACCATCAGGGGCTAACCCCCTGGAGGATGGTAACCAGCATGGCCAGGAGGAACGGTTTGACAAGTACGATAGAACCCAGGAATGCCAAGGTGGGAATACCGGAGATAGTGGGGACGGAAATGCACCACCCGGAGGTGGTACGGCGGGAGCAGGCAAAGATCCAGGAGCCTCTGACCATGACAGTTCAGATGATGATGACGGAGATTCTCTCCCCAACTTGACCCGCTTCCTCAGTCCTCCCAAGGATGACTGGAGTAATGAGAAGAAGCAGCGCTGCGCTCATCTGGCCAATAGGCTGGCGAGAGCCCTAAGGGGTACTGGTTCGGTTTCTAGGCCTACACCAAAACACTGACAGAAGAAGCCAGAGAACCTGTCTGGTTGTAACGACCCAGCATACAGGAGCTATGGTAGCCGGAACCTACACCCATACAGGTAGCCCGGAGGCGAACTGGTAGGAACCGGCAGGCAAGTGAGTACTTGACCTACGGAGACCCGATGGCCCGGGCTCCGAGATGAGCAGACTTAGTGGGCACAAGTATTTAGGTACATGGCTACACCCGAGATTGTTGTCAACCGCATCTCCGGCTCCTATCTTTCTTCTTGATGAATAGAATCAGTGCCCCCACCGAGGAGGACAATAGGCAGATCCACTACGGTGCCAGGTTCTGTTGGTGGTCTTCTCACAGTGCTTTCAATTCCTTATCTCTTAATGTGTAGAGTTTCATGAAAGGCGCTACCCTGTCTTCCTCTAACTTGATCTGGTGATCTTCACTCTTCGGTTTAGAAAGATCCATCCTTTTGTCTTCTTCTAATACGTTGAGGTAGTCGTGATATTCTTTCGTGGCCAGTTGCCGGGGAGTTATCTTGTTCTTCTTCACTTCTTTCTTTAGTGCAGGTCATGCGCTAATTGTCGATGCTTCTGCAATCATTGGTCTGTCTTCTTCATTGTCCTATTGGAGGATTCCCACCTGTTCCCCTCTCTAATAGAGTTGACAGAAGGCCTTTGCCGCTATGAAAGATATGCTTAGGGGTTTCTCTTCTGTCATTTTGGTGAGGGTGTGGTCTTTTATGGTTCCTTGTCCCGTGCTGCCAAATCCTTCCTCCCCTCTTTTTGTCTGGTCCAGGGCTTGCACTTCTCAGAGCTCCCTGCTATCAATATTCTTGATAATCATCGGTGCTATATGATCCCTTGTGTGGATTGTGAACTGCTCCTTCTTCAGGTTTATTCATAGGACTTGCACCATACCCCTATAGTTTGTGTCAATTGCTCTGGCACCCATGGTAATTCCACGTTGGGTGGCCATACCACTGAGTGGAGTGATCCTTGCATGGGTTCAGCCTGAAAGCCCGACTGCAATTCCAGTTGGTATCATCATTCGTCCCCTTGTATGGACCATTGTTTCTTTTGTGGTAGACAGGTCGTGACCTGCAGCCTTTGTGGATCCTCGCATTGATTTCTTTATACTCGAGTATAACACTTCTAGTCTTATGTCTTCATGGTGGAGGATTGTTTCTTCATGTTTGGTGTCTATATAGAGAATTTGTATTCTCCGGTTTTCTCATATTGATTGTTCTTCAGGAATCAGTTCAATTGTTGGGGGAGTTTCCAGACACCAACATGTGGCCAGTTCACTGTTAAGGTTGATTTGGCCTTTTCCCTAATCAATGTTCGGATTGTCTTGCTTTAGCCAAGCTATTCCTACTATGGCATTATACTTTTGCAAATGCACCACTTGAAACATCATGGCTTCATGATGTGACCCTATCTCCATCACCGCCGCTGCCAGGTGAGTGATTACTCCTACTTTACTCTTCTTCCCATTGACCACATACATGTCTCTTAATTTCCTTATCTTCTTCCAAGGTGATACAATAGTTTCACAAGAATCTTTATTGATGAAACCATCAGTTGCTCCTGAATCCAGTATTGCGTTCATCCCGGTATCCCTTTTTTGTCGTACATAGCTTCATCTTAGTTACAAGATATTCCTTGTCATTATGGTAGCAGTTTGTATTGTTCATCATTGCCTTCTTGTGTTTCTTCATTGATATGTGTGTGATGCCAGTGGGTTTGCCTCATATGTCATCGCTCAGACCGCCCCTTGCTGTGGACTTTATTTGTTTAAAGTCTCTTGCCCGTCTGTCCTCTCTACAGCGTCCATTTCCTGGAGCTTAATTTCCTTTTGTTGACAGTGTTTAATGAAATGCGCCCTCAATCCGCATTGAAGACAAGCATCCTCTTTACTTCTCATCTGATTGTCCTGGTTGGACAGCTATTGGAACCTTCTATTCCTTCTTCCTGCCATGTCTAGATCTACTGGGTCACCAGTGGATACCAGTCTGGAGAGCTTGCCGTTCACTATATACTATTGTTGTTGGATGGCAGGGTCTGAGGAGTTGTTCCCGTTGAGTTGTTTTCAGATGCCTGACCAGATTGATCTTGTCTTTCTTCCTGATACCTCATACCGTAAAGTTATTGGCCATCAAACAGGTATAGTCTGAGTTCTGCCAGGCTTTTTGCCGCTTCCCAGTGGTACCGCCTGAAAGATGGGCTACTCCGTGTCTTTGTTATATTCTGCCTCAACGGCTATCATATAGAACTTGTGCCAGAAGTCGGAGAAGTAGTCCTTTCATTGCCTCATCTTTTAAAGATTGAGTCTTGCCCTCTCTTTGGCATTTCTGTCCCCGAACTCGATGTGGAGAGTTTCCTTGAATTCATCCCATGAGTCCCATATCTGGTCTCGTTTGCCTTCCATATAGGGCATTATCCATTGCCCTGTGGCTTCCCTCAAGAGAGACTCAGCATAGTCTACCTTGCTCATATCCCTTCCTTCACGATATCCCTTGACCTTAAAGTATAGTTCCAATTGACTGAGAAACTAGCTGAACGTTTCGCGGTCTCCCTTGAAGTGATACGATTCTTGTGCTTTTAGTCTTGATTCTGGGTGTCTGTTGATTGCCGCTAGGAACCTTGTTATTCGATCTTTGGTCACCATCAGGGCCTATGTAGTTGTAAGGACCCAGCATACATGAGCTATGGTAGCCGGAACCTACACCCATACAGGTAGCCCGGAGGCAAACTGGTAGGAACCGGCAGGCAAGTGAGTACTTGACCTACGGAGACCCGATGGCCCGGGCTCCGAGATGAGCAGACTTAGTGGGCACAAGTATTTAGGTACATGGCTACACCCGAGATTGTTGTCAGCATACTTAGGGACCAATGAAGGGGCAATACACAGCTAGGCTGGGTAACTGAAGAAAGGCCCAGTGTGTCTATCTCCGACAGTGGGATAGAATAGGGTAACAGGAGAAAGTCCACTTGTCCACCGGACAAGATTACCCTACCCTCAGGACTGGGTTACCCTGCCTTGAGGCTTGGGTTACCCTGTTCAAGGATCTGAGTTACCCTACCTTTCAACACGAAGTCCCTCGGGGAGTTTGGGAAAAATGACTGGAATGTTTGTCACACGAAGCCATGCAGAATACTGGAATCTGGAGTTCTGGGAGATGCTATTGGGCGAGCTACGCAGCTACGAAGAAGCTGTAAATTGAAGACATTATTCCTATCATGCCCCTCCGGCCCCGCCTTGAGGCCCGGACGTCATGGGCAAACGGTTGCGTAGTTGTGTGCAGTCTAGCAAAGGAGGATCTTTGGAGACCTGCTTGCAACACCGTATACGTTGCTGCCGTCCGGTCGACCGTAAGCTGTTCGCAGGATATATAAGGGGGCATAGGGTGGAAGGTGGAGTACCTCCTCCAAGTTGTTCGGAGTAAAACGGACCAAAACTGACGGAGTTAACGGGAGTTAACCGTGGGGGTCCCGAAGGTAGTCCCGGGTGGTGCCGGGACGACTGGGAACGTTTTGCACCTACCACGCCCAAGGATGTCCCCAACGCCATAGGCTCTGAGAGGGAAGTGCAGAGACACTAAAAGCATGATTCCTACCGCAGGTAAGGTGTATCCGAGGTAGTGGTCATGGGTAGCGCCCATTGGATCACTCCTGGACCACCGTACCCTGCGGAAGACACCGGAAGCCCGAGACTCGTAAATAGTAGATAGATAAACCGCTCACGGTAGCTTCCGGCGTCAAGAAGAAATCAACGCGCATGGGAAGGGTGTCATAGATAGTCTAGTTCAGCAAGGGGTCTTGACAGTTAGCCACTGGCAAGTCCCCGATGCGCAGAGGTTTTCACTCCGGCGGGCAGAATGGAAATGCGCCGCAGAAACGATATGCACATATGGTGAACGCCGACTAGAGCGGGTCGACACATACATGCCCGAAGGGGGTGTCAGGAGACGTGTCGGACCGCCCTTAGCGGAGAAGGGTGTGCTCGAATAGTTGGAGTAAACTGATGGGGGAGTTTCTGGCATAAGATAAAACTACCTGAAAGTCTATGCGAGAACTCTCCTACTCCAACAATCAATCCTCTCGAGACCTTAATTGAGTGAAGCGTCAGGCTTAACGATATTAAGTTTTACCGTCTACTTTACTCTTACATCTGTGTGAACTTTTGGCGATAAGTTTGAAGTTGTTTGGTGCGGTCGCAACCTTGGGATCCATCTTCCTAGGGGTGCCCCCGTTACAGTATATCGTTAAGCGAGCTCCTCGCTTAACTCCTCTCCTGATTAATTGTTTTTCGACCTTCGGCACTGACCTTGCGTGAATACTGGTAACCTTGTCTCGAACAAGTAGCCCAGGGTGGAAAGCGCAATGGCTAGTATCGAACGTCGACCTAGAATGGAATCCAACTCGGATTCAGACCTTGACCTTGACGAGAACTCCGCCAACACATTTCGTGCTTCGGTGTTCGCGGACGTCCGCGGTATTGAATGGGACGGTCACCAATTGCTCCTGGAGGCCGCCCCTATTCAACTACCTGATGAATGTGTTGATCTTATGATTACAGACCCTCGCGCTGCGGCGCTTTCGTTCTTCCAAGACGCCGCCCTCGTCCACAACATGCTCCCTCCTCCACCGCAAGGAGTACCCTTTAGCGAGTTCTCCCGCGAGTTCGTCGAACCTTACATCGTCCGGGAGGTATCCAAGTCGATTGAGGATGCGAAGCGGGAACTGAAGAACTGGAATGCCCAGCAGCAGCAGGTGTTCCGTAAACAGATTACTACGGCAGCGGTGGAATGGATGAAGGTACAGCAGGAGGCATACCTGCGAATGTTAAGAGACCAGAAGGCATTGAAGGATCGTATGGCAGCGCTGGAAAGGGCCTTCGCGGGAGGTTATAGTATTGATGCTGAGAATGACGTACTGATGATAGAGGCGGCGCCCCCACTCCCACTTGTCCACACGAAGCTGGAGAACTTCGGGATGGAACTGGCTATGAGAGCCCGGGATGAACAGTGGAGGGCGTACCTAAGCCCCGTGGGCATACGGATGTTGGAAAGCCTCAAGGGGGAAGGATACAGTTATACCTCGTCCTTCACAAGAGCATCAACAGGCTCGCTGTCTGTCCCCTCCTCGATCGCCCGCAGTCGTTCAGGAAGTCCGGCGATTGGACCAACCGATGGGCGTCGGGTTAAGAAAAGGACGTCCAAGCCAAAGGGTATCACAGCACCAGATACACCTGACCCTACTCCTCGGCCGACCCCCGCTCCCATTAACCCCCCTGCAACACCGTCGGTTGCAACTCCCGTACCTCCTATTGCTGCCCCAAGACCCACACCTTTACCAGTTTCATTGCCCCCTCCTGATACCTTCCCTGTCGCAGCTTTCCCGCCAACAGTATCGGCTACCCCAGGGTACCGACCGCTGCGTGCGGCTTCACCTGGATTCTTTGAACAGGTCAGGCGCCAGGAAGAGCGAGCACCCATGGCTCCATCACGAGGGACTCCGATCCCCGGACCTGGGACACCCGCTCGTTCCGTTCCTTGGGCACCCGTGATTCCTTCTGCCCCCTCAAAACCAACTCTTCCCTCCATCCTCCCCACGATCACTAGTGGTGAGTCGGACAGCCAAGACGAGTACTGTCTGTCGGGCTGCAAGTCGGAAGAAACCCGTATGGGGTGGATTCATTACCACACGTACGGGTGCAGGAAGGGACCACGGACCCCGGTAAGGCACCGAAGAAGACAGAAGGAGGGAGACGGACGACCAACATGTGGGTACTGTGGGTCATGGAGACACGCGGGGCCCCCAATGCAACCTTTGAGTTGTCCAGAGCTTCAGTCGTTTCTGGCGATGACTCAGGCGGCTCCGAACCCAACTCCTGAGAGTGGGCAACGACCTGTTCCACCACCGGCATCAGTACCATCAGGGGCTAACCCCCCCGAGGATGGGAATCAGGATGGCCAGGAGGAAAGGTTTGATGGGTATGATAGACCCCGCGAGACCCCAGGTGGAAATACCGGGGGTAGTGGAGGTGGAAATGGACCACCTGTCGGTGGTACTACGGGAGCAGGTGGAGATCCTGGGGACTCTGACCATGATAGCTCGGATGATGATGATGCCGATTCTCTCCCCGACTTGACCCCTTTTCTCGGCGCTCGCAAGGATGACTGGAGCGACGAGAAGAAACGACGGTGGGACCGCCGTGCTAAGAAGCTGTCAAGGGAACTACGGAGCAGGGCGACTGCATGACCATCATCTAGACAACGGCAGAAGAAGCCGGAAAAGCTGAGCGGCATTCCGGCGTTTAAGGGAAAGGTCACCGAACTCGCCAGCTTCTTGACGCTGGTAGAGGTTAAGTTCGAGTACTTTGCTGGGTGCAGGTTGACCGATATGGACAAGGTAAACCTGGTGATCCCCCTTCTAGAAGATACTGCCCGAACATGGTATCTTGGGCTGCACTCCCACATCAATAAGGAGGCAGCCAAGCGTACCGGAGTTCCAGTTAATAACAGTAACCCGTTAAGAACGTGGAAAGGATTCCGGGAACGGCTTGAACGGAGTTTCGGCGGTGACCAAGCGGAACGAGACCGATCCCTCCTTGAGTGGCGAGACCTAGTGATGAAGCCACATCACATCGATGAGTACCTGGACAAGATAATTGACTATATGTATAAGCTTAGCTATACAGACCCTGTGCAGGTACGAGATAAGGTACGGTCGGGCATTACTCAAGAAGTGAGGAACGCGTGGGCACTGAAGGAGCCCCATCCCACCGACTTGAACGACTACCTTGATCTTCTTCGGAAGGTTGGACACACACTGGAAGACAACACCCGGTTCAGCAACCGAGTTATCCACCCTGTCCAACGGTCTCAACCAACGGACAAGAAGGAGGATAGGTCCTCAACTTCCGGAAGGTTTAAAAAGAAGGATAAAGGTTCGGGCAGACAGAACCAGCGGTCTGCCAAACCTACTAATTTCAATGCGGGGAAACAGGCAAAGCCGGGGACTTCTGAGTATGCCCTGGCGCATAAGGAAATCCCGTCGACTTTGACCGAACGTCGGAGAAAGCACAACCAGTGCACCAAGTGTGGACAAACGGGTCACTTTTGGAGAAAGTGCACCGCGACGTCCCCAGTCGTTAGTTCGTCCAAACAGGCTCGTGGGTTGAAACGGTCAGCCCCGGTAAGCGAGCCCTCAGGTACGGACAAGCGACTAAAGCGCATTGAAGCGCCACCTCCGGCTACCTCGTCAAAGATACTTGAAGTCCGACAGGCATCACCTCAGATTATGGAGGTTGATACTGACGGCTCAGAATAGGTAAGACCCCATTCTGCGAAAGGTATAACCTTAATAACCTGTATCCATAGACCCCTGCGGGATGGATGAAAAGGAGCCCCGGAAGTGGCTTCTGGGATGGGTAAGTACCCCTCTACTGCATGAACGACCCTGATGCTGACTACACCCAGGTGGTGTGGGCAGATAGATGTTGAAGGCCGTGTGCGGTGGACAGGGTGATCTCTCCTTTGTGGGTTTTCAGGTTATTTCCTTTGTTCTAGTTATTTGTATTTCTTTCAGGATTTCTTTACTGGGACGGACAAGTCATAGGATATTATTTTCGGTTGAGGCTGGGAGAGATCTCGCTCGCGGAGACGCTTGACATTGGGGAAGCAAGGTTGCTTCGCTTGGAACCGGTCCAAGAGCGGACCTCTACCCACCTCGGGAAAATTTGTTATGTTTAGTACAAGCGGGATTAGTTCAGGCTGGACTTGATTGAATAAATGATACTATGATCAAGTTTACCTGAGGAGGGTTTAGTACCCGAAATCATGCTGGCGTGATAGTAAACACCCTAGCTATTGATAAAACGATTCCCAATCCCTTAACGTTTACCGACCCGTTGTGGCCGCTCTTGTGTCGAAAGGCAAGAGATCAGAATTAGTAAGCCAAGATGACTAAGTCCCTAAGACAAGTGAAGAGGCAGAAGCGTGATAACTTGCCTCGCCATACCAAGTCTATCCACCTGAGGGTAAGGCTAGACTGGAAGATTGGAGCTAGACAGGTAAGCGCTGAGGCGCTCCTGCTACTCGACAGTGGAGCTACTGGGCCAGTGCTTAGTAGCCGATGGGTTAAACAAACGCAGGCACCATGTGTACGACGAAAGGTACATGTGCCGATAAGCGACGCAAGCGGTAATCACATTCCGGGGTCAGGTCTGCACTATACCAAATCATTGGACATGAGAATAGGCGACCACCATAACGAAATGCGGTTTGAAGTCGCGGACATGCCCGACACCAAGGTGGACGGGTACCTACCTATGTCTTGGTTGAAGGACCATAATCCCGACATAGATTGGAAAACAGGATCACTAACCTGGCGCTCAGATTTCTGCAAGGCTAATTGCCTGGCAGAGCAGGGGCGGTTAGTGTTCATGACCGATGAAGAGTTGCTAGCTGAAGACCCTAGTAATGTGTACCTGTTGGGAATTGTACAATTCTCCGATGAGGAAGGTGCTGACATTACCGTCAAGCTACTCCCTGAGTATAAGGACTACGGGGACATCTTCAGTCAAGAACGGATTGAGGCATTGCCGGAGCACTCAAAGTATGACCATACGATCGAGTTGCTACCCGGGACTCAACCTCCGTTTGGGCCTATCTATCCGTTATCGGAAAAGGAGCTTAAGGCACTCCGGGAATATCTCAATGACATGCTGCGAACGGGGAAGCTACGGCGATCCAGTTCCTCAGCAGCAGCCCCTATCCTCTTTGTGCCAAAACCAGATGGTACATTAAGACTGGTAATAGATTACCGAGGGCTGAACAAAATCACGGTGAAGAGCAAGTACCCTCTACCGCTGATGAATGAACTGCGAGATAGGTTAGGAAAAGCCGTTGTGTTCACTAAGTTGGACTTGAAAAACGGCTACTATCTTCTGAGGATGGCAGAAGGTGAGGAATGGAAGACGGCCTTCCGGTGCAGATATGGACTGTATGAATACACGGTCATGCCGTTTGGGTTATGTAATGCCCCGGCAACTTTCCAGAGCATGATAAATGAGGTCTTTCGAGATCTCATGGATGAAGGAGTCATCGCGTATATGGATGACATCCTGATCTACTCCGAAACTATGGAAGAGCACGTCGCGATGGTAAGGCGTGTAATGGAGAAATTGCGGAAAGCTAGACTATGTGTAAGTATGAAGAAGTCCAGTTTCCACCAACGGGAGGTTGAATTCCTCGGATATAGGATCTCCGATATGGGGATCTCTATGTTGTCGGAAAAGGTGCAGACAATCAAAGACTGGGCACCTCCGACATGCGTCGTCGACGTTCAAAGCTTTATGGGCTTTGCCAACTTCTATCGTCGGTTCATAGAAGGGTTCAGCAAGATAGCGAAACCCCTCACGGACTTGACAAAGAAGGATGTCCGATGGGAATGGACACCTGCATGTGAGCAGGCCTTCAATCATTTAAAGGAAGCGTTCACGTCCAAACCTATCCTAGCACATTTTGACCCTGAACGGCCAACACGGCTAGAAACCGACGCTAGTGACTTTGCATTAGGAGCCGTTCTCTCCCAGTTATGTGAGGATGAGAGATGGCATCCGGTGGCCTACCATAGTAGGAAGTTTCACCCAGCGGAGATCAATTATGATGTCCATGATAAGGAAATGACTGCCATCGTGGCGGCATTCAAGGAATGGGATCATCTGCTGCGCTCAGTAACGGACCAATTGGTGATCTATACGGATCATAAGAACTTGGAGTACTTTAATAGTACCAAGGTCCTTAACCGAAGGCAGCACCGCTGGGCTGAATTCCTGCAACCGTTTAACTTCAAGGTGGTTTACCGAGAAGGACGGTTGAATGAGAAGGCGGATGCTTTGTCGCGGCGTAGGGACTACCGCCCTGAAGGGGGGAGTGATTTTCCGCCACAGTCGTTTTTTCGCCCCGGACAGTGGGTCGGGAGCCAGGAACGGGACATCTTGCGACCACAGGTGTTGCAAGT
The DNA here is from genome assembly GCA_003182015.1 of Tuber magnatum. Taxonomy (NCBI): domain Eukaryota; kingdom Fungi; phylum Ascomycota; class Pezizomycetes; order Pezizales; family Tuberaceae; genus Tuber; species Tuber magnatum. Next base: position 402,953 of record PYWC01000098.1, on the reverse strand, counting down.
GTGCCAGGGATTTCGGCTCAAGTCGTCCTTTTTGGATCAGTTGCGGGTAGCGATAAGCGAAGACCAGGAGTACTTAAGGATCCTGAAGGCAACAGCTGCAGGTGACAAAGAGGTCGACCGACATTTCACGACGGAAAAGGGCTTACTCCTGTACAAGAACAGGTGGTATGTTCCCAAGGGTCAGAATCTGAAGCAGACAATCATGAAGGCAGAACATGACTCCCGAATCGCGGGACACTTCGGGACTTACAAAACCATTGGCAGGGTGAGGGCTAACTTCTACTGGCCTAAGATGGATGAGCACATCACTGACTATGTGCGGACATGTGATGCATGCCAAAGAAATAAATCCATCAGGCACAAGAAGTTCGGGCTGCTGGAACCTATCGATGTTCCTATGCGGCCTTGGACAGCAATTTCAATGGATTTCATTGTCGCGCTGCCAGAGTCCGAAGGGTATACCAAGATCTGGGTCATAGTAGACAGGTTTTCGAAAATGGCCCATTTCATACCCCTGACCACTGAGGTACCTATCAAGGAGCTTGCCTTGATATTCCTGAAGGAGGTTTGGCGCCTTCATGGACTGCCAGAGTCAATCATCTCCGACCGAGATAGCCGATTCACATCCAAGTTCTGGATGAGTCTGATGCACTTGCTGCAAGTGAAACTAAACGTTTCGACTGCATTCCACCCAGAGACTGATGGGCAAACCGAGAGGGTTAATCAGACACTGGAGCAGTACCTGCGTAGTTACTGCTCCTATCAACAGGATGACTGGGTCTCGCTGCTACCCCTTGCGGAGTATGCGTATAACACCTCAACATCAGAATCCACCAGGTTGTCACCATTTGAGATCAACTATGGGTTCAACCCACGAACAAACTGGTCGGGTGTTGTGTCTGACAACCAAGGGATACACCCAAGTAGTGAACTCTTGGTTAAGGAATGGGAAGGAACCTGGCAACAGATTCGAGAAACGATTAAACGGGCACAGGAAAGGCAGCGGAAATGGCATGACCAGAAACGGCTGCCATCCCCGGACTATGTTACCTTGGAAGATGTGGCTGCTGGGCGGGCTAAGAAAGCGGACCGCGTGATGTTGAACCGGAAGAACATCCGCACCAAGCGTCCCATGGAGAAGCTGGACCACCGGATGTTTGGCCCTTTCGTGGTCAAACGTCGGGTGGGTACCCGAGCATACGAACTCCAATTGCCCACCCGATGGAGCATCCACCCGGTTTTCAATGTCACGCTGCTGGAACCCTATCGCGAGGATCCGGAATCGGGTAGGATCAAGGAGATCCCTACCCCAGAGCTCGTGGACAATGAGCCCAGTTACGTCATCGAAGCTGTTGTGGACAGTCGCTGGTATGGTGGAACAAAGGCGAAGTTTCCGTCGCGCTTTGTCCAATACCTGGTTTCATGGGAAGGCTATGGAGCTGAGGAGAACTCGTGGGAGCCCTATGAGATGCTAGAAGGGACAGGCTTACAGGCCATGCTAGATTTCCACCAAAGATATCCGTCCAAGCCCAGGGACCATCGGGTCTTGGGGGAATCGAGTCGTGGAAACAAAAGACGACGCTAAACGGTCCGGGACGGACCGTAGAGAAGAGGGGAGTGATGTAACGACCCAGCATACGTGAGCTATGGCAGCCGGAACCTACACCCATACAGGTAGCCCGGAGGCGAACTGGTAGGAACCGGCAGGCAAGTGAGTACTTGACCTACGGAGACCCGATGGCCCGGGCTCCGAGATGAGCAGACTTAGTGGACACGAGTATTTAGGTACATGGCTACGCCCAAGATTGGTGTCAGCGTACTTAGGGACCTATGAAGGGCCAATACACAGCTAGGCTGGGTAACTAGAGAAAGGCCGAGTGTGTCTATCCCCGGAAGTGGAATAGATAGGGTAACAGGAGAAAATCCACTTGTCCACCGGACAAGATTACCCTACCCTCAGAACAGGGTTACCCTGCCTTGAGGCTTGGATTACCCTGTTCAAGGGCCTGAGTTACCCTACCTGCCAATACGAAGTCCCTCGGGGAGTTTGGGAAAAATGACTGGAATGTTTGTCACACGAAACCATGCATAATACTGGAATCTGGGGTTCCGGGAGATGCTATTGGGCGAGCTACGCAGCTACGAAGAAGCTGTAAATTGAAGACATTATTCCTATCATGCCCCTCCGGCCCCGCCTTGAGGCCCGGACGTCATGGGCAAACGGTTGCGTAGTTGTGTGCAGTCTACCAAAGGAGGATCTTTGGAGACCCGCTTGCAACACCGTATACGTTGCTGCCGTCCGGTCGACCGTAAGCTGTTCGCAGGATATATAAGGGGGCATAGGGTGGAAGGTGGAGTACCTCCTCCAAGTTGTTCGGAGTAAAACGGACCAAAACTGACGGAGTTAACGGGAGTTAACCGTGGGGGTCCCGAAGGTAGTCCCGGGTGGTGCCGGGACGACTGGGAACGTTTTGCACCTACCACGCCCAAGGATGTCCCCAACGCCATAGGCTCTGAGAGGGAAGTGCAGAGACACTAAAAGCATGATTCCTACCGCAGGTAAGGTGTATCCGAGGTAGTGGTCATGGGTAGCGCCCATTGGATCACTCCTGGACCACCGTACCCTGCGGAAGACACCGGAAGCCCGAGACTCGTAAATAGTAGATAGATAAACCGCTCACGGTAGCTTCCGGCGTCAAGAAGAAATCAACGCGCATGGGAAGGGTGTCATAGATAGTCTAGTTCAGCAAGGGGTCTTGACAGTTAGCCACTGGCAAGTCCCCGATGCGCAGAGGTTTTCACTCCGGCGGGCAGAATGGAAATGCGCCGCAGAAACGATATGCACATATGGTGAACGCCGACTAGAGCGGGTCGACACATACATGCCCGAAGGGGGTGTCAGGAGACGTGTCGGACCGCCCTTAGCGGAGAAGGGTGTGCTCGAATAGTTGGAGTAAACTGATGGGGGAGTTTCTGGCATAAGATAAAACTACCTGAAAGTCTATGCGAGAACTCTCCTACTCCAACAATCAATCCTCTCGAGACCTTAATTGAGTGAAGCGTCAGGCTTAACGATATTAAGTTTTACCGTCTACTTTACTCTTACATCTGTGTGAACCTTTGGCGATAAGTTTGAAGTTGTTTGGTGCGGTCGCAACCTTGGGATCCATCTTCCCAGGTGTGCCCCCGTTACACTGGTATCCCTCCATTGAAGGGCAAAGTTCCAGAACTCACGCGCTTCTTGACCTTGCTAGAGATCAAATTTGAATACTTTACGGATTACAAGTTAACCGACATGGATAAGGGAAACTTGGTGATACCCGTTCTTGAAGACTCCACCCGAGCAAGGTTTCTGGGTTGCATGGGTACATTAACTAGGAAGCTGCCAAGCGCACTGACATTCCTGTCAAGGACAGCGACCCCTTGCGGACAGGGAAAGGGTTCCGAGAACCTCTGCAACTAGGTTGCGGCGGAGACTAGGCCACACCAGATCGAACCCTTCTCGAGTGGCGAGACCTTGTGATCAAGCCGCATCATATCGATGAGTACCTGGACAAGATAAGTGATTATATGTATAAGCTTAAGTACAAAGATCCAGTACAGGTACGAGAGAAGGTTCGATCAGGCATCACACAGGAGGTTCAGAATACGTGGGCACTTAAGGAGCCCCATGCGACCGACCTCAACAAGTATCCCAGTCTTTTCTGGAAGGTGGGGCACACGGTGGCGGACAACAACCAGTTCAATGGCAGTGTCATCCACCCAGCCCCCTGGTCTCAACCGGGTGATAAGAAGGAGGTTAGATCCCTGACATCGGGCCGGTTCAAGAAGAAGGAAAAAGATGTGGCCGGACCAAACCAGCGGTCTGCCAAACCTACTAATTTCAACACGGGGAAACAGGCCAAGCCGGTGACTTCTGAGTATGCAATAGCGCATAAGGAAATCCTGTCGACTTTGACCGAACGCGGGAGAAAGAACAACCAGTACACCAAGTGTGGTCAAACAGGTCACTTTTGGAGAAAGTCTACTGTGACGGCCCCAGTCGATAGTTCATCCAAACACGCTCTTAGGTTGAAACGGTCAGCCCCGGTAAGCGAGCCCACAAGGACGGACAAGAGACTAAAGCCCAATGCAGTGCCCCCTCCGGCTTCCTCGTCAAAGATACTGGAAGTCCGCCAGGCATCACCTCAGAACATGGAGGTTGATAATAACGCCTTGGAATAGGTAAGAACCTACTCTGTTTAAGGTGTAACCTAGTTAACCGGTAGCCATAGACGCCTGCAGGATAGATGGACATGAGCCACGGAGGTGGCTTCGGATATGGGTAAGTACCCTTCTAGCACATAAATGACCATGATACTGACTACACCCAGGTGGTGTCCGCAGGTAGATGTTGCCAGACGTGCCCGGTGTGCTGCACTATGTCTTCTTTGTTGGGTTACTGGTTATTACCTTTGTTCTGGTTATAGGTATGTCTTTCAGGATTTCTTTAGCTGGATGTGCAATTCATAGGACGTTGTTGCGGTTGAGGCTGGGTGAGGTCCTGCTCAAGGGGATGCTCTACAATGCTGAAGCAAGGCTGCTTCGCTTGGAACCAGTCCGACAGTGGACTTCCACCAACCTCAGGAAAAGTTGTTATGTTTACTACTAGCGGAATTGGTTCAGGCTAGACTTGATCAGATAAATGGTGCTATTTGCACATTTGCCTGATGAGGGTTTAGTACCCGAAATCATGCTGGCGTGATAGCAAACACCCCAGTTATTGATAAAGGACGAATCCCAACCCCTTAACATTTACCGACCCATTGTGGCCGCTCTTTTGTCAAAAGTCCCGAGACTAAAAGTAATTACTAAGCCAAGATAACCAATTCAACAGGACAAGCGAAGAGGTAGAAGCGTGACCACTTGCCTCATCATACCAAGTCTATCCAGCTGCTGGTTAAGTTCAACTGGAAGATAGGAGTTGGACAGAGAAGCGCGGAGGCGCTCCAGCTACTCGATAGTGGAGCTACTGGGCCGATGCTTGGTTACCGATAGGTTCAGCGGACTCAGGCACCTGGAGTACGAAGAAAGGTACTGGTGCTGATAAGCGATGCCAGGGGTAATCACATTCCTGGGCCAGGTCTACACTGTACCAAGTCACTAGAGACGAGGATAGGTGACCACCACAATGAGATGCGCTTTGAAGTCGCGGATATGCCAGACGACAAGGTGGAGGGGTACCTACCTATGTCTTGGTTGACAGACCGTAACCCTGACGTGGATTGGAAGGCCAGATCACTAACCTGGCACTCAGATTTCCGCAAGGCTAACTGCGGGGCAAAGCAGCAGTGGTTAATGTTCATGACCCATGAAGTGTTACTAGGTGAAGACCCTAGTAATGTGTACCTACTGGGAAGTGTGCAATTCACCAATGAGGATGGTGCTGACATTGTGGTGAAGCCACTCCCAGAGTATAAGGACTATAGGGATATCTTCAGTCAAGAACGGATTAAGGTGCTACCGGAGCACTCGAAGTAGGACCATACAATCGTGTTACAGCCCCGAACTCAACCTCGGTTTGAGCTTATCTATCCGTTATCGGAAAAGAAGCTGTAGGCACTCCGGGAATATATCAAGGACATGCTGTGAATGGGAAAGCTGCGGCGATCCAGTTCCTTGGCAGCAGCCCCTATCCTCCTCGTGCCAAAACCACATGGTCCATTGAGAGTGGTAATAGATTACCGAGGGCTGAATAAAATCACGGAGCGGAGTAAGTATCCTCTACGGTTGATGAACAAACTGCAAGATAGGTTAGGAAAAGCCGCTGTGCTCACCAAGTTGGACTTGAAGAACGGCTACTACCTTGTGAGGATGGCAGATGGTAAGGAATGGAAGACGGCCTTCCGGTGCAGATATCGGCTGCATGAATACACAGTCATCCCACATGGGTTGTGTAATGCCCCGGCAACGTTCCAAAGCATGATAAATGAGCTCTTTCGTGAGCTCATGGATGAAGGCGTTATTGCTTACATGTATGACATCCTGATCTACTCTGAAACTATGGAACAACATGTCGCAATAGTGAGACGTGTGACGGAGAAATTGCGGAAAGCCAGACTATGTGTAAGGAGGAAGAAGTCCAGTTTCCACCAACGGGAGGTTGGATTCCGCAGATACAACATCTCCGATATGGGGATCCCTAGATTGTCCCAGAAGGTACAGACAATCAGGGATTGGGCACCTCGGACATGTGTCATCGACGTTGAAAGGTTTATGGGCTTTGCTAACTTCTATCGTCAGTTCACAGAGGGTTTCAGCAACATAGCGAAACCTCTGACAGACTTGACAAAGAAGGATGTCCGATGGGAATAGACACCTGCGTGTGAGCACGACTTTAAGCATTTGAAGGCGGCGTTTACGTCCAAACCTATCCTGGCACGTTTTGATCCTGAACGGTCAACCGGGCTGGAAACCGATGGTACTGACTTTGTATTAGCAGCAGTCCTCTCCAAGTTTTGTGAAGATGACAGCTGGTATCTAGGGGCCTATCATAGTCGCAAGTTTCACCCAGCGGAGATTAATCATGACATCCAGGACAAGGAAACGACTGCTATTGTAGCGGCATTCCAGGAATGTTATCATTTGCCACATTCCGTACTGGACCAGTTAGTGATCTACACAGATCATAAGAATTTGGGGTACTTCAATAGTACCAAGGTCGTTAACCGATGGCAGCACGGCTGGGTTGAGTTCCTGCAACTGTTTAACTTCAAGGTGGTTTACCGCCAAGTGTGGTTGAATGAAAAGGCAGATGCTTGGTCGCGGCATAGGGACTACTGCCCCTGAAGGGGGGAGTAGGTTTCTGTCAGAGTCACTTTTTCGCCCGGGACGGTGGGTTGGGACCCAGGAACGGGACACTTTGGGACCACAAGTGTTGCAGGTATGCCAGGGATTTCGGCTCTGCTCTTCCTTTTTGCATCAGCTGCAGGTAGCGATAAAGGAGGACCAGGAATATTTAAGCATCCTGAAGGCAATGGCTGCTGGTGACAAAAAGGTCGACCGACATTTCACGACAGAAAAGGGCTTACTCCTGTACAAGAACAGGTGGTATGTTCCCCAGGGCCAGAATCTGAATCAGACAATCATGGAGGCTCAACATAACTCCTGTATCGCAGGGCGCTGCGGGACGTATAAACCAGTGGCAGGGTTAGGGCTAACTTCTATTGGCCAAAGATGGACGAGAACATCACCAACTATATGCGAAGATGTGATGCATGCCAAAAAAATAAGTCCATCAGGCATAAGAGGTTCGGGCTGCTGGAACCTATCGAGGTTCCTATGCGTCCAGGGACAGCGATTTGAGCGGACTTTATTGTAGCGCTGTGGCAGTCCGAAGGGTATCCCAAGGTCTGGGTCATAGTAGATGGATTCTAGAAAATCAGCCCTTTCATACCCCTGACCTGTGAGGTACCTATCAACGAGCTTTACTTGATATTCCTGGTGGAGGTTTGGCGCCTTCATGGACTCCCGGAGCCAATCACCTGCGCTCGAAATAGGCGATTCAGATCCAATTTAGGCATGAGTCTAATGCCTCTGTTGGAAGTGAAACTAAACATTTTGCCTGCATTCCACCTGGAGACTGATGGCCAAACTGTGAGGGTTGATCAGACACTGGAGCAGTACTTGCGTAGTTACTGTTCCTACCAACAAGATGATTGGGTTTCGCTATTACGTCTCACGAGTATGCGTGCAACACCTCGACATCAGAATCCCCCACGTTGTCACTATTTGAGATCAACTACTGGTTTAACCCCAGGACAAACTGGGCCCGTGTCATGTCTGATAATCAAGGGATACACCCAGCAGTGAGCTGTGGGTTAAGGAATGAGAAGGAACCAGGGACAAGGTTCGTGAAACAATTCAACAGGCACAGGAATGGCAACAGGAATGGCATGATGAGAAAAGGTTACCATCAGCGGACTATGTTACCTTGCATGATGTGGCTCCTAGGCGGGCAAAGAAAGCGGACAGCGTGATGTTGAACCGAAAAAACATCCGCACAAAGTGTTGAATGGGGAAGCTGGACCAGCGGGTGTTTGAACCTTTTGCGGGCAAAGGTTGGGTGGGTAACAGAGCCTACGAACTGCAACTGCCCGCCAGATGGAGTATGCACCAGATTTTCGAGGTCACGTTGCTTGCATCATACCGTAAGGATCCAGGGTCAGGTAGTGTCAAGTATGTCGCTACCCTGGAGCTTGTGGAAGGTGAGACAAGTTATGTTATAGAAGCGGTTGTGCACAGTCGATGGTACGGGGGAGCAAAGGGGCAGTTTCCCTCCGGCTTCGTCCAGTACCTGGCTTCCTGGGAAGGCTGCAGGGCTGCGGAGAATTGATGGGAACCGTATGAGATGCTAGAAGGGACAGGGTTACGGGCAAGGTTGCATTTCCACGAAAGCTATACATCGAAGCCCAGAGAGCATAGGGTCTTGCGGGAATCGAGTCTCGGAAATTAGCGACGCAGGTAATGGTCTGGGACGGATCATAGAGAAGAGGGGAGTGATGCAACGACCCAGCACACGTGAGCTATGGCAGTTGGAACCTACACTCATATAGGTAGACTGGAGGCGCACTGGTAGAGACCGGCCGGCAAGTGAGTACTGGACCTACAGAGACCCGATGGCGCGGGCTCTGAGATTCAACTGAATTAGCTGGCCAGGTATTGACGTACCTGGGTACACCTGGGAGAGATGTCAGCGCACTTAGGGACTTCTGAAGGGGCAGTTGCTCAGCTAGTCTGGGCAACTGGAGGCAGGTCAGAAAGGTCTATTGCCGCCGATGGGATAGACAGAGTAACCGGGAAAAGTTATCTTGTTCACAGAACCGGGTTACCCTGCCCTCGGGATCAGGTTACACTGCCCAAAGCTGTGGGCTATCCTGCCATTCAATCCCAAGTCTCTGGGGGAATTCGGGAAAAATAACTAGCATGTTTGTCGCGCGAAGGCACTCATAATATTGGAATCCGGGGTTCTGGGAGATACTATTGGGTGAGCTTGGCAGCTCCAAAGAAGCTGTAAACTGGAGAGATTATTCCGATCATACCCCTCCGGCCACGCCTTAAGGCCTGGACGTTAGGGGTGAACGGTTGCATAGTTGTGTGCAGTCCTGGAAAGTGGAAGGTTTGGAGATGTGCTGGCAACACCGTATATGTCGCTGGCGTCCGGTCAACTGTAAGGTGTTCGCAGGATATCCAAGGGATCATAGGGCGCAAGGTGGTGTACCTCCGCCAAGTCTTTCGGAGTAACAGGGACCAAAACTGGCGGAGTTCACGGGTGTTAAGCGTAGGGGTCCCGCAGGTAGTCCCGGGTGGTGCCGGGGCAGCCGTGAGGGTTTTACACCTACCAAGCCCGTAAGTGTCCACAATATCATAGATTCTGAAAGGGACGTGCGGAGACATTATAAGCATAATTCCTACCCCAGGTAAGGTGGATCTGAGGTAGTGGTCATGGGTAGCGCCCATTGGACCACTTCCGGATCACCGTCTACTGCAGAAGACACCAGAAGCCCAAGAACCCTAAATAGTAGATAGATGAAATGCTGGTGGTAACTTCCGGGTCCAAGTAGAGATCAATGCAAGTGGGAAAGGTGTCCTAGACAGTCTAGTTCATGCGGTGTCTCAACTGTTAGCCACTGGCAAGACGCTGATGCCCACAGGTTTTCACTTTAGCAGGCAAAATAGAAGTGCATTGCAGAAACAAGAACGGTATAAGGAGAACGGCGCCTACAGTGTGTCGACACATGCATGCCCGCAGGGTCTGCCAAGAGGCGTGTTGGACCGCCCCTAGCGGAGAAGGGTTTGCTCGAATAGTTGGAGTAAACTGATGGGGGAGTTTCTGGCATGAGATAAAACTACCTGAAAGTCTATGTGAGAACTCTCCTACTCCAACAATCAATCCACTCGAGACCTTAATTGAGTGAAGCATCAGGCTTAATGATATTAAGTTTTACAATTTACTTTACTCTTACATTGGTGTGAACTTGTGGCGACAAGTTTGCAGTTCTTCAGTGCTGTCGCAACCTCGGGATCCATCTTCCTAGGAATGCCTCCATTACACACAGAAAATCCCTCGCTGTCCTTAAAACACGTGTCCCAATCACCTTTGTCCTGTACAACTGTGCCAAGACCTAAGACGTACTGATCTCTCCACTTCATTTTAGTAAAGGCACAGCAGATATTGTTCTTCTTCAAGAGCCCTGATTGACTTCCAATAGCACTGCTTACTTACACCCTTCTTTTACTTGTATCCATCCTGATACTAATCACAATGAGAAACCTAGAAGTGCGACCTGTATCAGCAAATCTAGAACTAGCATTTTGCGTACTAATAGATCTGACCTTCTTCTAGATCTTGATGGTGATGTATGTCCACTACAGATTCTGGCTGGAAAAGAGAAGTTTACTATCGGGAATATTTATAAGGAAAGGAAAGAGGTGACACCTAACTCTAGACCTCTATGTACAATGGACAAAACTTTGCAACAGCTGCAGATTTCTCAACAGAGTATTCTCTATAGGGACTTCAATACCCACTATTATTTAGGAAATTCACCCACTGAACAACAAATCAGCAGTAATATACTAGTTGAGTTGTTTGATATGAACAAGTGTGATCTGGTCAACCATTCAGACATATCTACCTACAAGTATAAACAAGGTTCAGGTGGTTCTATTCTGGATCTTACACTAGCTATACAGGGTGTCTTTGACAAGGTTGTGGATTGGGCCATGGGTGATGATGCCCATGCTGGCAGTGACTATGAGGTTATAAGATTCACTCTTACCCTGAATGCTAACCACTTAGTCTCTAGCCCTATGAGCGACAAGTTCAACTAGCAGAAGGCAGAGTGGAATTCATTCAAGACCACAGTTCAACTGTTAATGGCTGTAATGACTGAGCATACATGGGTTATGACTGACTAAACCTACATCTATACAGGTTGCCCTGAGGAAGACTGGTGGTAAGAGGAGCACAAGGAAGAAGGGAACCCACAGAGGCCCAATGGTCTCGGTTCTATTATGGAGAGTGAGGCAAAGACCCAGTGGAGGTGTTAGAATACTCAAGGACTGGCTGCGGACAAGTTACTCTGCTTGGCTGGGTAGCAGGACCGGCGAAAGGCAGAGAAGTCTATCTCCACGATAGAAAAAGACAGGGTAACAGAGTAAAGTTACCCTGACCTCAGGAGTAGATTACCATGCTTGGGGATAGGAGTTACCTGGTCTTGGAACTGAGGTTATGCTAACTTGGAACCTGGGTTACCCTACCTGACAGTACAAAGTCCTTAGTGGTGTTTGGGAAAGGACCGGAATGATCATTATACAAGGCCATGCATAACATGAAAATATGGGGTTTTGGGATACGCTATGCGGAGAGCTACACAGAGTCGAAGAAGCTGTATATTGGAGACATTAAGCCTATTATACCCCTCCAGCCCTGACTCGAGACCCGGATATCATGGGCAAACGGTTGTGGAGTTGTGTCTAGTCTAGCAAGAGCGAATCTTTGCAGACCTGTCCACAACAGCTTATGCGTAGCTGCCACCCTGTTGACCATACACTGTTCGCAGGATATACAAGGGAGCATAGGGTAGAAGGTAGAGTACCTCCTCCAAGTTGCTCGGAGTAACACAGACCAAAGCTGGTAGAGTTAAGGGAGTTGACCTCGCGGATTCAGAAGGTAGGGTGGGGTGGGGCCCGGACGACTAGGAGGATTTTACACCTATTAAGCCCAAACATGTCCACAATGCTATAGGGTCTGTAAGGCAGGTCTAGAGGCACTAAAAGCATGATTGCTAGGACAGGAATAGTGGACCAGAGATGGTGGTCATGGGTAGAGCCTATTGGAGCACTACTGGGCCACCATATCTTGCGGAGAACGCTGGGAGTCCAAGAGTTGTAAATGGTAGGGGGATAAACCGCTAACGGTAGCTTCCAGAGTCAGTGAGAGATCAATGTAAATTTGACGTGTATTATGGATAGTCCAATTCATCAGATGTTTTGACTGGTAGCCACTGGCAATGCACTAATATGAAGAGGTTTTGACTCTGCGGAGCAAAATAGAGATACGCTCCGTGAACGATAGCTGCCGAAGCCGAGCATCGACTGGGGTGTGTCGACACATGCATCCCTGCAGGGTCTGTCCAGAGTGATGGTGGACCACCCTTAACAGAGAATAGTGTACTTGAATAGTTGGAGTAAACTGATGCAAAGGTTGGTGGCATAAGATAACACTGCATCAAAGTCCATGTGAGAACTCTCCTACTCCAACAATGAATCATCACGAGATCTTAATTGAGTGAAGTGTCAGTCCTAACCATATTAAGTTTTACTGTTTGCTTTGCTCTGACATTGTGTGAACTTTTGGCGATAAGTTTAAAGTTGTTCAGTTTTGCCAGAACCTTGGGATCCCTCCCTCTGGGGTACCGCTGATACAGTGTATCATTAAGCAACCACTGTGCTTAGCCCCTCCAGTAATTAATTGTTATCGACCTGTGGCGCCAACCTTGTATGAGAACTGGTAACCCTGTCCAAAACAAGTAACCCGGGGTGGAAGGTGCAATGAATAGGAGCGAACTTTGACCCTAGTGGACCTTGAGTCCAATTGCAACAGGGGTTTGGAGCCCCACCCTGGCCAGGATGCAGGTGCTACTTTTCCAGGGTCGGTATTCCTGGATGTCCACGGCATTGGATTAGAAGGACAAGCAAAACTGATTCCGACAGCTCCTGTGACACTCCCTGATAAATCTGTTGATGTTAGGCTCAGAGACCCATGTCCTCTGGCCCTCTGACGCGTCCACGATGGCCACCTCTCACACAATATTCTTCTGACACCTCCAGGAGGGGCACCCTTTTGTGAATTCTCGTATGACTTTGTTGAAACATATATCCTTTGGCAGCTTGCACATGCAGTTGTGGAGGGGTAGAAGGAAATGAGATAGTGACAGAACCAGCAGCAGAAGGTCTTCAAGCGAGAGAGTATGACTAGTGCAGTGGAATAGATCAAGGTACGGCAGCATGTAATGGGGGCACCCCTAGGAAGATGGATCCCATGGTTGCGACCGTACTGAACAACCTCAAACTTCGCTAAAAGTTCACCATGATGTAAGAGTAAAGTAAACTGTGGAACTTAATATCATTAAGCCTGACGCTTCACTAAATTAAGGTCTCGGGAGGATTGCTTGTTCGAGTAGGAGAGTTCTCGCATAGACTTTCAGGTGGTTTTATCTTATGCCAGAAACTGCGCTATCGGTTTCCTGCAACCGTTTGAGCAGACCCTTCTCCACTGAGGGTGGTCCGACACGTCTCCTGGCACACCCTTCGGGCATGCATGTGTCGACACACGCTAGTCGGGCGTTCCCCTTATGTCATTATTGTTTCTGCGGCGCATTTTCCATTTTGCCCAGCGGAGTGAAACCTTCTGCGCATCGGCATCTTGTCAGTGGCGAACTATCAAGACGCTGCATGAACTAGACTATGTATGACAATCTTCCCATATGCATTGATTTCTACTTGGCCCCGGAAGCTACTGTGAGGGTTTTATCTATCTACTATCTACGGTTCTCGGGCTTCCAGTGCCTTCCGCAGGCGACAATGATCTGGAAGGGGTACAATGGGCGGTACCCATGGCCACCACCTCAGATGCACCTTACCAGTGGTAGAAATCATGCTTATAATGTCTCTGCACGTCCCGTTCCGAACCTATGACGTTGGGGACACTTTCAGGCTTGGTAGGTGTAAAACTCGCGCAGCGGCCCCGGCACTAGACCTGACTACCTTCAGGACCCCCGCGGTTAATACCCGTTGACTGTGTCGGTTTTGGTCCGTTTTACACCGAACAACTTGGGGGAGGTACTCTACCTTCCACCCAGTGCCCCCTTGTATATCATGCGAACAGCCTGCAGTCGACCGGACGGCAGCAGCATATCCACGGTTGCAAGCCGGTCTCCAAAGATTCCACTTTACTAGACTGCACACAGCTACGCAACGGTTTGACCATGACCTCCAGGCCTCAAGCCCAGGCCGGAGCGGTATGATGGGAATAGTGTCTCCAATTTGCAGCTTCATCGAAGTTACGTAGCTTGGCTACTAGCATCCCCTGGAACTCCGGATTCCAGTATCATGCTGTAACAGGGGCACCACTAGCAAGATGGACGCTAAGGTGGCGACCGCACCGAACAACTTCAAACTTATCGCCAAAAGTTCACATCAATGCAGGAGCAAAGAAAATGGTAAAACTTAATATCGTCAAGCATAACGCTTCACTCAATTAAGATCTCGGGAGGATTGATTGTTGGAGTAGGAGAGTCCTCACATAGACTTTCAGGTAGTTTTATCTTATGCCAGGAACTCCACTATCAGTTTACTCCAACGATTGGAGCACACCCTTCCCCACTAAGGGTCGTCCGACATGTCTCCCAGCACGCCCTTTGGGCATGCATGTGTCGACACACTCTAGTCGGCGTTCACCTTATGGGGTTATCGTTTCTTCGCTGCATTTCCAACATGCCCACTGGCAGGAAAACCTCTGCGCATCGGTGTCTTGCCAGTGGCCAACCGTCAAGGCACCTCATGAACTAGACTATCTATGACACCCTTCCCATATCCATTGATCTCTACTTGACTCCGGAAGCTACCATGAGTGGTTTATCAATTTACAATTTACGAGGGTCGGGCTTCAGGTGTCTTCCGCAGGGCACGGTAGTCCAGGACTGATCGAATAGGCACTACCCATGACCACTACCTCCGATCTCCATTACCAGTGGTAGCAATCACGCCTTTAGTGCCTCTGCACTTCCCCTTCAGAGCCTACAGCGTTGGGGACACATTCGGGCTTGGTAGGTGTAAAACTCTCCCAGTTGCCCCGGCACCACCTGTCACTACCTTTGGGACCCCCACGCTTAATACCTGTTAACTCTGTCAGTTTTGGTCCGTTTTACTGCGAACAACTTGGGGGAGGTACTCCACCTTCCACGATATGGCCCCTGATATATCCTGCGAACAGCCTATGGTCGACCGGACGGCAGCGACGCATCCGCTGTTGCAACCATGTCTGTAAAGTTTCCTGTTGGCTAGACTGCACACAACTACCCAACCGTTTCCCCATAACGTCCGGGCCTCAAGGCGGGGCCGGAGGGATATGATAGGAATAATGTCTCCAATTTACAGCCTCCAGGAAGCTACGTAGCTCACCCAATAGCATCGCTCGGCACCCCACATTCCAGTATCAGGTATACCTTCGCATGACAAACATATCTGTCAATTTTCCCAACGTCTCCGAGAGACTTCGTATTGAATTGTAGGGTAACTCAGGACTTTGGCCTGGGGAACCCCAGGCCCCGGCTAGTGTAACCTTGTCCAGCGGACCAGATAACGTTTCCCTGTTGCCCTGTCTATGCCGTCGCCACCGAGGGGCATTCCTGACCTGTCTCCAGTTACGCGGCCTAGATGAGCAACTCCCCCTTCGGAAGTCCCTAAGTATGCTGACACCGCTCCCGGGTGTATTCAGGTACCTAAGTGCCTGACCAGTCAATTGTGTTCATTCTTGGAGCTCGGGCTATCGGGTCTCCATAGGTCAAGTACTTGCTTGCCTGCCGGTTGCTACCAGTTCGCCTCCTGGCTACCTGTATGTGTATAGGTTCCGTCTGCCATAGCTCATGTATGTTGGGTCGTTACACATGGATGGCTTCGCGTGACAAACATTGCAGTCAATTTTCACGAACTCCACGAGCGACTTCGTATTGACAGGTAGGGCAACTCAGGACTTTGGGTATGGTAACCCAAGCCCCAGGACAGGGTAACCGGATCCTGAGGGTACGGTAATCTTGTCCAGCGCACAAGATAACTTCTCCCAGTTACCTGGTCTATCCCGTCGCTAGCGATAGGTCTTTCTTACCTGTCTCCAGTTACCCAGCCTAGCTAAGCAACTTCCACTGCGGAAGTCCCTAAGTACACGGACACTGCTCTGGGGTGTATCCAGGTACCTAAGTCCTGGACCAGCCAATTCTGTTCATTTTCGCGGCCCGGGCTATCAGGTCTCCATAGGTCCAGTACTTACTTGCCTGCCGGTTCCTACCAGTTCTCCTCCTGGCTACCTGTATGGGTATAGGTTCCGTCTGCCATACCGCATGTATGCTGGGTCGTTACATCACTCCCCTCTTCTCTACGGTCCATCCGGGACCGCTAGCGTCCTCCCTTATTTCTACTACCAGATTTCCACAAGACCCTATGGTCCTGGAGCCTTGACGTATATCTTTGGTCGCAATCCACAATGCCCTGTAAGCCTACTCCTTCTAGCCTCTCATAGGGCACCCATGGTTTCTCCTCAGTTGGGTAGCCTTCCCATGAAACCAGGTACTGGACCAAGTGTGACAGGAACTACACCTTTGCTCCACCGTACCATCGACTGTCCACAACAGCTTCGCTAACGTAACTAGGCTCATTGTGCACAAGCTCCAGGGCAGGGACATCCTTGACCCTACCTGATCCTGGATCCTTACAGTACCGTTCGAGCAAGGTGACATTCAAAACTGGGTGGATGCTCCATCTGGCGCGGAGTTGGAGTTTGTAGGCTCTGTTACCCACCCGGCGTTTGACCACGAAAGGTCCCGCCATCCGGTGGTCCAGCTTCTCCATTGGACATTTCGTGTGGACGTTTTTTTTGTTCAAGATCAGCTGGTCCGCTTTCGTTGCCCGCCCAGTAGCCACATCCTCCTATGCAACACAGTCCAGTGATAGCAACCTTCCCTGATCATGCCATTTCCGCTGCCCTCCCTGTACCCCTTGAATCCTTTCTTGAACCTCCAGCCTGGTTCCTTCCCATTCCTTAAGCAAGAGCTCACTACTAGGGTGTATCCCTTGATTATCCGGCATGACACTCGACTAGTTTGTCCTGGGGTTAAACCTGTAATTGATCTCAAATGATGACAACCTGGTAGATTCTGATGTGGAGGTGTTGCATGCATACTCTGCAAGGGGTAGTAGCGAAACCCAAGCATCCTGTTGGTAGGAACAGTAAGTACGCAAGTACTGTTGCAGTCTCTGATTAACCTGCGTGGTTTGCCCATCAGTCTCAGGGTGGAATGCAGTCGCAATATTTAGTTTCACTTGCAACAAGTGCATCAGACTTATCTGGAACATGGTTGTGAATCCGCTATCTCGGTGAGAGATGATTGACTCAGGGAGTCCGTGAAGGCGCCAAACCTCCTGCAAGAATATCAAGGCAAGGTTCTTGATCGGTACCTCCATGGTCAGCGGTATGAAATGTGCCATTATCAAGAATCTGTCCACTATGACCCAGATCTTGGTATACCCTTAGGACTTGGGCAGCGCTACAATGAAGTCCATTGAAATCGCTGTCCGCAGTCCCATAGGAACATCAATAGGTTCCAGCAGACGGAACTTCTTATGCCTGATGGACTTATTTCTTTGGCACACATTACATGTCTGCACGTAGTCGTTGATGTGCTCATCCATCTTAGGCCAATACAAGTTAGCCCTAACCCTACCAATGGTCTTGTAAGTCCCCTAGTGTCCCGCGATTCAGGAGTCATGTTCTGCCTTCATCATTGTCTGCTTCAAATTCTGACCCTTGGGAACATACCACCTCTTCTTGTACAGGAGTAAGTCCTTTTCCGTTGTGAAATGTCGGTCGACCTCTTTGTCACCGGCAGCGTTTGCCTTCAGGATTCTTAAGTATTCCACTTCTTCGGTTATCGCTACCCCCAGGTGATCCAAAAAGGAAGATGGGAGCCGAAATCCTTGGCACACCTGCAACACTTGTGGTCGCAGGATGTCCCGTTCCTGGCTGTCCACCCACACTCCAGGGCAAAAAAACGACTCTGGCAGAACGTCACCGCCCTTTGCAGGGCAGTAGTTCCTCCGCTGCAACTCAGCTTCCGCCTTCTCATTCAACCGGCCTTCTTGGCAAACCACCTGGAAGTTAAACCCTTGCAGGAACTCCGCCCAGTGGTGCTGCCTTTGGTTAAGGACCTTGGTACTATTGTAATACTTCAAATTCTTCTGATCCGTATACACCACCACCCGGTCCGTTACCGAGTGCAGCAATTAATCGCCTTCCTTGAACGCCGCCAAGATGGCAGTCATTTCCTTGTCATGGACACCATAATGAATCTCCGCTGGGTGGAACATCATACTATGGTAGCCCACCAGATGCCATCTCTGATCATTAGAGAACTGGGAGAGGACGGGTCCCAATGCAAGGTCACAAGCCTGGGTTTCCCCCCAGATTGACCGTTGCGGGTCAAAACGTCCTCAGATGGGTTTGCACGTGAAGGCTTCCTTCACATGGTTGAAGGCCTGCTCACACGCAGGTGTCCATTCCCATCGGACATCCTGTGTTGTCAGGTCTGTCAGAGGTTTTGCTATGTTGCTCAAACCTTCCACGAACCAACGATAGAAGTTGGCAAAGCCCATAAAGCTTTCAACGTCAATGACGCATGTCAGAGGTGCCCGATCGGGGATTGTCTACAACTTCCCAGACAACATAGAGATCCCCATATCGGAGATCGTATATCCACGGAATTCAACCTCCTGTTGCTGGAAACTGGACTTCTTCATGCTTACACATAGTCTAGCTTTCTGCAATTTCTGTCTCGCATGTCTTACTATCGCGACGTGCTCTTCCATAGTTTCACGGTAGATCAGGATGTCATCCATGTAGGTGATGACTGCTTCATCCATGAGATCCCCGAAGACCTCATTTATCATGGTTTGGAAAGTTGCCAGAGCATTATAAAACCCAAATGGCAGGATCGTGTATTCATACAGTCCATATCTGCACTGTAAGGCCGTCTCCCATTCCTCCCTTCTGCCATCCTCAGAAGCTAGTAGATGTTTTTCAAGTCCAACATGGTGAATACAAGGGCTTTTCCTAACCTGTCTCGCCGTTCATTCATCAACGGTAGAGGATACTTACTCTTCTCAGTGATTTTATTCACCGCTCGGTAATCTATTACCAGTCTTAATGTACCATCTGGTTTCGGCACGAAGAGGATCATGGCTGCTGCCGAGCAACTGGATCGCTGCAGCCCTCCTGTTCACAGCATGTTATTGAGATTCTCCAGGGGCACTTTAAGCTACTTAAAGACAATGGATAGATAGGCCCAAACGGAGGTTGAGCCCCGGGTGTAACCGGTACGGGTTACTAGGGTTTTATGTTTGGTTTCACAGTATCGTTTGATACTTGTATTGTTTCGTGTGCTATCGGTTGATACACACATTGTTTTATGTTTGGTTTCACAGTATCGTTTGATACTTGTATTGTTTCGTGTGCTATCAGTTGATACACACATTGTTTTGCAATATCGCTCATACTGGAAATAAGCGATATGCTGTATTTAAAGACCGCTGATTCCCGCGATGGAAACAGCAGACTTCGACAGATAGTATTCTTAAATATACTTGGTTGAACGGTTACTTCTTTGATCTCCTATTACACCCCGTTCGAAGCCACCTTTAGCAAGCAGCGCTCGTTTCGTGTTGACCACGAAGCCATCTGCTCCTATCGTACCGATACGTGACTAGGTCCTAGCCCGAACACGTTACACCGGGTTACAACTCGATTGTAAGGTTCTACCTCGAGTGCTCCAGTAGCGCCTCAATCCATTCTTGACTGAAGATATCCTCATAGTCCTTATACTGGGCGAGTAGCTTAACAGTGATGTCGGCACCTTCCTCATCGGACAATTGCACAATTCCCAATAGGTCCACATTACTAGGGTCTTTGGCTAGTAACTCTTTATCGGTCATGAACACTAACCGCCCCTGCTCTGCCCGGAAGTTAGCCTTGCAGAAATCTGAGCGCCAGGTTAGTGATCTGGCATTCCAATCTATGTCGGGGTTATGGTCTCTCAACCAAGGCATAGGTAGGTACCCATCCACCTTGATGTCGGGCATATCTGCGACTTTAAAGGGCATCGCATTGTGGAGGTCACCTATCCTCATCTCGGATGACTTGATATAGTATAGACCTGACCCAGGTATATGATTACCGCAGGTGGCCCTTATCGGCACGCGTACCATTCGTCGTACATAACGTGCCTGCGCGTGCGTAACCCAACGGGCACAAAGGATCGGCCCAGTAGCTGGACTATCGACTAGCTGGAGCGCTTCTGCGCTTACCTGTCCAGCTCCCATCTTCTAGTCTAACTTGATCCACCGGTGGATAGAGTTGATATGACACGGTAAGTTGTCACGCTTGTGCCTCTTCCCCTGCCTTGGGGACTTAGTCATCTTGGCTTGGTAAATCCTTTTAGTCTCTTGTATTTGGACACAAGAGCGGCCACAACAGCTCGGTAGACGTTACGTGATTGGGATTCATCATTTATCCATAACTGGGGTGTTTACTATCACGCTAGGATGATTTCGGGTACTAAACCCTCCTCCGGTAAACTTGAAAATATGAACCTTTATTTGATCAAGTCCTGCCTGAACCAATTGCGCTTGTACTAAATATAACAATTTTTCCCGTGGTGGGTAGAAGTCCGCTATCGGACCAGTTCCAAGCGAAGCAGCTTTGCTTCCCCAAAGTCGAGCATCTCCTCGAGCAGGACCAGACCCAGCCTCAACCGAAATAATGTCCTGTGCATTGCCCATCCAGCTAAAGAAATCCGGAAAGAAATAGGTATAACGAGAACAAAGGAAATAACCAGTGACCCAACACAGGAGAGATGGCCCAACCCACCGCACATGGCCTGCAACATCTACCTGCCCACACCACCTGGGTGTATTCAGTATCAGGGTCATTTATGCGGTAGAAGGATGCTTACCCATCTCCGCAGCCACCTCCGTGGGTCTTGTCCATCCATCTCTCCGGGGTCTATGGCTGCGGGTTAAGAAGTTTACACCTCAAACAGAATGGGTTCTTACCTATTCCGAGCTGTCAGTATCAACCTGCATGATCTGAGTTGATGCCTGGCAGTCTTCAAGTATCTTTGACGGTGAAGCCGGAGCGGGCGCTTCAATGCACTTTAGTCCCTTGTCTGTCCCTGTGGGCTCCTTACCGGGGCTGGCCGTTTCAACCCATGAGCCTGTTTGGATGAACTAACGACTACGGACGTGGCCGTACACCTCACCCTGAATTGACCACTTTGTCCATACCTGCTGCACTGGTTGTGCTTTTTCTGACGTTTCGTCAAAGTGGACAGGATTTCCTCATGCGCTATTGCATACTCAGAAGTCACTGACTTTCCCTATTTCCCTGCATTGAAATTAGTAGCTTTGGCATGCCTCTGGTTCTGTTTGCCCCACCCTTTTTCCTTCTTCTTAAACGTCGTGGATTGTGATTACCTATCGTCCTTCTTTTCCGTTGGCTGAGACCGTTGGACAGGATAGATAACTCTGTTACTGAACCAGGTGTTATCATCCAGCGTGTGTCCAACCTTCCGCAGAAGGTCAAGGTGGTCATTCAAGTTGGTTGGATGGGGCTCCTTAAGTGCCCATGCGTTCCGAACTTCCTGGGTAATACGCGACCATACCTGGTCTCGTACCTCTACTAGATCAGTAGAGCTAAGCTTATGCATGTAGTCAATTATCTTGTCCAGGTACTCAGCAATGTGCTGTCGCTTCGTCATCAGGTCTCGCCATGTGCGAAGAGATTGGTCTGGTTGTGCTTGGTCACCGCCGAAACTTCATTCCAGTCATTCCCGGAATCCTTTCCATGTTCTTAATGGATTACTGCTGTTAACAGGAACACCAGTACGCTTGGCTGCCCCTTTGTTGGTGTGTGAGTGCAGCCCAAGATACCATGTTCGTGGAGTGTCTTCTAAGGCGGGAATTGCCAGGTTTACCTTGTCCATATCGGTCAACCTGCCCCGTGCAAAGTATTCGAACTTGACCTCCACTAATGTTAGGAACCTTGCAAGTTTAGTAACCTTGCCCCTGAATGCCCGAATACCATTCAACTTCCCCCGCTTCTTGTGCCCCTTTCTGGAGGATGGCTGTGAGGTCAATCTCGTCTGGAATTCCCGTTGTAGCTTCTTAGCACGGCGGTCCCACTGTCACTTCTTCTCGTCACTCCAACCTTCCTTGCGAGTGCCCAGGAACGGAGTCACATTAGGGCGAGAACCAGTGTTATCATCATCCAAACTGTCATGGGCAGAGTCCCTGGATCTCCTCCCGCTCCGGTTGCACGACCTCCAGGAGGCACGTTCCCATCTCCACCATCCCCTGGGTTTCCGCCTGGTGTGTCCCATGATCTATCATACCTATCAAACCGTTCCTCCTGGCCATCCTGATTCCCATCCTCGGGGGGGTTAGCCCCTGATCGTACTGATGCCGGTTGTGGAACAGGGCATCGCCCACTCTCAAGAGTTGGGTTAGGCGCCACCTGAGTTATCCGCAGAAATGCCTGTAGCTCTTGACAGCTCAGGGGGTTGCATCGGGGGGCCAACGTGCCTCCATGAGCCACAATACCCACAGGTTGGCCATCCATCCCCTTCCTTCTACCTACGTTGATGCCTCACGGGGGTCCGTTGTTCCTCCGTGCACCCGTATTTGTGGTCATGAATCCATCCCATACGGGTTTCTTCCGATTTGCAGCCCAAGAGGCAAAGTTTGTCGTGGCTGTCTCCCATGCTGCTCATGATTGTGGGGAGCACGGAGGGAGGAGTTGGTTGCGAGTGGGCCAGGTGAATCACGGGTGCCTAAGGAAGGAAGCGAGCAGGTGTCCCAGGTCCGGTGGTCGGAGTCACTTGTGACAGAGCCATCGGTACTCACTCTTCCTGGCACCTTACCTGTTTGAAAAACCTAGGTGATGCCGCATGCAGTGGTTGGAACACTGGGGTAGCCGATACTGCTAGCGAGAAGATTGTGGCAGGAAAGGTGTCAGGAGCAGGCAACGAGACTGGTAACGGTGTCAGTCCGGGGGCAGCGACGTGAGGGACGGGAGTTGCAACCTACAGTGTTGCAGGAGGGTTAATATGAGCAGCGGTCGGCCGAGGAGTACAGTCAGGCGTATCTGGTGCCGTGGTACTGTTTGGCTTCAATGTCCGTTTCTTAATCCGACGGCCATCGGTTGGTCCAATCGCTGGACTTCCGGAACGACTGGGGCCAATGGTGGCGGGGACAGACAGAGAGCCTGTTCATGCTCTTCTGAAGGACGTGGTATAGCTGTAGCCTTCACCCTTGAGGCTTTCCAAGATTCGTATACCCACAGGGCTTAGGTAAAGCCTCCGCTGTTTATCCCTGTCTCTCCTAGCCAGTTCCATCACCAAGTTCTCAGGCTTCGTATGGGCGAGTGGGAGTGGGGGCACCGCCTCTATCATCAGTACGTCATTCTCAGCATCAATACTACAAGCTCCGGCCCAGGCCCTTTCCAGCGCTACCATACGATCCTTCAATGCCTGCTGGTCTCTTAACATTTGCAGGTATGCCTCCTGCTGTACTTTCATCCATTCCACCGCTGCCGTAGTAATCTGTTTATGGAACAGCTGCTTCTGGTAGGCATTCCAGTTCTTCAGTTCGTGCTCGGTGTCCCCAATCAACTTGGATACCTCCGAGACGATGTCAGGCTCGATGAACTTCCTGGAGAACGAGCCAAATGGTACCCCTTGTGGCGGGGGAGCGCGCATGTTGTGGACCGGGGCGGAATCTTGAAAGGACGAAAGCGCCGCAGCGTGAGGTTCTGTAATGATAAGATCAACACATTGACCAGGTAACCAAATAGTGGAGCCATCCAGAAGCAACTGGTGACCGTCCTATTCAATACGGCGGACATCCGCGAAAACCAACCCACAAGATGTGTTGGCGGAGTTCTCGCCAAGGTCAAGGTCTGATTCCAGGTTCGATTCCATTCTAGCTCGAAGTTCGGTAGCAGCCATTGCGCTTCCCACCCTGGGCTACCCGTTCTTGAGAAGGTTACTAGTATTCACACAAGGTCAGTACCGAAGGTTGAAAAGCAATTTATCTGGAGAGGAATTAAGCAAGGAGGTCACTTAATGATATACTGTAATGGGGGCACCACTAGGAAGATGGATCCCAAGGTTGCAACTGCACCGAACAACTTCAAACTTCACCAAAAGTTCACACATATGCAAGAATAAAGGAAACCGTAAAACCTAATATCGTTAAGCCTGACACTTCACTCAATTAAGGTCTCGAGAGCATTGATCGTCAGAGTAGGAGAGTTCTTGCATAGACTTTCACGTAGTTTTGTCTTATACCAGAAACTCCCCCATCAGTTTACTGCAACCTTTTTAGCACACCCTTCTCCGCTAAGGGCGGTCCAACACGTCTCCGGGGACACCCTGCGGGCATGCATGTATCAACACACTCTAGTTGGCGTTCACCCTATATGGTTATCCTTTCTGCGGTGCATTTCTATTTTGCGCGCAGGAGTGAAAACGTCGATGCATCGCCATCTTACCAGTGGCTAACCATGAAGACGACGCATGAACCAGACTATCTATGACACCCTTCGTATGTTCCTTGATTTCTGCTTGGCCCCGGAAGCTACTGTGCGTGTTTTATCCATCTACTATTTACACTTCATGGATTTCTGGTGTCTTCCGGAGGACATAGTGGTCCGGGAGTAATCCAATGGGTGCTACCCATGAGCGCTACCTTGGATGCACCTGAACTATGGTAGGAATCAGGCTTTTAGTGTCTCTGCACTTCCCCTTCAGAGCCTATGGCGTTGCGGACACCTTCGCGCTTGGTAAGTGTTAAACTCTCGCGGTCACCACGGAACCACCTGGGACTACCTTCAGGACCCCCACAATTAACACCCGTTAACTCAGTCAGCTTTGTTCCGGTTTACTCCAAACATGTTGAAGGGGGTACTCCACCTTCCACCCTATGCCCCCATGTAGATCCTGCAAATAGCTTCCGGTCGACCGGACGGCTGCAATGTATATTGTGTTGCAAGCAGGTCTCCAAAGATTCCACTTTACTAGACTGAACACAACTACGCAACTGTTTGCCCATGACGTCCGGGCCTCAAGGCGGGGCCAGAGGGGGATGATAGAAA
The DNA here is from genome assembly GCA_003182015.1 of Tuber magnatum. Taxonomy (NCBI): domain Eukaryota; kingdom Fungi; phylum Ascomycota; class Pezizomycetes; order Pezizales; family Tuberaceae; genus Tuber; species Tuber magnatum. The sequence continues at coordinate 377,932 of PYWC01000098.1, read as the reverse complement.
TAGTTTCTCCAATTTGCAGCTTCATCGAAGCTACGTAGCTGGCCAAATAGCATCCCCCGGAACCCCAGATTCTAGTATCATACATGGCTTCGCGTGACAAACATTCCAGGCAACTTTCTCGAACTCTCCGAGGGACTTTGTATTGAAAGATAGGGTAACTCAGGACTTCGGGTAGGGTAACCCAAGCCCCAGGGCAGGGTAACCTGATCCCGCCAGTAGGGTAGCCTGGTCTAGCAGGCAAGATAACTTCTCCCTGTTACCCTGTCTATCCTGTTGCCGGCGATGGACATTTCTGACCTGTCTCCAGTTACCCGGCCTAGGTGAGCAACTGCCCCTTCAGAGGTCCGTAAGTATGCTGACACCGCTCCCGGGTGTATCCAGGTACCTAAGTCCCTGACTAGCCAATTCTGGTCATTCTCAGAGCCCTGGCCATCGGGTCTCCATAGGTCAAGTACCTACTTCCCTGCCGGTTCCTACTAGTTTACCTCCTGGCTACCTGTATGGGTGTAGATTCCGTCTGCCCTATCTCATGTATGCGGGGTCATTACAGAGGGAGGCGTACTGCCTGATAGTCAAGGATCGCAAGGTATTGAAAGAATGGATTAATGCCCTAGAAACAGCATTAATAGGTCAGTTTAACCTTGATGCTGAAAATAATATGCCGATGACAGAGCCTACTCCCCTGCTCCCGCTCATCTATTCAAAACCATCTAATCTCGCCATGGAATTGCTCCGTTGGGCATGAGCTGAGAAACGGCCATCGTGTCTCGCCCCTGTCGCCACCTGAATTCCGGAAAGACAGCAGAAAGAAGGCTGCTCATCCATGTGCTCCTTTACCAGAGCATGTACAGGTTCGCTCTCAGTCCCTTCCGCAATCATGCGGGGTTGGTTAGTTAGTCATTCTATTGACCCCACTGCTGGGAGTTGGGTAAAGAAACAGTTGTCCAAGCCCGCAGCAATCACAGCACCTGACACACCGGATCCAACACCCTGTCCTATACCTGCCCATCTGGGTCCAACAGTGGGCCGGTCACCAGCACCTCCAATTTCTATATCAAGGCCAACACCTCTCCCTCTCTGGATACCTGCTCCTGTTATAGTCGATGCACGCCCATGGGTAGCGGCTGCAGGACCTACCCCTAGGTTTCATAGGTTTCTGCAGTCCAGTCTCCCAATAACCCCTTTAAAATCAGATTTTCCATTGTTTCGTGATGTGGTGAAATGGCAGACCCGCACATTGGGGGATCTGAATCCTGCAACCCCATTTCTTAGTACCTGTATCCCAGTCCAGTGAAGCCTATCCCATGGTCCTCTGCGAGCCCTGGTTGTTCCTAATGCCCCAACCAAGCCCTGTGGGCCTACTGGGCTCACAACCATGTCGAGTGGTGACACGGATCGGTAAACAGATTATTGCCTTTCCTGCTGTAATTCTGAACAAGCGCCAATGGGGTGGATGTCTTACAATACATGGAGATGCGCTAACGAACCCAGGGCACTGGTGGTACATTGACTGGGTAGGGAAAGAGAGGTCAGAGCAACACGTGGGGATTGTAGGTCATGGAAGCATGTGGGACCTGTGATAACTGTCGATACTTGTGCCAAACTGTAGGAATTTCTATGAATAAGTCAAGCAGCACAAACTCAGACACCGTCAGGAAGTGGTCAGTGACCCACCCAGCCATTAGCACCTATACCTTGAGCGGGTGTTCCTCCACAGGACGCTGGATAAAATGAACAAGAGGAACGGTTCGATACGTATGATTGGCCAGGGCAAGCCCAAGGTGGAAACGCGGTGGATAGTAGGGGTGCGAATCAATCACCTGGAGGTGGCATGAGTGGGGCGGGAGGTAATCCCAGCGACCCTGATTATGATGGCAGTGATAGCAGTGATGATGGCAACTACCTACCTGACTTATCCCCATACTTGTGGGTCTATTGGGACAAGTGGAGTGATGAAAAGAAGGGACCCTTTGACCTCTGGGCCAAGAGGCTGGCAAGCGCCCTGTGTGGTACTAGTGCAGTTTCCAGACTTACACCGAAGCAAGGGCGGAAGAGGCCAGAACAACAGAGTGGTATCCCTCCATTCAAGGGTAAGGTTACAGAACTTGCCAGATTCTTGACCTTGATAGAGGTCAAGTTTGAATCCTTTGCAGAATGCAAGTTAACCAACATGGACAAGGTAAACTTGGTCATCCTGCTTCTAGAAGACTCTGCATGGGCGTGGTACCTGGGGTTACATAGCTATATTAACAAGGAAGTGGCCAAGCATACTGGGATTCCTGTAGATGATAGCAACCCTTTAAAAACTTGGAAAGGATTCCTCGAATGGCTCCCGGGAAGTTTCTGCAGTAAGCAAGCGGAGCAAGACTAATCACATCTTGAGTGGTGAGCCCTTATGATGAAGCCATATCACTTTGATGAGTACCTGAACAAGATAGATGACTACGTGTAAACGCTAAGCTATACAGATCCAGGGCAGGTATGAGACAGGGTATGGTCAGGCATTACACAAGAGCTATCGAATATGTGGGCACTCGAGGAGCCCCATCCAACGTACTTGACCAAGTACCTAGATCCGCTTTGGGAGGTCCGACACACACTGGGAGACAACACCCAGTTTAGTAATTGCATCGTCTGGCCAGTCCAAGGGTCATAGGACACAAACAAGAAGGAAGATAGGTCCTTGACTTCCCACAGGCTTAGGAAGACAAAGAACAGTGGAGGCAGACAGAACTGGAGGTGTGCCAAACCTACTAGTTTTAATATGCGGAAACACGGAAAGCAGGTGACTTCTGGGCATCCAATGCCACATAAGGAAATCCTATTGACCTTGACTGAATGTCAGAGAACGCACAACCAGTGCACCAAGTGTGGACAAATTGGTCATTTCTGAATAAGGTATACTGTGGCATCCTCAGTGGTTAGTTCGTCCAAACAGGCTTGTGGATTGAAATCATCAGCCCCAGTAAGTCAGCATTCAGGTACAGACAAGCAGCTAAAGTGTATTGAAGTGCCAACTCCGGCTCCCTTGTTAAAGATTCTTGAAGTCTGACAGGCATCACATCAGATCATAGAGATTGATACTCACAGTGCAAAATAGGTTGGAGCCCAATATACTTAAGGTATAACCTTACTAACCCGTATCCATAGACCCATAAGAGATAGGCAGAATGAACCCAGAAAGGGGTTCTGGGATGTGTAAGTACCTCTCTACTGCCTGGATGAGCATGGTACTGACTTCACCGAGGAGGTGTTGGCAGATAGATGTTTCTGGCTGTGCGGAGTGGACTTGTTTATCTTTCCTTCATTGGGTTTCTGGTTATTTCCTCTGTTCTGTTTATAAGCATTTTATTCACAATTTTCAGGACTGGATGGGCCACTCTTAGGACATTGTTTCAATTAAGGCCGGACAAGGTCTCGCTAGAGGAGATGCTTAACATTGGACAAGCACTATTTGGCTTTTGTTAGAACAGGACCAATAGCGGACCTCTACCCACCATGGGAAATTTGTTATCTTAGTACAAGATGAATTGGCTCAGGCAGGACTGGATCTAATACAAGGTGTTATCGTCAAGTTTACCTGAGAATAGTTAAGTACATGAAATCATGCTGGCATGATAGTAAATACTCTAGCAATTGTAATACAAGAACTCTCATCCCCTAAACATTTACTGATCCATTGTGGCCATTCTTGTATTAAAGTTCCAGAGACTAAAATTACTAAGCCTAGATGTCTAAGTCTCTACGACAAGTGAAGAGGCAGAAACGAGACAACTCGCCTCCGCATACCGAATCCATTCAGCAACCAGTGAAGTGAGCCACAAAGATCTGAGTGAGGCAAGTAAGCATGGAAGCTCTCCTGCTACTTGAGAGTGGAGCCACTGGGCCAGTGCTTAGTAGCCAATGGGTTTAACTGACTCAGGCATCTAGTGTACAGCGAAAGGAATAAGTGATGATAAGCAATGCAAGCAGCAATCGGATCCCCGGGTCAGGTTTGCACTATACCAAGTGCTTGGGGATGAGGATAGGTGACCACCAGAATAAGATGTGCTTCGAGGTTGCAGACATGCACAGCACGAAAGTGGATGGGTACCCACCTATGTCATGTCTACAGGACCATGACTGTAATATAGACTGGAAATCGGGATCACTAACCTGCCCTTCAGATTTCTGCAAGCCTAATTAGCAGGCTGAGCACCGGTGGTTCCTATTCATGACTGATGAAGAGTTAATAGCCAAAGACACTACTAATATGTATCGGTTGGGAATTGTACAATTCTCCGCGGAAGAAGGTGTGACATTCGGCTCCAGCTACTCTCAGGATATAAGGACGGTGGGGACATCTTCAATCAAGAAGGGATAGAGTCTATGCTAGAGTACTGGAAATATGACCATACAATTGAGGCGCTGCCTAGAACTCGGCCTCCGTTAGGTCCTATCTATCCATTCTCTGAAAAGCAGCTTGCGGCACTCCACGGGTATCGCAATAAGATGATATCAAATAGAAAGTTATAGCCACCTGGTTCCTCCGCAGCAGCCCCTATCCTCCTCATGCCAAAGCCAGATGGTATATTAAGATTAGTAATAGACTACCGAGGGCGGAATATGAGCACGCTTGAGAGTAACTACTCTCTACCGTGGATCAATGAACTCCAAGATAGTCTAGGAAAAGCTGTCGTGTTGACAGAGTTGGACCTGAAAAAGTGCTACTACCTGCGGAGGATGGTAGACGCTGAGCAATAGAGGACTACATTCTGGGGTAGATATAGCTGCTGCAAATATACCATCATGCTGCTTAGGTTATGTAATGCTCCAGCAATGTTCCAGAGCATGACACATCAGGTCTTTTACCATCCCTTAGAAGAAGGAGTTCTTGTATACATGGGTGACATCCTGATATACTCCAAGACCATGGAGGAAGATGTGGCTGTAGTGGGACATATGCTGGAAAAACTGTGGAAAGCAAGAGTTTGTGGATGGATGGAAAAGTTGCCCTTCTACCAACGGGATATTGAATTCCTAGAATACAGGATCTCAGACTAGGGGATCTCAATGCTCGGAGAGAAGGTGAAGACAATTAAAGATTGCGCAGCTCCGATATGCACTGTCGATGTTCAAACGTTTATGGCCTTTGCCAGCTTCTACCATCGGTTCATAGCAGCGTTCAGTAAGCAGGCAAACCTCGGACTGACTTGACACAGACAGTTGTCGGATAGGAATCGAGGCCTGCTCGCGCGCAGGCCTTTACTCCTTGCAGGGAAGCATTCATATCCAAACCCATCCTAGCACATTTTGACCCTGAATGGCCAACCAGGCTTGAAACCAATGCTAGAGACTTTGGGTTAGAAGCTGTCCGCTCACAGTGCTGTGAGGACAAGAGGCGGCATCCAGTGGCCTATCATAATTGGAGGTATCACCCACGAGGGATTAATTATGATGGCTATGACAACGAGATGACTACCCTCACAGCAGTATTCAAGGATTGCGATCATCACTTATGCTTGGCAATGGACTGCCTGGTGATCTGTACAGATTATATAAATTTGAATTACTTGAATAGTACTATGGTCCCTAACCGTGGGTAGCACCGCTAGGCTAAATTCCTGCAATGGTTTAACTTCAAGGTAGTATACCAAAAAGAGCAGTTGAATGGGAAGGCTAATGCTAGGGCACAGTGTAGGAACTACCACGCTGAAGTGGGGAGTTATATTCTACCATAGTCATTTTTCGCCCAAGGTGGTTAGTTGTGAGCCAGGAATGGGACATTCTGCCACCACAGTTGTTGTATATATGCCAAAGCTTTGGGCTACAGTCTTCCTTTTTGGATCAACTGGGGGTAGACATAAACTAGGAGTAGGAATACTTAAAGTCCTGAATGCAAAGAAAGCCTGTAAAGTGGAGGATGACCAACACTTTACAATAGAAAAGCGGCCTTCTGCTGTCAAAAAACCAGTGGTATGGTCCTCAGGGTCAGATTCTGAAGCAGACAACCAGGAAGGGTGAACATGGCTCCTGTATCACTTGACACTTTGGGACTTACCGGACTATTGAAAGAGTTAAGGCTTACTTCTATTGGCCTAAGATAGGCAACTGTCAGGATCTGGCGGGAGAAGTGCTTGCCAGGTGATGAAAGTCAGAAACAGGTTTCACACATGATGTCATTTAGAGTTCATGGGGCTAAGTTATGTTTTTTCACCCACATGACCTCATTATCGGGTTATGGGACTTGTTGATGTTCAAATTGATATTTCGCACATGGTGTACGGTTGATATCATGGGGAGAGTCTAGACTGCCAAGGAAGAATTAGTGGCAAGGCCAACTCATTTATGTTGCCCACATCACCTCATTAGCAGGTTATGTGACTTGTTTACATTTCGCGCATGCCCTCGTTAGTAGGTCATATAGTTTGATTTATGTTTGCATTGGATTTGTGTTGTCCCCATGATGTCATTTAGAGGTCATAGGATTCTTTGATATTTAGCGCACATGACTCAACTGACTCATACGCGGCTATGATTAATTTCGCACCTGATCTCACTTGAGTACCAGTGCAGGGTTAGTGTTGCTAGAAGAGGGCTGTACGAAGGCTGGGCTTTTGCAGTTGGGTTAGCTCTTCATGTAATCAGCTACTGTTATCTCCTATCCACTACTTTATGCTCTTAACAATACAAAACCCATTATGCGGCAAACCTATCTGCTAGCCTGGCAAGAGATAGAGTGAAGAACCTATCCACTATGTGGATTAACTTACTGATATAAAGACTGAGCCTCAAGGTATAGGTGAGAAACTGATTGTTGTGTGGAAATACTAAGATAGGGCCAAGACTCTGAAGGAGCTTGTGAACATAGCACAGCGCAGTCCAGAAGCAGAGCCAGGTCATTACCTGTTGCGAGTACAATGAGTGGTGGGATACCATAACAAGCAGCACATCACAGACTACATGAGAATTGGTGATGTATTTCAAAGAAACAACTCCATCAGGTACAAGAAGTTTGGTCCATTGGAACCTATTGGTGTACCTATGTGTCCTTGGACAGCGATCTCAGGGGACATTATTGTAATGCGGCCAGTGTCCGAAGGGTATACTAAGATCTTGGTCATCCTGAACAGAATTGCGATGATAGCATATTTCATACCCCTGACCAGGGAGGGACCGATCAAGGAGCTTCCCATGGTATTCCTGAAGGTACTTTGCTGTCTTTATGGACTTCTTGGGTCAACCATGTCAGACCGGGATAGCCAATTCACATCCAAGTTCAGGATAAGTCTGATCCGCTAGTTGCAAGTGAAGCTAAATGTTTCAACTGCGTTCGCACCGGAGAGCCATAGGCAAAGTGGGAGAGTTAAGTGGACACGGGAGGAGAGCTTGCGTTGCTGCTGTTTCTACCAACAGGATAATTGGGCATTGCTAGTACCACTTCCGTAGTATGGCTATAGTACATCACTATCGGGATGCACTAGGTTGTCACTGTTCGAGATCAACTAAGGGTTTGATCCATTAACAAACTGGTCTGGTGTAGTATCAGATGACCAAGGAATACAGCCCAGCAGTGAGCTCTTGTTTATGAAATGGGAAGGAACCTGGCAACAGGTTTGGGCAATGATCTAAGGGGGACAGAAAAGGCAAGGGAAATCGAACGAGCAGAAAAGTTTGCCATCGCCGGACTATGTTATCTACAGGGATGTCGCCTCTGGGTGGGCTAAGAAAGTAGACTTTGTAATGTTGAAGGATAAGAACATCTCTACTAAGAGCGTGCTGGGGAAGCTGGACGACTAGATGTTTCGCCCCTTCGTGGTCAAAGGTCTGTTGGGTACCCAATCATACAAGCTCCAATTACTAACGAGATAGAGCATCTACGCAGTTTTTAATGACATGTTGCTGGGGCGATATCATGAGGATCCGCGATCAGGTAAAGTGAAGGATATCCCTACCCTGGAACTTATAGATAATGAGCCAGATTAGCATGTCGCAGGGACAGTAGATGGTGGATAGGATGGTGGAGCACGGGTAAAATCTCCAGCTCGCTTCAGGGAGTATCTGGTTTTGGGGGAAGGCTATAGAGATGAGGAGCACTTGTGGGAGCTCTATGATAAGCTAGGGGGATCGATTTACAGGCCATTCTAGATTTCCACACATGGTATCTGTCCAAGCCCAGGGACCATAGAATCTAGGGAGAATCAAGTCATGGAAATAAGAGACAATATTAATTGTCCAGGAGGGACAGTAGAGAAGAGGGTAGTGATTTAATGACCCAGCATACACTGGCTATAGCAGACTGAACCTACATCCATGCAGGTCGCCATGAGGTAGACTGGTCAAAATAGGAGGGGAAGCAAGGGTTGGACCCATGGAAGCCCCACAGTCTGGGGTCTATTATAGACAGTGAGGTCAACACCCCTGACAGGTATTAGAATACTCAAGAATTGGGCGAGCACAAGATACCGTTCTTGGCTGGGTAGCTGGGCCGGTTAAGAGGAGGGAAGTCTATCTCTGCTATAGGAATGGACAGGTTAACAGGATAAAGAAACCCTGACCTCCAGAGCAGGTTACCCTACTCCAGATTTATAGTTACCAAGCCTTGGAACTCGGGTTGCTCTGTCTAGGAACTGGAGTTACACAAACAAGCAATGCACAGTCACTCAGAAAGTTCGTGGGAAATGGCCACAATGTTAATCACCAAAAGCCATGCATGTAAACTGGAATCTGGATTGACAGGAGATGCTATTGGGTGACCTGTGCAGCTCTGAAGATATAAATTGAAGGCATTATTTCTATCATACCCCTCTGGCCCTGCCTTGAGGCCCGGACTTCTTGGACAAATGGTTGTGGAGTTGTCTGCCCTCTAGCCCAGGACAACCTTTGTAGACCTGCTTGGAATACTGTAAGCATCGCTGCTGTCCAGTCTACACTGCACAGTTCACGGGATGTTAAAGGGGGCATGGGGTGGAAGGTGAAGTACCTCCTCCGAGTTGTTCAGAGTAAAACAGACCAAAACCAGTGGGGTTGACAGGAGTCAACCGCAGGGGTCCCACTGATACTCCTGGGTAGTGCCAGGGTGACAGAGAGAGTTTTACACCTAGCAAGCCCGCAAGTATCTACAATACTAGAGACTCTGTAAGGGAAGTGCAGGGACACTAAAAGCATGATTCCTACCACAGGTAAGCTGGATATGGGGTAGTGGTCATGGGCAACGCCCATTGGATCACTCCGGGACCATGGTGTCCTGCGGAAAACACTGGAAGTCCAAGAATCGTAGATAGTAGATCGATAAACCACTCACGGTAGCTTCCGGGGTCATCTAGAGATTAATGCATATGGGAAGCGTGTCCTTAATAGTCCTGGTCATCAGCTGTCTTGACTGCTAGCCACTAGCAAGACCCCGATGCAAAGGCGTTTTCACTCTGCCGGGGAAAATGGAAATGCACTACAGAAAGGATAACTACATAGAGTGAATACCAACTACAGTGTGTCGACACAGGCATGCGCGAAGGGTGTGCCAGGAGATGTGCTGGACCACCCTTAGCGGAGTAGGGTATGCTAAAATGGTTTGAGGAAGCTGATGGCGCAGTTTCTGGTATAAGATAAAACTACTTGAATGTCTGTGCGAGAACCCTCCTACATCAGCAATCAATACTCTCGAGACCTTATTTGAGTGAAGCATCAGGCTTAACGATATTAAGCTTTACTGTTTACTTTAGTCTTACATCCCTCTGAACTTTTGGCGATAAGTTTGAAGTTGTTCAGTCCTGTCAGACCATGGGGAGCCATCCTCCTTGTGGTGTCCCCATTACAGTATATTGTTAAGGGATCTCCGCAATTAACTCCTCTTCCGATCCATCATTTCCGATCTTCGGTACTGACCTTGCATCAATACCGGTAATGTTGTCTGGAACAAGTAGCCCTTGGCAGAAAGCATATATGCCAGTACCAAACTTCGAACCGCAGTGGCATCCAATCCAGATTCAGACCTTGACCTTGACAAGACCACCACCAACACTTTTTGTCTGTTGCTTTTCCCAGCTCTTCCCGCTATTGAACTGGATGGTCACCAGTCGCTCTTAGAGGCCACTGCTCATCAGTTACCAGATAAAGGTGTTGATCTTATGATTACTGACCCTCGCGCTGGGGTGTTTTTGTTTTCTCAAGATAAGTCACTTGACGAGGTCAAGCAGGGAATAAAAAAGTGGCACAACGAGCAGCAGCAGGTGTTCCGCAAATAGATTACTACAGCAGCCGTTAAATCGATGCAAGTACAGGAGGAGGTATACCAGCGGATACTGAAAGACCAGAAGGCCTTCAAGGATCGTATGACTGCGTTGGAAATGGCCTTTGAATGAGGGTATGGTATTGATGCGGAGAATAATATGCTGATGATGGAGGCTGCGCCCCGACTTCCACTCGTCCATACCAAACCGAAGAATTTCAGGATGGAATTGGCCATGACAGCTAGAGATAAACAATAGAGGGCATATCTAAGCCCTGTAGGTATATAAATGCTAGAAAGCCACAAGGGTGAAGGCTACAGTTACACCTCCTCCTTCTCCAGAGTATTGACAGGCTCTCTAGCCATTGCCCTCCTCAATTGCCCACAATCGTTCAGGAAGTCCGGCCATTGAACCAACTGATAGATGCCATATCAAGAAAAGGATGTGGAAGCCAAAGGGTGTCATGGCACGAGATACAGCTGACCCTACTGCTTGTCTGACCCCTGCTCCTATCGTTTCTCCCGCAATACCTGCAGTTGCAACTCCCATACCTCCTATCGCCACCCCCAGACCCACACCTCTGCCAGTCCTGTTGCCTGTCCCTGACCCCTCTCCTGCTGCAACCTTCCCACCAGCAGTATCGGTTACCCCTGGGTTCCGGCCACAGTGAGCAGCATCAGCTGGACCTTTTGAACAGGTACAGCACCCACTGCAGTGAGCACCTGAGGCTCCATCACTGGGAACTCCAATGCCCGGACCTGTGACACCTGCCCGCTCTGTTCCTGGGCACCAGTGATTCCCTCCGCCCCCTCAAAACCAACAGTCCACCGTGCTCCACACGATGACAAGCGGCGAGTCCGACAGCCATGATGTGTTCTGTCCGATGGGCTGCAAATCGGAAGAGAGGTGCAGGGGGTGCATTCATTACCACTTATACCGATGCGGGAACGGACCGTGGACCCCAGTGAAGTACCAAAGAAGGTAGACGGAACAAGATGGACAACCAACAGGTGGGCACTGTGGGTCATGGAAGCACGGTGGCCCCCTAATGTAACCCCTGAGTAGTCCAGAGGTTCAGGTATTTCTGCAGATAGCTCAGGTGGCTGCGAACGCAACTCCTCAGAGTGGGCGAGGCCCTGTTACTGCACCAGCATCAGTACCATCAGGGGCAAACCCCCAGGAGGATGGGAATCTGGATGGCCAAGAGGATCAGTTTGATGGGTGCGATAGACCACGTGAAAAGCCACGTGAAAATGGTGGGGGTAGTGGAGACCGAAATGTGCTACCTGGTAGTAGTACAGTGAGAGCAGGGGGTGATACAGGGGACTCTGACGATGATAGTTGCGATGATATTGATGCTGATCCTCTGCCTGATTTGACCCCCTTTCTCGGCGCTTGCACAGATGATTGGAGCAATGAGAAGAAGGATTAGGGGATCGCGATGCTAAGAAGCTATTACCCCAATTACAGAGGAGATCGATCTCATGGCCATCCCCCAGACAGCAGTGGAAGAAGCTGGAACACCTCAGTATCAATCTGGCATTAAAGGGAAATGTCACTGAACCCCCCAGCTTCTGGACACCGATAGAGGTTAAGTTCGAGTATTTTTCTGGGTGCAGGTTGACCGATATGGATAAGGTAAACCTGGTGATACCGCTATTGAAAGACTCTGCCCGAGCATGGTCTTCAAGGCTGCACTCCCACATTATTAAGGAGACAGCCAGGCATACTGGAGTTCCGGTTAACAATAGTACTACATTGAGAATGTGGAAAGGATTCTCAGAAATGGCTCCAAGAAAGTTTCAGCAGTGACCAAGAGGAACAAGAGCGATATTTGCCTCGGTGGTGAGACCTGGTGATGAAGCCACATCACTTTGATAAGTACCTGTACCAGATCATTGACTACATTTACAAGCTCTACTATACAGAGCGAGTGCAGTCAAAAGATAAGGTATGGTTGGGCATTGCCCAAGAGGTGTGGAATACGTGCGCACTTAAGTAGCCCCATCCAACCGACTTGAAGGACCGCCTTAATCTTCTTCGCAAAGTCTGACATACACTGCAAGACAACAGTGGGTTCAGTAACTATGTTATCCACCCTGTCCAACCCTTACAGCCAATGGGCAAGAGGGACAATAGGCCATCGACTTGCTAAAGGTTTAAAAAGGAGGAAATAGGTTTGGGTGGACAGAACCACAGGCCTGACAAACCTACTAATTTCGTTGCGGAGAAGGAGGCAAAGCCGGCGACTTCAGAGTATGCCATAGCGTATAAGAAAATCCTGTCAACTTTACCTGGACGTCGAAGAAAGCACAACCAGTGCACGAAGTGTGTACAAACTGGTTACTTCTGATGGAAGTGTACTGCAGCATTCCGAGTTGTTAGTTTATCTGAACTAGCTTCTAGGTTGAAACGGTCAGCTCCGGTAAGTGAGCCCGCGGGTATGGACCAGCGTCGAAAGGACATCAAAGCGCCACCACCAGCTTCCTCACCACAGGTACTTGAAGTCCAACAGGCACCATCTCAGATCATGGAGGTTGATCCCAACAGCTCGGAATAGGTAGAAACCTATTCCGCTTAAGGTATAATCTTGCTAACCTGTATCCATAGATCCATGAGAGATGGATGGAAAAGAACCGGAAAAGTGGCTTCTGGGAAGGGTGAGTCCCCCTCTACTCTGTGAAAGAGCCTGGTACTAACTACACCCAGGGGGTGTGGGCGGATGGGTATTGTGGGCCGCACATGGTGGAATGCACTATCTTTGCTTTGTTGGGTTTTTGGTTATTTCCTTTGTTCTAGTTTTGGACACTTCTTTGCGGATTTTCTTAGCTGGATGGGCAAGTCAGAGGATATTATTTCAGTTGAGGCTGGGTGGGGTCTGGCTGGAGGTGACTCTACGAACTGGAAAGCTATGGCGATCCAGTTCCTCGGCCACAGCCCCTTTCCTCTCCGTGCCAAAACCAGATTGTACATTAAGGTTGGTAACAGATTACTGAGGGCTGTACAAAATGATGGTTAAGAGTAAGTATCCTCTACCGCTAACGAATGAACTATGACATAGGTTAGGCAAGGTGCTTGTGTTCACTAAGTTGGACTTGGAGAATGGCTATTACCTTCTGAGGATGGCAGAAGGTGAGGAATGGAAGATGGCCTGCTGGTGTGGATATAGACTGTCTGAATACACGTTCATGCCATTTGGGGTATGTAATGCCCCAGCAACTTTCCAGAGGATAACAACTGAGGTCATCTGGGACCTCTTGGATGAAGGAGTCATTGCATACATAGATGATATCCTCATCTACTGGGAACCATATAAGAGCATGTTGCTCTGGTGGGACGCGTGATGGAGAAATTGTGGAAAACCAGACTATGCGTATGCATGAAGAAGTACAGTTCCTAGTAACACGAAGTTGAATTCTGCGGATACAAGATCTTGGATATAGGGATCTCTATGTTGTCGCAGAAGGTGCAAACAACCAGGAATTGGGCACCTCCAACATGTGCCATGGACGTTTGACACTTTAAGGGGTTTGCCAGCTTCGATCATGAGTTCCTAGAGGGTTGCAGCAGGATAGGGAAACCTTTGATGGACTTGACAAAGAGGCACGTCCGATGGGAATGGACAGCTGCTTTTGTGCAGGCCTTGTACCATTTGAAGGGGGTATTTATGTCCAAACCTATGCTAGCATGGTTTGACCCTGAATAACCAACCCGGCTGGAGACCGATACTAGTGTCTATGCATTTGGAGCCGTTCTCTCGCAGTTCTCGGAAGATGAGTGATGGCATCCAACGGCCTATCATAGTATGAACTTTCACCCAGCAGATACCAATTTTAAGGCCCATGGCAAGGAAATGACTGCCATTGCAGTGGTATTCATGGAATAGGACCATCTGCTGCGCTCAGTAACGGACCAATTGGTGATCTATACAGATCATAAGAATTTGGAGTAACTTAATTGTACTAAGGTCCTTAACCGTAGGTAGTACCACTGGGCTGAGTTCTTGCAAGGGTTTAACTTCAAGCTGGTTTGCCAAGAGGGGTGGTTAAATGACAAGGCCATGGCTTTGTTGTGGTATAGGGACTGCCACCATGAAGGGGGGAGTGATTTTCCACCACCGTCATTTTTTCACCCTGGAGAGGGGATTGGGAGCCAGGAATAGGACATCTTGGGACCACAGGTGTTGCAAGTTTGCCAAGGATTTTGGCTCCAGCCTACCTTTTTGGATCAACTGTTGGTAGTGACAAAACAAGACCAGGAATGCTGGAGAATGCTGAAGCCAACAACTGCTGATGACAAAGAGGTTGACTGACACTTCACAGTGTAAAAGGAGTTATTCCTCTACAATCGTGTCCGGAAAGTCTTCGGACACCTCCATAGCAACCAATACCATCTAAGATCCCACCCTACAACCTTTTCCAATAAATCTAAAAGTATCTAAATAAAATAATAAAATTCATGTTTATATTATTGACTAGCGTGAGTAGAAATATCTATAATAATAAAGCCCACATATTATTGGTTTGTACTACCTTAAAGCAGAGCTGAAATCAGTGAAATTTATTAAGAGACTTCAAGAAAAAACTTTCAACTACACAACTGGAACTCAAAACTCCATCAGCACGAACTTAGGAACAAAGGTATAAGTCATAGTACTCAAGGTATAGGAGATTATTTTATGCTAAACTACATATTGTATAAATAGCAAGGTTGTTATTAATATACAAGTTTAATTACATCCATTGAAATAGTATAAAAGAAGAATTAAATATAAAAGTCTTCTTATTTAGGACACTAAAATTACCTTTATAGTAAATAATACCTTCTAAAGATTGTACAGAAGTTGTTTGGAGGTTATTTAGTACTATTGTATGCACAAGAATCAAAATTCAAACCGGTTATTAGATATTTTTAAAGAAACTAATAAGCTGGTTGTTTGTGATCTATAATAGACAACTGAAACAATAATTTAAAAATATTTTGTACTATAGGTTAGCTCTACCACTAGATAGCGATTATTTTGATGGTAGAAAAAGATATTAAAAATATTTATACAATAGTAGTATACTACAAAGAAGGTCTTTTCATATTCATATTTATTATGTATCAATTTTGACTACTTGTAGAGGAGAACACTTCCAATTCCTGTAAGACTTGTACACCGCATACTTATATATCTTTAAGGATTATGGCTTACTCTGTATCATTAATTAATACATGTTCTCCTATAAAGGTAGGGAAACTACATACCTGATATTTTCACTAAAGTACCTGTGTGGAGAAATCTCAACTGAATAATTCACATGCGATGGACACTTTATTTGGGTATTATATCTCAATTCACGATTGCCCAAATATCACAGATATTTGATAGTGAATTACTTTCATAGTACGTTATAAAGATAAGGAATATTCTACCAGATCTGTTTTAAGTAACTACATTTTGGTCAGTATTTAAACACAATAGTCTGCAAACAGTATTTGATGACAAAACTTTACCATAATTTTCAAAGATGGTCTTTACAGCTTATATTTCACTATGGCTTTGAGTTAATTCCATTGATTTATTTGTTTATGGTCATTGTGTTCATTGATGTTCACTTGGTTGTATTGGTTAGTAGTGCGAAGACTTTCGAGACACGGCTGTACAAGAACTAGTGGTATGTTCCCAAGGGTCCAAATCTGAAGGAGACAATCATGGAGCCTGAACATGACTCCCGAATGGCGGGACACTTCAGGACTTACAAAACCATTGGCAGGGTCAGGGCTAACCTCTATTGGCCTAAGATAGAGAAGCACATCATAGACTATGTGCAAACATGTAATGCTTGCCAAAGAAATAAGTCCATTAGGCACTAGAGGTTTGGTCTAAGAGAACCTGTTGAGATTTCTATGCGCCCTTGGACAGCGATTTCAATGGACTTCATCGGGGCACTGCCAGAGTCAGAAGGGTAGACCAAGATCTGGGTCCTTGTAGACAGATTTTCCAAAATGGGCCACTTGATACTGCTGACCACTGAGGTACTGAGCAAGGAGCTTGCCTTGATATTCCTGAAGAAAGTTTGGCGCCTTCCGGGACTCCCAGAGTCAATCATCTCGGACAAAGATAGCTGATTTACAACCGAGTTCTGGAAACAAGTCTGATGCACTTGATGCGAGTGAAACTACATGTTTCAACTGCACTCCAGCATGGGACTGATGGGGAAACCAGGAGGGTTAATCAGACAGTGGAGCAGTATTTGCGTAGCTACTGCTCCTCCCAACAGGGTGATCGGGTTTCACTACTACCCCTTGCACTGTATGCATACAACACCTTCCCATCAGAATCCACAAGGATGTCACCGTTTGTGATCGATTTCGGATTTAAGCCACAGACGAACTGGTCATGTATAGGGTCTGATAAACAAGGGGTACACCATAGCGGTTAGTGCTCAGTTAAGGAATGGGAAGGACCCTGGCAAGAGATTTCAGAAATGATTCAAGTCACACAGGAAAGGCAATGGAAATAGGGCGACCAGAAAAGATTCCCGTCACTGGACTATGTTACCTCAGAGGATATGGCTGGAGGGCGGGCGAAGAAAGCGGACCGCTTAATGTTGAACCAAAAGAACATCCACACAAAGCATCCAATGGGGAGGCTGCAGCACTGAATGTTTTGGCCTTTTGTGGTTAAACATTGGGTTGGTACCCGCACATACGAACTCTAATTGCCTACTTGGTGTAGTATCCACCAGGTTTTCCATGTAACGTTGCTTGAGCAATATTGCGAGGACCCCGGATCCAGTAGGGTCATGGAGGTCCCTACCATGTAACTGGTAAAAAAAGAGCCAAGTTACATTATTGAAGCTGTTGTGAACCGTCGCTGGTAAGATGGGCCAAAGGCAAGGTTCCCATCAGGCTTCATCCATTACCTGGTTTTATACGAAGTCAATGGAGCCGTGGGGAACTCATGGGAGCCCTACAAGATCCTAGAAGGGACAGGCTTCCACACCATTCTGGATTTCCACTAAAGATATCCGTGCTGGCCGAAGGATCGTCGTGTCTATGAGGAATAGAGTTATGGAAATAGGAGGCGACGGTAGGGGTCCGGGATGCAGTGTAGGGAAGAGCGGAGTGATATAAGAACCCCACATACATAAGCTATGGCAGCCGGAACCTACACCCATACAGGGAGCCAGGAGACACACTGGTAGCAACTGGCTGGGAAGTAAGCCCTGGACCTACAGAGACCCGATAGCCCAGGCCCCTGGGTGAACACAGGATTAGCTGGCAGGGTACTTAGGTAGCTGGCTACACCCAGGAGTGGTGTAAGTGTACTTAGGTACCCCTGAAGTGGCAGTTGCTTAGCTATGCTGGATAACAGAAGAAAGGTCAGAACTGTCTATCTCCGGTGACGGAATTGACAGAGTGACTATGTAAAGTCATCTTGTCCACCAGGCCAGGTCACCCTTCCCTTAGGATCAGGTTACCCGGCCATGAGGCTCAGGTTACCTGGTCCAGAAGTTCTGGGCTACCCTACGTTTCAATATGAAGCGCCTCAGACAGTTCGGGAAAAAGGACCTGAATATTTATTACGCGAAGCCATGCATACTACCGGAATCTGGTGTTCCAGGAGTGCTATTAGGCGAGCTGCGCAGCTCCAAAGAACCAGTAAATTGGAGACATTATTCCTATCAACCACTCCGGCCCCCCCTGGAGGCCCAGATGTCATGGGCTAACAGTTGTGTAGTTGTGTGTAGTCCAGCAAAGAGGAACCTTTCCAGACGTGCTTGCAACACCATATACGTCGCTTCCGTCCAGTAGACCTTAAGCTATTTCCATATTATACAACGGGGCATAGGGTGGAAGGTGGGGTGTCCCCTTCAAGTCGTTTAGAGTAAAAGGCACCAAAGGTGAGGAAGTTAACAGGAGTAAGCGTGAGGGTCACGAAGGTAGTCCCTGGTGGTACTGGGGCAACCGTCTGTGTTTTACACATACCAAGCTTGCAAGTGTCCCCCAAGCCATAGGCTCTGTAATGGAAGTGCAGAGACACTAAAAGCATGATTCCTACCACAGGTAAGGTGGATCCAAGGTACCAGTCATGGGTAGCACCCATTGGATCAGTGCTGGACTAGTGTATCCTGCAGAAGACAGCGGCAGCCCCAGAATCGTCAACAGTAGATAGATAAACCGGTCATGGTAGCTTCCGGGGTCATGTAGAGATCAATGGATATGGGAAAGGTGCCATAGGTAGTCTGGTTCATCACGTGGTTTGCCTGCCTGCCACAGAGACAAGGCTGATGGGAAGAGGTTTCCACTCTGGCTGACAAAATAGAAATGCGCCGCAGAAATCATAACAGCATAAGGTGAAAGCCGACTAGAGTTTCTCAACACATGCATGCCCACAGGGTGTGTCAGGGGACGTAGCGACCGCCCCTTAGCAGTGAGGGGTGTGCTCGAATACTTGGAGCAAACTAAGCGGGGAGTTCCTAGCTGTAACGAGACAGTATACATGAGCTATGGCAGAAGGAACCTATGCCCATACAGGGAGCCAGGAGGCAAACTAGTAGGAACCGGGAGGCATGTAGGTACTTGACCTACGGAGACCCGATGGCGCGGGCTCCAAGAATAAACAGAATTCGCTGGTCAGGGACTTGGGTACCTGGATACACGTGGGAGTGGTGTCAGCGTACTTAGGGATGTCTGAAGGGGCAGTTGCTCAGCTAGGCCAGGTAACTGGAGAAAGGTCAAAAGCGTCTATCACTGGCAACGGGATAGACAAGATAACAGGGAAAGGTTATGTTGTCCACTGGACAGGTTACCCTACCCTCAGGATCAGGTTACCCTGCCCAAGGGCCTCAGTTATGCTACCTTTCAATACGAAGTCCCACAGGGAGTTCGGCAAAAATGACCACAATGTTTGTCACGCGAAGCCATGAATGATACTGGAATCTGGGTTTCGGGGGATGCTATTGGGCGAGCTACCTAGCTTCAAGGAAGCTGTAAATTGAAGACCTTATTCCTATCATACCCCTCCGGCCCCGCCTTGAGGGCCAGACGTCATGGGCAAACGGTTGTGTAGTTGTGTGCAGTCTAGCAAAGAGGAATCTTTGGAGACATGCTTGCAACACCGTATACGTCGCTGCTGTCCGGTTGACCATATGCTGTTCGCGGGAGATACAAGAGGGCATAGGGTGGAAGATGGAGTACCTCCTCCAAGTTGTTCAGAGTAAAATGGACCAAAACTGGCGGAGTAAACGAGTGTTTAGCGTGGGGGTCCCAAAGGTATTCCCGGGTGGTGCCGAGGCGACTGGGGGAGTTTTACACCCACCAAGCCTGAACGTGCACCCAACATTATAGGCTCTGAAAGGGAAGTGCAGAGACACTAAAAGCATGATTCCTATTGCAGGTAAGGTAGATCCAAGGTAGTGGTCATGGGTAGCACCTATTGGATCACTCGCGGACTACCATGCCCTGCGGAATACCCCGGAAGCCCGAGACCCGTAAATAGTAGATAGATAAACCGCTCAAGGTAGCCTCCGGAGTCAAGTAGAGCTCAATGCATATAGGAAGGGTGTCATAGATAGCCTAGTTCATGAGGTGCTGTGACTGTTAGCCACTGGCAAGACACCGATGAGCAGAGGTTTTCACTCCGGCGGGCAAAATGCAAATGCACCGCATAAACTATAACCGCATAAGGTGAACGCCGACTAGAGTGTGTTGCCACATGCATGCCCGAAGGGTGTGCCAGGAGATGTGGTGGACCACCCTTAGTGGAGAACGGTGTACGCGAATGGTTGCAGTAAACTGATAGGGGACTTCCTGGCACATGATAAAACTAGCTGAAAAGTCTCTGCGAGAACTCTCCTACTCCAACAAGCAATCCTCTCGAGACCTTAATTGAGTGAAGCGTCAGGCTTAACGATATTAAGTTTTACCATTACTTTACTCCTACATCTGTTGGAACTTTTAGAGATAAGTTTGAGTTGCGGAGTGCGGTCGCAACCTTGGGGTCTATCTGCCTAGGGGTGCCCCCGTTACACTATATGGTTAAGCAAGCTCCTCGCTTAACTCCTCTCCTGATTAATTGTTTCCGACCTTTGGCACTGACCTTGCGTGAATACTGGTAACCTTGTCTAGAACAAGTAGCCCAGTGTGGAAATCGCAATGGCTAGTACCGAACTTTCTGCCAGCATGGAATCCAACTTGGATTCAGGCCTTGACCTGACGCGAACACCGCCAACACGTTTTGTGCATCGGTTTTTGTGGATCTTTGCGCTATCAATTGGGACGGCCACCAGCTACTCTTGGAGGCCGCTCCTATTCAGTTACCTGCTGAATGCCTTGACCTCCTCATTACAGACCCTCACGCCGCGGCGCTCTCATTTTTCCAAGACCCTACCTTAGTCCACAACATGCTCCCTCCCCCGCCACATGGAGTTCCCTTTAGCGAGGTCTCCCGCGAATTTGTCGAACCTTACATAGTCAGAGAAGTAGCCAAGTCGATTGAGAAAGCAAAGCGGAACCTGAACAACAGGAACAACCAGCAGCAGCAGGTCTTCCGAACACAGATCACTACGGCAGCAGTGGAACGGATGAAGGTACAGCTGGAGGCATACCTGCGGATCATAAGGGATCAGCATGCATTGAGGATTCGGATACCAGCCTTGGAAAAGGCTTTTGAGGGAGTGTATAGTATTGATCCGGACAATGATGTGCTGATGTTAGAGGCCACGCCCCCACTCCCCCTCGTCCATACCAAGCCCGAGAATTTCGGCATGGAGTTGGCCATGAAAGCCAGGAATGATCAGTGGAGGGCATACTTGAGCCTAATCGGTATAGGGATGTTGGAAAGCCTGAAAGGTGAAGGCTACAGTTATACCTCCAGCTTCTCAAGAGCATCTACAGGCTTTCTGTCGGTTCCAGCCTCAAGCGCCGGCAGTAGACCGGGCAGCCCAACGGTCGGGCCAACTGATTGACGTCGAGTAAGGAAAAGGACCTCCAAACCAAAGAGTATCACGGCACTAGATACACCTAACCCTACTCCTCGTCCGACCCCAGCTCCAAACATTTCCCCTGCAACACCTTCAGTTGCACCTCCTGTACCTCCCATCGCTGCCACAAGACCCTCACCTCTGCCAGTTTCGTTGCCCGCTCCAGATACCTTCCCTGCCACGGCATTCCCACCAGCAGTAGCCGCTATCTCAGGGTTCCGGCCACTGGGCGCAGTGTCACCTGGATTCTTTGAACAGTTAAGATGCCTGGAGCAGCGAGCACCCATGGCTCCGTCATGAAGGACTCCAATCCCCAGGCCTGGGACGCCTGCTCGCTCCATTCCTTGGACACCAGTCGTCCCCGCGGCACCCGCGGAGCCCAGTTGTCTCGCCGGTCTCCCCACCATCACCAGTGGCGATTCGGACAGCCACGACGAGTTCTGTCTATCGGGCTGTAAGTCGGAAGAAACCCGGATGGGGTGGATTCATTACCAGTCCTATGGGTGTAGGGAGGGACCACGGACCCCGGTGAGGTATAGAAGGAGGCAGAAAGAATGAGACAGATGACTGACGTGTGGGTACTGGGGATCAAGGAGGCACGTTGGCCCCCCGATGCAACCCTTGAGTTGTCCAGAGTTGCAGTCTTTTCTGCGGATAACACAGGCGGCGCCCAAACCAACTCTGGAGAGTGGGCGACGCCCTGTTCTACCACCGGCATCAGGACAATCAGAGGCTAACCCCCCGGAGGAGAGTAACAAGGACAGCTAGAGGGAACAGTTTGATGGGTACAATAGACCACAGGAATCCCAAGGTGGGAACACCAGAGCTAGTGGGGACGGAAATGCCCCACCTGGGGGTCGTACGGTGGGAGCAGGTGGAGATCCAGGGGACACTGACCATGACAGCTCGGATGATGACGATGATGGAGATTCTGTCCCAGATTTGACCCCCTTCCTTGTTCCTCACAAGGAGGACTGGAGCAATGAGAACAAATGATGGTGGGATAGCCGGGCCAAGAGGCTGGCGAGAGCCCTGAAGGGTATGGGTTCGGCTTCCAGGCCAACACCAAGACACCAGCAGAAGAAGCTAGAGAAGTTGAGTGGTATCCCGCCATTCAAGGGCGAAGTTACAGAACTCGCGAGCTTCTTGACCTTGGTAGAGGTCAAATTTGAATACTTTATGGATTGCAAGTTAACCGCCATGGATAAGGTAAACTTGGTGATCCCTCTTTTTGCAAACTCCGCCAGGGCATGGTATCTGGGGTTGCTTGGGCACAACAACCAGGAAGCAGCCAAGCGCACTAGCATTGCAGTCAAATACAGCAACCCCTTATGGACATGGAAAGGGTTCTGAGAACGGCTGGAATAAGGTTTTGGTAGGGACGAGGCAGTGCGAGATCGATCCCTTCTGGAGTGACAAGACCTTGTGATGAAGCCCCATCACATCGATGAGCACCTGATTAAGATAATTGATTATATGTATAAGCTTAGCTATACAGATCCAGTACAGGTACGAGACAAGGTTCGATCAGGCATCACACAAGAGGTTCGGAATATGGGCACACTTAAGGAGCCCCATCTGACCGCCCTGAATGAGTACCTTGATCTTCTCCGGAAGGTTGGGGACACGCGGGAGGACAACAACCGGTTCAGTAACTGCGTCATCCACCCCACCTCCCGGTCTCAACCCGCTGCGAAGAAGGAGGATAGACCCTCGACATCGGGCAGGTTCAAGAAGAAGGAGAAAGGTTCGGGCGGACCAAACCAGAGCTCTGCCAAACATACTAATTTCAATGCGGGCAAGCAGGCAAAGCCCGCGACTTCTGACTATGGAAAAGGGTATAAGGAAATCCCGTCGACTTTGACCGAATTTCGGAGAAAGCACAACCAGTGCACCCAGTGTGAACAAAGTGGTCACTTGTGGAGGAAGTGTACCGCCCTGTCAGCAGTTGTTAGTTCATCCAAACAGGCTCGCGGGTTGAAACGGTCAGCCCTGGTAAGCGACCCCACTGGGACAGACAAGCGGCTAAAGCGCATTGAAGTGCCACCTCCGGCTTCCTCGTCAAAGATACTTGAAGTCCGCCAGGTATCACCCCAGACCATGCAGGTTGATACGGACGGATGGCAATAGATAAGAACCTATTCTGTTTCAGGTGTAACCTTATTAGCCCATGGCCATAGATCCCTGTGGGATAGATGGATATGAGCCATGGATGTGGCTGTGGGGATGGGTAAGTACCCTCCTACCGCATAGATGACCCTGATACTGACTACACCCAGGTGGTGTGGGCAGGTAGATGTCGCGGGCCATGCGCGGTCGACGGCGCTATCTCTGCTTAGTAGGCTTTCTGTTTATTTCCTTTGTTCTAGTTATATGTAGTTCTTTCAGGATTTCGTTAGCTGGATGGGCAACTCATAGGACATTTTTCTGTTGAGGCTGGCTGAGGTCCCGCTCGCAGAGACGCTCGACATTGGGGAAGCAAGGCTGCTTTGCTGCGAACCGGTCCAACAGCGGACTTCTACCCACCTCAGGAAAAAAAGAAAAGAGAAAACAAAAGAAAAACAAAACAGAATTTGTTATGTTTAGTGTAAGTGGAATTGGTTCAGGCTGGACTTGATCAAATAAATGATACTATTTCCAAGTTTACGTGAGGAGGGTTCAGTACCCGAAATCATGCTAGCGTGATAGTAAACACACTAGCTATTGAGAAAAGACGAATCCCAACCCCTTGACGTTTACTGACCCGTTGTGGCCGCTGTTTTGTGGAAAGGCAAGAGACTAAAGGGAATTACTAAGCCAAGATGACTAAGTCACCAAGACAAGTGAAGAGAAAGAAGCGTGACAACTTACCATGTCATACTAAGTCTATCCACCTGTAGGTTAAGTTAGACTAGAAGATAGGAGCTAGACAGGTTAGCGCGGAAGCGCTCTTGCGGCTCGATAGTGGAGCTACTAGGCCGGTGCTTAGTAG
Source organism: Tuber magnatum (assembly GCA_003182015.1). Classification (NCBI taxonomy): domain Eukaryota; kingdom Fungi; phylum Ascomycota; class Pezizomycetes; order Pezizales; family Tuberaceae; genus Tuber; species Tuber magnatum. The sequence goes on along the minus strand of PYWC01000098.1, from coordinate 353,780 downwards.
CCGATGGGTTAAGCAGACTCAGGCGCCATGTGTACGACGAAAGATACAGGTCCCGATAAGCGACGCTAGCAGTAATCACATTCCTGGGTCAGGTCTACACTATATCAAGTCATTAGAGATGAGGATAGGTGACCACCACAATGAGATACGCTTTGAAGTCAAGATATGACCAACACCAAGGTGGATGGGTACCTGGCTATGTCTTGGTTGAAAGACCATAACCCTGACATAGATTGGAAGACCGGATCACTAACCTGGTGCTCAGATTTCTGCAAGGCTAACTGCCTGGCAGAGCAGGGGCGGTTAGTTTTCATGACCAATGAAGAGTTGCTAGCCGAAGACCCTAGTAAGGTGTACTTATTGGGAATTGTGCAATTCTACAATGAGGAAGGTACCGACATTACGGTTCGGCTACTCCCAGAGTATTAGGCCTATGGGGATATCTTCAGTCAAGAATGGATTGAGGCATTACCGGAGCACTCGAAGTGTGACCATACGATCGAGTTGCAACCCGGAACTCAACCTCCGTTTGGGCCTATCTGCCCATTATCGGAAAAGTAGATGAAGGTACTCCGGCAATATCTCAATGACATGCTACGAACCGGAAAGCTACGGCTATCCCGTTCCTCAGCAGTAGCCCCTGTCCTCTTCGTGCCGAAACCAGATGGTACACTAAGACTGGTAATAGATTACCGAGGGCTGAAGAAAATCACACTGAAGAGCAAGTATCCTCTACCATTGATGAACGAGCTGCGAGATAGGTTAGGAAAGGCCGCGGTGTTCGCCAAGTTGGACTTAAAGAATGGCTACTACCCTCTGAGGATGGCAGAAGGTGAGGAATGGAAGGCGGCCTTCCGGTGCCGATATGGACTGTATAAATACACGGTGATGCCGTTTGGGTTGTGTAATGCCCTGGCAACTTTCCAAAGCATGATAAATGAGGTCTTTCGGGATCTCATGGACGAAGGAGTCACCGCGTACATGGATGACATCCTGATCTACTCCGAAACTATGGAAGAGCACGGCGCAATAGTGAGCGGTGTGATGGAGAAATTGCGGAAAGCTAGACTATGTGTAAGCTTGAAGAAGTCCAGTTTCCACCAACGGGAGATTGAATTCCGCGGATACAAGATCTCCGACATGGGGATCTCTATGTTGTCAGAGAAGGTGCAGACAATGAGGGATTGGGCACCTTCGACATGCGTCGTCGACGTTCAAAGCTTTAGGGGCTTTGCCAACTTCTATCGTCGTTTCATAGAAGGGTTCAGCAAGATAGCGAAACCTCTTACAGACTTGACAAAGAAGGATGTCCGATGGGAATGGACACCTGCGTGTGAGCAGGCCTTCAACCATTTGATACAAGCGTTCACGTCCAAACCTATCCTAGGACATTTTGACCCTGAATGGCCAACCCGGCTGGAAACCGACACCAGGGACTTTGCCTTAGGAGCCGTTCTCTCACAGTTCTGTGAAGATGAGAGATGGCATCCAGTGGCCTATCATAGTAGGAAGTTCCACCCTGTGGCAATTAATTATGACGTCCATGACAAGGAACTGTCGGCCATCGTGGCGGCGTTCAAAGAATGGAATCAGTTGCTATACTCGGTAATGGACCAGTTGGTGATCTGTATCGATCATAAGAATTTGGAGTACTTCAACAGTACCAAGGTGCTTAACCGAAGGCAGCACCGCTGGGCTGAGTTCTGGCAACTGCTTAACTTCAAGGTGGTTCACCGAGAAGGACGGTTGAATGAGAAGGCAGATGCTTTGTCGTGGCGTAGGGAGCACCGCCCCGAAGGGGGGCGTGATTTTCCACCTCAGTCGCTTTTTTTCCCTGGACAGTGGGTTGGGAGCCAGGAACGGGACATCTTGCGACCACGAGTGTTGCAGGTGTGCCCAGGATTTCGGCTCCGGTCTTCCTTTATGGATCAACTGCGCGTAGCGATAACCGAAGACCAGGAGTACTTAAGAATCCTGAAGGCAACAGCTGCCGGTAACAAAGAGGTCGACCGACATTTCACGATGGAAAAGGGCTTGCTCCTGTACAAGAACAGGCGGTATGTTCCCCGGGGTCAGAGCCTGCAGCAGACAATCATGAAGGCAGAACATGGCTTCCGAATCGCGGGACACTTCGGGACTTACAAGACCATTGGCAGGGTTAGGGCTAACTTCTTTGGGCCTAAGATGGATGAGCATGTCACATACTATGTGCGGACATGTGATGCGTGCCAAGGAAATAAATCTATCAGGCACATGAGGTTCGGGCTGCCAGAACCGATTGATGTTCCTATGTGGCCGGGGACAGCGATCTCAATAGATTGCATTGTAGCGCTGCCAGAGTCCGAAGGGTATACCAAGACCTGGGTCATAGTGGCCAGATTCTCGAAAATGGCCCCTTTCATACCCCTTAACACAGAGGTACCTACCCAGGAGCTTGCCTTGATAATCCTGAAGGAAGTTTGGTGCCTTCATGGACTCCCAGAATCAATCGTCTCGGAGTGTGATAGCCGATTCACATCCAAGTTGTGGATAGGTCTAACGCACTTGTTGCAAGTGAAACTAAACGTTTCGACCGTATTCCACCCTGAGACTGATGGGCAGACCGAGAGGGTTAATCCGACACTGGAGCATTACTTGCGTAGTTACAGTTCCTACCAATCAGATGATTGGGATTTGCTGTTACCCCGTGTGGAGTACACGTACAACACCTCGACATCAGAATCCACCAGGTTGTCACCTTTTGAGATCAACTATGGGTTTAACCCAAGGCGAAACTGTTCAGGTATCGTGTCTGGTAACCAGGGAATACACCCTACTAGCAAGCTGTTGGTTAAGGAATGGGAAGGAACCTGGGCAGAGGTTCGAGAAACGATCCAACAGGCACAGGCAAGGCAACACAAACGGCATGACCAGAAAAGATTGCCGTCACCGGACTACATCACCCTGGACGATTTGGCTGCTGGGCGGGCAAATAAAGGGGACCGCGTGATGTTGAACCGAAAAAACATCCGCACGAAGCGTCCAATAGAGAAGCTGGACCAGCGGGTGTTTGGGCCTTTGGTGGTCAAACGTCGGGTGTGTAACCTGGCTTATGAACTCCAACTGCCCACCAGATGGACCATCCACCCGATTTTCAATGTCACGTTGCTTGAACCCTATCGCGAGGATCCGGAAGCAGCTAGGGTAAAGGAAGCCCCGACTGCGGAACTTGTAGACAACGAGCCCAGTTGCATTATCGCAGCTCTTGTCGACAGCCGATGGTACGGAAGAGCGAAGGCGAAGTTTCCATCGTACTTCGTCCAGTACCTGGTGTCATGGGAAGGCTACGGGGCTGAGGAGAACTCATGGGAGCCCTATGCGATGCAAGAAGGGACAGGCTTGCAAGCCATGCGGGATATCTACCAAAGATATGCGTCCAAGCCGAGGGACCACAGGGTCTTGGGGGAATCGACTCCAGGAAATTAGAGGCGATGGTGATGGTCCGGGACGAACTGTAGAGAGGAGGGGAGTGATGTAACGACCCCGCATATATGAGCTATGGCAGACGGAACCTATACCCATACAGGGAGCCAGGAGGCTAACTGGCAGGAACCGGCAGGCAAGTAAGTACTTCACCTATGGAGACGCGATGGCCCGGACTCCGAGAATGAACAGAATTGGCTGGTCAGGGACTTGGGTACCTGGATACAGCCAGGAGTGGTGTCCGCGTACTTAGGGATGTCGGAAGGGGCAGTTGCTCAGCTAGGCCAGGTAACTGGGGAAAATTCAAAAGCGTCTATCTCCGGCAATGGGACAAACAGGGTAACAGGGAAAAGTTATCTTGTCCACTGGACAGGTTACCCTACCCTCAGGATCAGGTTGCCCTGCCCAATGGCCTCAGTTACGCTACCTTTCAATACAAAGTCCCACGGGGAGTTCGGGAAAGTTGACTGGAATGTTCATCACGCGAAGCCATCCACGATACTGGAATCTGGGGTTATGGGGGATGCTATCGGGTGAGCTACGTAGCTTCGAGGAAGCTGTAAATTGAAGACATTATTTCTATCGTACCGCTCCGGCCCCGCCTTGAGGCCCGGACATCATGGGCCAACCGTTGTGTGGTTGTGTGCAGTCTAGCAAAGAGGAATCTTTGCAGACATGCTTGCAACACCGTATACGTCGCTGCCGTCCGGTCGACCGCAGGCTGTTCGCGCAATATACAGGTGGGCATAGGGTGGATGGTGGAGTACCTCCTCCAAGTTGTTAGGAGTAAAACGGACCGAAACTGACGGAGTTAACGAGTGTTAATGGTGGGGGTCATGAAGGTAGTCCCGGGTGGTGCCGGGGCGACTGGGAGAGTTTTACACCTACCAAGCCCCAACGTGCACCCAACATTATAGGCTCTGAAAGCGAAGTGAAGAGACACTAAGAGCATGATTCCTAGCAGAGATAAGGTAGATCCGAGGTAGTGGTCATTGGTAGCGCCTATTGGATCACTCCCAGACTACCGTGCCCTGCGGAAGACCCCGGAAGCCTGAGACCCCTAAATAGTAAATAGATAAATCGCTCACGGTAGCCTCTGGAGTCAAGTAGAGATCAATGCATATGGGAAGGGTGTCCTAGATAGTCTAGTCCATGAGGTGCCTTGACTGTTAGCCACTGGCAAGCCACTGATGCGCAGAGGTTTTCACGCTGGCAGGCAAAATGGAAATGCACAGCAGAAACAATAACTGCATAAGGTGAACGCCGCCTTGAGTTTGTCAACACATGCATGCCCCAAGGGTGTGCCAGAAGAGGTGTCGGACCACCCTTACCGGCGAAGGGTCTACTCGAACGGTTGGAGTAAACTGACGCGGGAGTTTCTGGCACAAGATAAAACTACCTGAAAAGTCTGTGCGAGATCTCTCCTACTACAACAAGCAATCCTCCCGAAACCCTAATTGAGTGCAGCGCCAGGCTTAACGATATTAACTTTTACCCTTACTTCACACTTACATCTGTATGAACTTTTGGCAATAAGTTTGAAGTTGTTCAGTGCGGTCTCAACCTTGGGATCCTTCTTCCTAGGGGTGCCCCCTTACACTAGCATAAGATAAAACTACTTGAACATCTATGCGAGAACTCTTCTACTGCAGCAATCATTCCTCCATCGACCTTAATTGAGTAAAGTGTCAGGTTTAACAAGATTGAGTTTTGCCCTTTACTCGACTCTCATATCTGTTGGAACTTTTGGCGATAAGTTTGCAGTTGTTCGGTACAGTCATAACCTTAGGATCCAGCCTCCTAGGCGTGCCCCAGTTACATAATTACAAGAAGAATTGCGATATTCCTAGAACTCTTACCTTCAGTACAATATTGATACTTGTATTCGACAATACCTATCGAATACCACATATATTTACACAGTCTGCGCGCCCTCCAAGTCAGTTTTCCAACCCACCTTATATACAATATTGCCCCTGATTCCACTGAATCTTAGAAAACAATGTCAGCATCCCAGACCAACAAGTTCCCCATCTAACAACTTCCCAAGGCTCTTGCTCTCCACTTTGAAGAGCCTGATCCTCTGTAACTATTTCTCTCCAATGCCATTTGGTAGTCAAATTGCAACAGTACTGAAGCAGCTATACCGGAGTACAATACAGACCACACTATGCACTGAACCTAAGAGTAAACATGATTGATGGACAAATCTGCAATCAGTGCAGCTACCTAACCATAATGATAAAGGTACTAAAGCATCTATCTAATAGTTTGGGTGCTTATGTATATCAATAATCATAGTAACTACAAATATAAAGTAAACAAATTGCAATAACTCAATCTAAGCTGCTTCAAATGAAAAGGGATTAAAGTAAATAAATTCTAGGACCAGGCTTTAAATAGTGAACGAAAAAAGAGTTAAAAACTATTACTACTCTCTTGTATACTACCTCTTTGCTGCAACAGCTGCCTGAATCTAGTCTGGTAATGACCTCTACAGCTGCTCTAAAAACTCTATAGGAATTGTATCCCATACCAAAGATCATACCTTAGACAACTTATTCTTAATGTTTGCAGAACTACTAGGTATTGAAGCAATACTAGAATACTAAATCAGAAGTCTTTTCTTATCTTTAACTTAGACATATTTAATAGGATAAATGTCAGGTGAACCAGGAGCCTGTTTAGCCACTTCTATACAATTCTCATCAAAGCAATCCAGTACCGCCTAAGTGATATAGACACTACAATCATTATACTTGAAGATAAGATCACTGATAATATTATAAACCTGGATTTGGACAAGGATACGGCAGGTTTCAAGTAACCAAAGATACACCCGCCAGTCATGAATACTACAATTAAAGATACCCAGATTTCTTGTTTTCCATCTTAAAAAGGTGGCCAGAATACCCTTTCTTCTTCCTACTCCTCTCATACAGTTGGAATTGCGCTTTCCGATGCAGATTTGAAGACTCATTTCTTCCAACAATTGCAACTTCGTTCAACTATATATTTATTACTCTGAATTACATCTTCAAAATCCTCTGCAGTCTAAGTCTTATCAGCGACAGCTTTGACTAGCCTCTTTTGCACATAGTAAAAAATAAGCATGGCCTCTTTCTTAGCTAGCTACTTCAAATTACTACTGCTTCATAAATCCCCCAAAGGTTTACAGTACAAACTAAGATATTAAGAGCTAATATTTAACACCGCTTTGCTCTATGCCAGTTCCTGTTGACCCTTGTGCCTTATACTAGTAATCCTTTAATCTCGGAACATAGAGTTGTAGTTTGCCAGAGCAGGACAGGTTGTTATTACCATCCCACCTTAACGAAGATGCAAGGAAATGTTTAACCATTGACTATGGCTAACAAACTATCTGGCCCATGGTTGAAACCTTTTGAAAAAGCTCCAAAAAGGCGAGAATCATGTCCTTTGCAACTGTGTTAAGTGCTTGGCATGCTGTTTTAAATACTATGGTTGATGCAGTTGCAAAACTTTGGTTAGTCTGGTTGGAGGCTTACTTTGTAATAACCCAGCATACATGCACTATGGCGGCCTGAATCTAAACACATACAGACAGCTATAAGGCAGACAGGGAGGAACTGGTGGGCAAGTAAGTACTGGACCCACAGAGACCTGATGGCCCAGACTCCAACATGAACAAGAAATGGTTGACAAGGTACTTACATACGTGGCTACATCCAGAAGCGATGTCAGCATACTTAGGGACCTCTGAAGGGGCAGTTACTCTGCTAAGTAGGGTAAATGGAGAGAGGTAGAAAGTGTCTATCTTCAGCGAAGGAATATACTGGGTAACTGAGTAAAGTCACCCTGTTCACCAGACATGGTTACCCTACTCTCAGGTTCAGGTCACCCTACCATGGAACTTGGGTTACGCTATTTAAAGTCCTGGGTTACCCTACCTTTCAACATGAGTCGCTCGGAGAGTTTGGGAAAAATGGCCAGAATGTTTGTCACATGAAGCCACGCATAATACTGGGATCTGGGGTTCCGGGAGATGCTATTGGCTGAGCTATACAGCTCCCAAGAAGCTGTAAATTGGAGACATTATTCTTATCATACCCCTTCAGCCCCGCCTTGAGGCCCAGATGTCATGGGTAAAGGCTTGTGTAGTTGTGTGTCAGTCTGGCAAAGAGGAATGTTTAGAGACCTTCTTGCAACCGTGTATACATCACAGCAGTCCAGTCTACTGTAAGCCGTTACCAAGGTATACAAAGGGCATGGGGTGGAAGGTGGAGTACCTCCTTCTGGTTGGTCAGAGTAAAACAGACCAAAACTGATGGAGTTAATGGGGGTTAACCATGGGGGTCCCACAGGTAGTCCCGGGTGGTGCCAGGGCCACCAGGAGAGCTTTGCACCTACCTGACCCAAACGTGTCCCCAGTGCCATAGGGTCTGTAAGGGAAGTCTAGAGGCACTAAAAGTATGATTCCTACTGCAGGCAAGCTGGACCCAAGGTGCGGGGCATGGGTAACGCCTATTGGGTCACCCCCAAAGGACTGTACACTGCGGAAGACACCTGAAGCCCTTGAAGGTTAAATAGTAGATAGATAAACCGCTCATGGAAGCTTCTGGGATCACATATAGATCAACGCATATGGGAATGGTGTCATAGATAGTCCAGTTCATCAGGTGGCTTGACTGTTAGCTGCTAGCAAGGCAGCAATACGAAGAGGTTTTTACTCCGGCTGGCAAATTAGAAATGCGCCGCAGAAATGCTAACCACATAAGGTAAACGCTGACTATGGTGTGTCGACACATGCATGCTTGAAGTGTGTACCCAGAGATGTGTCAGACTACCCTTAGCAGAGAAGCGGGTACTGGAAGAGTTGGGGAAAACACGACGTGGGGAGTTTATAGCATAAGATAAAACCACTTGAAAGTCTATGCGAGAACCCTCCTACTCCAACAAGCAGTCATCACGAGACCTTAATTAAGTGAACCGTTAGGCTTAAGGATATTAAGTTTTACTGTTTACTTTATTTTTACAATTTTTGTGAACGTTAGACGATAAGTTTGAAGTTGTTCAGTGTTGTCACAACCTTGAGATCCATCGTCCTGGTAGTGCCCCCATTACACTATATTATTAACTGAGCATCTCACTTAACTTCTGTCTTGACTGATTGTTTGGGTTCAGAATGGACCTTGCGTAAATACTGGTAACCTTGTCTAGAACGTGTACCCCATGATTGAGCGCACAATGGCCAGCACCAACATCCAGAGCTTTGAGCACCGAGACCCCAACCCAGATTCTGGTCTTGACCTTGATGAACATACGACCAACACATTTCCGTTGTCAGTTTTTCCGGATCCACGTGGTATTCGATAGAATTGTCACCAGTTGCTCTTGCACGCCACACTTATCCAGTCACCTGTTGCATGCATTGATCTTATGATTAGAGACTCTTCTACATTGGCGCTTTTATCTTTTCAAGATTCTACCCTAGCCCACAACATGGGCCCTTCCCCACCAGGAGGTGTCCCCTTTGGCATGTTCTCCTCTGAGTTTGTTACACCTTATATCATTTGGGAGGTAGCTCAGTCAATCAACACAGCAAAGTGGGAAAAGAAAATTCCGGACAACCAGCAGCAGCAGGTGTTCAGAAGACAGCTCACTATGGTGGCGGTGGAATGGATGAACGTGTAACAGGAGTCACACCTGCAGAAGGTGAAGGGCCAGAAGCCATTGAAAGATTGCCAGACAGTTTTGGAAAGGGCCTTTGAAGAAGGGTATAGTATGGATGGTGAGAATGATGTGCTGATGATAGAGGCGGCATCCCCACTCCCCCTAGTCTATACCAAATCCAGGACTTTCACTATGAAATTGGCCATGAGCACCAGGGACGAACAAAGGACTGTGTACCTAAGTCCAGTTGTTATGCGGATGTTGGAAAGCCTTCGGGGTGAAGGCTACAGCCATACCTCCTCCTTTATGAGAGCAACCATAAGGTATCTCTCCATCCCGTCCTCTTTCGCTCGCAGTCGTTTGGGTAGTCCTGTGATTGAACTGACTGGCAGATGTCATATACAGAAAAGACTATCGCTACTAAAGAGCATCATGGCATGAGATATACCTGATGCTACGCCTCGTCCGACTCCTGCTCCTATTATCCCCGCCCAGGATACCATCAGTTGCAACCCCCTTACCTACCATAGCCGCTGCAGGACCCTCACCTCTACCAGTTCCTGCCCCTGTCCCTGACCCCTCTCCTACCTTGGCCTTCCCACCTGCAGTATCAGCTACCCCAGGCTTCCACCCATTGCGCCCTGAGTAACCTGCACTTTTCGAACAGGTGTGGCAGCTGATAGGGTGAGCACCCAAGGCTCCATCACTGGGAACTCCAATCCCCGGACTCAGAACACCTGCCCGCTTGGTCCCTTAGGTACCGGTGAATTCCTCTACCCCTCAAAACCAATTGTTCCATCCGCTCTCACCACTATCAGAAGTGGCGATTCTGGCTAGCAGATGGAGTTCCGTCGGGCAGGCTGCAAACGAGAAGAGACCTGTAGAGGGTGGATTCGTTACCATACATTCGGGTGCGACAAGATAACACGGACCCCAGTGAAGCATAGAGCAAGGCACAAAGAAGGGGATTGAATACCAACATGTGGGTATTGTAGACCATGGAGGTATGTTGGCCCACCAATGCAACAACTTAGTTGGCTGGAGCTTGAGAAGTATCTGCAGGCAACTCGGCTGGCTCTAGAACCAACTTCTGATAGTGGGTGACACCCTGTTCCACCACCAGCATCAGTACCATCAGGTGCTAAACCCACCAATGGTGGGAATTAACACGGCCAGGAGGCAGCATTTGATGGTACGATAGAACATGGGAAACCCAAGGCGGAAACACTGGGCATAGTGGAGACAGATATTTGCCACCTAGAAGTGTGGCGGAAGCAGGTAGCAATTCATGGGACTAGGTCCAGGACGGTTCGGATGATAATAGTGCCGATTCTCTCGCTGATTTGACACCGTTACATGCTGCAGGCAAGGATGATATGAGCGACGAGTAGAAACGATAGTGGAACCGCCAGGCTAAGACCCAGTCCCGTGAACTTCCGAACAGATCGATCTCACAGCCAACCTCTAGACCTCAGCCAAAGGTGCCTGAAAAGCTAAGAGCCACTCCAGCATTTAAGCGAATGGTCACTGAACTCGCCAGCTTGTTGATGCTGGTGCAGATCAAGTTCAAGTACTTTGCGGGGTGTGGGTTGACCAACATGGGTAAGGGAAACCTAGTTATACCCCTTTGGGAAGACTTCGCTCAGGCACGGTACTTAGGACTGCACTTCCACATCCATAAGAGTCCAGTGAAAAGTACTGGAATTCCGGTTAACAATGGTTACCCATTGTGAACAGGGAAAGGATTCTGAGAACGAGACCAATCCCTTCTAGCATAGCAAGACGTGATGAACCTACCTTACATTAATAAGTCCCTGGACAAGATGATTGACTACATGTATAACCTTGTGTATAAAGATCCAGTACAGGTACGGGACAAGGTACGGTCGAGTATTATGCAAAGGGTGCGGAATCTGTAGGCACTCAAGGCGCCCTATCCAACCGAGTTGAACCAGTGTCTTGATCTTCTGCCAATGGTCACATATATGCTAGCAGGCAACAACCGGTTTAGTGATTGCGTTATCCACCTAATCCAATGGTCACAGTGGAGAGGAAACCCGGAAGTTGGGTTATCGACTTCGGGAAGGTTTGAAAAGCAGCAAGATGGTTCGTGCAGACAGAACCGGAGCTCTGCCAAACCTACTAATTGCAATACAGGAAAACTGGCAAAGCCAGCAACTTCTGAGTATGCAAGAGCATATATGGAAATACCATCGTCTTTGACGTAACATCGGAGAAAGCATAACCAGTGCCCCAAGTGCAGACAAAGTGGAGACTTCTGGAGAAATTGTACAGTGGCAGTGCACCTTGTTGGTTTGTCCAAACAGTCTTGTGGGTTGAAACAGTCAGTCCTGGTAAGCGAGCCTTTAGGTATGAACAAGCCTCTGAAGCGCATTGAAGTACCACCTGCAGCTTCCCTGTTAAAGATTCTGGAAGTCTAACAGATATTACCACGAATCAGAGAGGTTGATACTGACAGCACGGATTAGGTAAGAGCATATTCTACTGTATAAGAACTTACTGACCTGTATCAGTAGACCCCCATGGAATGGATAGAATGCAACCCATGCAGAGGTTCTGTGATAGGTAAGCACTACTCTACTGTATGGGTACGCATAGTACTGGCTGCAGCCAGGAGGTGTGGGTCGATAGATGTGGCAGGCCACGTGCAGTGGATTGGGCTATAGTTCCTTAGTTGGGTTTTTGGCTCTTTCCTTTGTTCTGGTTATGAGCATTTCTTTGAGGATATCCTTAGCTTGATAGGCAAGTCTTAGGACATTGTTTCCATTGTGGCTGGGTGAGGTGTCACTAGAGGTGATGCTAAATATTGGGAAAGCAATGCGATGCTTTGCTTGGAACTGGTCCAATAGTGGACCCCTACCCATGTCAAGAAAATTGTTATCTTTAGCGCAACAGGTATTGGTACAGGCAGGACTGGATCAAATAGACACTGTTATTTGCAAGGTTACCAGAGAGGGGTTTAGTAACGGAAGCTATGCTGGTGTGATAGGAAACATCCTAGGAATTGTAATACAGCAAACTCCAATCCGGTGAATGTTTACAGACCCATTGTGGCTGCTGTTGTGTAGCAAGGCAAGAGACAAAAATTCATAAGCCAAGATAGCTAAGTCCCTAAGAGAAGTGAAGAGGCGGAAACTTGACAACTTGGCTCGTTATCCCAAGTCTATTTGCCCACGAGGGAAGAAAGACTGGAGGATCAGAACAAGACGGGAAAAGCGCCGAAGTGCTCTTGCTACTCAGTACTGAAGCCCGTGGGCCGTTGCTTAGTAGCCCAGAGGCTAATGCGACTCAGCCACCTGGTATATAGTGGAAGGTAGACGTGCCGATAAGTGATGCAAGCTGTAATCACTTATCCGGGTCAGGTCTGCACTATACCAAGTCATTGGACTTAAGGGTTGATGACTACCAGAATGAGATGTGCTTTGAGGTCGCGGACATGCCCGACACAGAGGTGGATCGGTACCTGCCTATGTCATAGCTAAAGCATCATAAGTATGACATAGATTGGAAAACAGGATCACTAACCTAGCTCTCAGATTTCTATGAAGCTAACTCTCAAGCAGAGCAGGTGTAGTTAGTATTCATAACCTACAAAGGGTTAATGGCCGAGTACACTAGAAATAGGTACCAGTTGGGAATTGTACAATTCTCAGGCAAAGAAGGTACCGATATTACAGGCAAGCCACTCTATGAGCATAAGGCCTAGGGAGACATCTTGAGTCCGGAATGGGTTGAGGCTCTTTCAGAAGATGCTAAATATGCTCATACAATACAGTTCTAGCCTGGAACTAAACATCCATGCAGCCCTATCTCTCCCTTGTCAGAATAGAAGCTTAAGATACTGCACGAATATCCTAATAAGATGCTGTGAATTGGCAAGCTGTAATGGTCTGGTTCCTCCGCAGCAGCCCCTACCCTCTTCATGCCAAAGCCAGAGAGCACCTTAAGAGTGGTAATAGACCACTATGGGCTAAACGACATCATGGTTAAGATTAAATACCCTCTACCATTGGGGAATGAACTCGGAGAAGCAGTAGGAAAAGCCGCTTGGTTCACTAAGCTGAACATGAAAAATGGCTCCTACCTTCGGAGAATAGCAGAACGTGGGAAATGGAAGATGGTATTCTGGTGTAGATACAGACTCTCTGGATATCTAGGCATGCCCCTTCGGTTATGCAAAGCCTGGGGAACTTTCCAGAGCTTGATAAATGAGGTCTTTCGTGATGTCATAGATGGTGGAGTCATTGGATACATGGATGACATTGTGATCTACTCTGCGACAGTGGAGGAATATGTGGCACTCGTGAGGCACGTGATGGAGAAACTGTGCAAAGCAAGACTGCTCGTAAGTAGAAAAGAGACCAGTTTCTACCAACCAAAAGTTGAATTCTAGAGATACAAGATATCCAATATGCGGATCTCTATGCTGTTGATGAAGGTGCAGACAATTAAAGATTGGGCAGCTCCACCATGCGTTGTCGACGTTCAAAGCTTTATGGGCTTTGCAAACTTCTATCATCCATTCCTAGAGGGTTTCAGCAAGATAGCAAAACCTCGGATGGACCTAACAAAGAAGAATCTCTGATAAGAATGTACACCTAAGTGCAAACAGGCCTTCAATCATTTGAAGAAAGGATTTATATCCAAAGCTGTCCTAGTACGTTTTGACACAGAACAGGTAAGCAGGCTGGAGACGGACCCTACTGACTTTGCATTAGAAGCTGTCCTCTCCCCGTTCTGCCAAGACTAGAGTTGGTATCCAATGCCATATTACACTTGAAGGTTTCACCCAGTGTTGATTAATTATGATGTCCATGATAAGGAGATGACTGCCATCATAGCAGCATTCAAGGAATGGGATCATCTGCTACACTGGGCAACTGACCTATTCGTGATCTATGCGGATCACAAGAATTTCCAGTACTTTAATAGTACTAGGGTCATTAACAATAGGCAGCACTGCCGGGCTAAGTTCCTGCAACTTTATAACTTCAAGGTGGTTTACCAAGAAGGGCGGTTGAAGGAGAAGACCACTACTTTGTAACAGTACTTTTTTTTCTTTTTTTAACTGATTTGGTTTCTTTGTTATAAATAGGTACAAAGAACGGATGAACCGTGAGCGGTGTCGCGATAAAGACCTCCAACTACAGTCCAACCACCCGCAAGAAGCCATGGAAAACCCTCTGGGGTATAAAAACCTGGACCCCCAGTGATGGCGCTGAATACAGCGAACCCAACACCTCCACAGACGTGCAGCAACAAAGAAAAGCCCCTCCCGACAGTGAGACAGCAGTTAGATCCCCACAAATTAGAAACCCCAGGACCTGGAAAGGAGAAGTATACCCCACACTCTCCCACCCCTAAAGCAAATGCCTTGTAGCAAGGGCACATAATGCCGGGGCACAACAGAGGGCAACAGACGAGCGAGGTTCCTGAGCAGCCAGGGACGAAAGCACCGGATCACAAGGGAAGAGGACAGATCGCGGCTGCGTGGCAGGCGAAACTGACCCCGTGCCCAGCAGAACACAGAGTAGGTGGCAGGAAAGTGCCAGCTGAGGTGTGGATGACTGCCGTAGAGAAAGTCAGAGCCGGAAAGAGGAGGCAGAGGGGATGCCAGCCCAGCAGAGAGGATGCCAGCAGAGAAGGATGGATGACGCCGCGAGCAGCATCAGAGCCAGACTGAAAAGTGGCCAGCTGAGGCTGGTGGGGAGCGAGCAAGTAGAAGAGCTGCCACATGGAGAGGGGGTAGGGCCCCAAGGACCCGGGCAGTAGGGTCCCAGCCGACGCGAAAAGAGAGAAGTAGGAAGGCCCGAACCAAGTGAGATGGCCAACGATAGGGCAGCAGGCTTCAACTGAGGTCACAGAAACCATCCCCCCCCCCTCGCAAAGCACAGTGTTTTACTGCTTCTCTCATGTAGTCCCTTGTTCTCCGAGAGAAAGCGTCACCTAGTGGATGGGATACCATAACCGTGCTATGCCAGGAGAAAGGACCTGGCCCCTGATAGCCCAGAGGACCACCAAGCAGACTGACCGTCAGACCAAGTCCTCCCAGAAGAAAGCCGACCGTGCCAATGCTAAGCGAGCCTGGCAAAAGTGGGGAAGTATAGAAGGTGAACCACCGTGAGGCAGTCTCAGACAGAAGAGAGCGTCCCCAAGAGGATTAACTCAGGGGGAAGGAAGGTGGAGGCCATAGGTAATGCGAGGCCAAGCGCGGGAGGAAAAGAAGTAGTCTAGCACCCCCCAGAGGGGGGGTGTGAGACCCGTAGTTGTGGTGATAGTTCTCTGGTGTTGAGTTGTTCCCAAATAGGAAATCTTTTTCAATTACCGGAGTTGTAACGGAGACGGAGCGTGTACTTTGTAACAGTATAGGGACTACTGCCGTGAAGGGGGCAGTGATTTTCCGCCACGGTCAGTTTTTGTCCTCGGCAGTGGCTTTTGAGCCAGGAATGGGACTTCTTGCAACCACAGGTGTTGCAAGTGTGGCCAACTTTTTGGCTACATTCCTGCTTTTTGGATCAACAATGTTTAGCGATAAGACAGGACTAGGAATGCTTAAGAATCGTGAAGGCAATGACTGCCAGTGACAAAGATATCCCCCTACACTTCAAAACAGGAAAGGGACTACCCCAGTACAAGAACAAGTGCTATATCCCTAAGAGTCAGATTCTGAAGCTGACAATCACGGAGGCTGAACATGACTCCCAAATTGCAGGACACTTCGGGACTTATAAAACGATGGGCAGGGTTAGGGGTAACATCTATTGGCCTAAGGTGGAGTAGCACATCACAAACTATCTGCAAACCTGTCATGGGTGCCAAAGAAATAAATCCATCAGGCACAAGAAGTTTGGTCTGCTGGCAACCTGTCAACATTCCATTGTGGCCTTGGACAGCAATGTCAAGGGACTTTGTTGCTGTGCTACTGGATTCAGACTAGTATACTAACTACTACATCATTGTAGACCGACTTTTGAAAAGGGCATACTCCATACCCTTCACCACCGTGGTACCAATCAAGGAGCTTGCCTTGATATTCCTGTAGGAAGTTTGGCACCTTCATAGCCTTCGCAAGTCGATCATCTCAGACTGGGATAGCCACTTCACACTGTAGTTCTGGATGACTCTGATACAATTGTTGTAAGTGAAACTAAACATTGCAACCACTTGCCACCCTGAGACCGATGGGCAAACTGACAGGCTTAATCAGACACTGGAGCAGTACTTGTGTAGCTAGTGCTTCTGCTAACAGGATGATTGGGTTTCACTACTACCGCTTGTGGAGTATGCATGCAATACCTGAAGATCAGGATCCACCAGGTTATCACCATCCAAGATCAACCACTAGTTGAATCCGCGGACAAACTGGTTAGATGTAGTGTCCGATAACCAAGGGATGCACTCCAGCAGTGAACTCTTCATTAAGGAATAGAAAGAAACCTGATAAGAGATTCGCAAAACAATTCAATGGGCACAGGAAAGACAACAAGAATGGGAGGATGAGAAAGGTTTGCCATCACTGGGCTATGTTACCTGGAAGAATCTGGCCTCGGCGCAGGCTAAGAACACCGACTGGGTGACGTTGAACAGGATGAACATCTGCACCAAGCGCCTGATGGAGAAGATGGACCAGCAGGTGTTTGGCCCATTCATTGTTAAACTTCAGGCAGGTACATGAAGTTAGGAGCTGCAACTACGCCCTAAATAGAGCATCTAGCCAGTTTTCAATATCACGTTGCTAGAACCATATTGAAATGATCCGGGATCAGGCTGAGTCAAGGAGATCTACAGCCAAGAGATAGTGGACAATGAGCCATGTTATGTCAGGGAAGGCATGGTGGATGGTACAGTAGAGCAAGGGGGAAATTTGCGTCGCACTTCGTCTAGTAGCTGGTTTTATGGGGAAGCTATAGGACTGTAGAGAACTCGTGGGAGCCCTATGAAATGCTAGAATAGACAGGCTTACAGCCCATTCTAGATTTCCACCAAAGTTATCTGCCTAGCCCCAGGGACCATAGAGTCCTGGGGGAATTGAGTCATGGAAATAAACGGCAAGGCTCAAGGTCTAGGCCAGACTGTAGAGGAGAGGGGAGTGATGTAAGGACCTAGAATACAGGAGCTATGGCAGCCTGAACCTGCACCAGTGCAGACAGCCATGAGGCAGACTGGTAGGAACAGGCAGGCAAGCAAGTACTTGACCCACAGAGACCTGATGGCCCAGGCTCCGAGATGAACAGAAATGGTTGGCAGGGTACTTGGGTACTTGGCTACATCCAGGAGTGATGTCAGTGTACTTAGGGACCTCTGCAGGGGCAGTAACTCTGCTAAGCTGGGTAACTGGAGAAAGGAAGAAAGTGTCTATATCTGGCAAAGGAATCTACTGTGTAACTAAGTAAAGTCAACCTGTGTACCGCACATGGTTACCCTACTCCCAGGATCAGTTTACCCTACCATGGAGCTCCCGTTACCCTGTTTGAAGTCCTGGGTTACCCTACCATTCAACCCAAATTCGCTTGGGGAGTTCGGGAAAAATAACCCTAATCTTTCTGACACAAAGCCAGGGAAAATACACCAAGCAGGAGTCCTGCAAGATGCTATTGGGTAAGCTATGCAGCTCCGAAGAAGCTGCAAATTGCAGAAATTATTCCTGTCATACTCCACCGGCCCCGGGCTGAGGCCCCGATGTCATGGGCATATGGTTGTGTAGTTGTGTACAGTCTAGCAAAGAGTGATCTTGGGAGACTTACATGCAACAAAGTGTGCATCTCTACCATCTCGTCACCCGTAGGCTATTCGCAGGATAAGCAAGGAGAGAAAGGGTGGAAGGTGGAGTACCTGCTGCAAGTCCCTGGCAGTAACAGGGACCAAAACTGACAGGGTTAATGGGGGTTAACCGTAGGGGTCGCGCAGGGAGTCCGTAGTAGTACCCTAGCAACTGTGCGGGTCTTACACCCACCAAGCCCGAACATGTCCCCAACGCCATCGGCCCTGTAGGGGAAGTGCAGAGACTCTAAAACCAGGATTTCTGCTACGGGCAAGGTGGACCCGTGGTGGTGGTGATAGATAGCGCCAATTGGATTACCTGTGGACTACTGTACCCTCACGAAGACAACGAAAGCCTGTGCATCATAAATAGACAATAGAGAAACAGCACAAAGTAGCTTCTGGGGTCATGTAGCGATCAACACACATGAGAAGGCTGCCATGGATAGTCCAGTTCATCAGGCCCATTGACTGGTCGCTACTGGCAAGGCACGGATGTGAAGG
Organism: Tuber magnatum; assembly: GCA_003182015.1. Taxonomy (NCBI): domain Eukaryota; kingdom Fungi; phylum Ascomycota; class Pezizomycetes; order Pezizales; family Tuberaceae; genus Tuber; species Tuber magnatum. Next base: position 335,381 of record PYWC01000098.1, on the reverse strand, counting down.
AGTTTTCACTCCAGCTGGCAAAAGCGAGATGCACCAGAGAAAGGGTGACCGCATGAGGTGAACGCCGACTAGAGTGTGTCGACCCATGCATGCCTGAACGGTGTGCCAGGAGACATGTCGGACCATGGTTAGTGGAGAAGGTTGTGTGCAAATAGTTGATATAAACTAATGGCAGAGTTTCTAGCATAAGACAAAACTACTTGGAAGTCTAGGTGAGAGCTCTCCTACCCGAAAGATCAATCCTCTAGAGACCTTATGTAATAGGGGCACCGCTAGGAAGATGGATCCCAAGGTTGCGACCACACCGAACAACTTCAAACTTATCGCCAAAAGTTCACACAGATGTAAGAGTAAAGTAAAGAGTGAAACTTGATATCGTTAAGCCTGATGCTTCACGCAATTAAGGTCTCAAGAGGATTGGTTGTTGGAGTAGGAGAGTTCTTGCATAGACTTTCAGGTAGTTTTATCTTATGCCAGAAACTCCCGCATCGGTTTACTGCAACTATTTGAGTACACCCTTCTCCGCTAAGGGTGGTCCGACACGTCTCCTGGCACACCCTTCGGGCATGCATGTGTCGACACACTCTAGTCAGCGTTTGCCTTATACGGTTATCGTTTCTGCGGTGCATTTCCATCTTGCCTGCCAGAGTGAAAGCTTCTGCGCATCGGTGTCTTGCCAGTGGCTAACAGTCAAGGCACCTCATGAACTAGACTATCTATGACACCCTTCCCATATGCATTGATCTCTACTTGACTCCGGAGGCTACCCTGAGCAGCTTATCTATTTACTTTTTACCGGTCGCGGGCTTCCGGTGTTGTCCGCAGGGCCCGATAGTCCGGGAGTTATCCAATGGGCGCTACCCATGACCACTACCTTGGATCTACCTTACCTGTGGTAGGAATCATTCTCTTAGTGCCTCTGCACTTCCCTTTCAGAGCCTATAGCGTTGGGAGCACGTTTGGGCTTGGTAGGTGTAAAACTCTCCCAGTCGCCCCGCCACCACCTGAGACTCCCATCGTGACCCCCACGGTTAACACCCATTAACTCAGTCAGTTCTGGTCCGTTTTACTCCGAACAACTTGGAGGAGGTACTCCACCTTCCACTCTATGCCCCCTTGCACATCCTGCGAACAGCCTACTGTCGACCGGATGGCAGCAACGTATACGGTGTTGCAAGCATGTCGGCAAAGATTCCTCTTTGCTAGACTGCACACAACTACACAACCGTTTGCCCATGACGTCCGGGCCTCAAGGCGAGGCTGGAGGGGTATGATAGAAATAATGTCTTCAATTTACAGCTTCCTCGAAGCTACGTAGCTCGCACAATAGCATCCCCCGGAACCCCAGATTCCAGTATCATGCATGGCTTCACGTGACAAACATTCCAGTCAATTTTCCCGAACTCCCCCAGGGACTTCGTATTGAAAGGTAGGGTAACTCAGGACTCCGGGCAGGGTAACCCAAGACCCAAGGGTAGGGTAACCTTGTCCCGCAGACAAGTTAACTTTTCCCTGTTACCCTGTCTGTTCCATCGCCGGCGATAGACCTTTCCAACCTGTCTCCAGTTACCCGGCCTAGCGGAGCAACTGCCCCTTCATAAGTCCCTAAGTGCTCTGACACCAATTCTGTTCATTCTCGGAGCCCGGGCCCTCAGGTCTCCATAGGTCAAGTACTTACTTGCCTGCCGGTTCCTATCAGTTCGCCTCCTGGCTACCTGTATGGGTATAGGTTCCGTTTGCCATAGCTCATGTATGCTGGGTCGTTACACCTTAATTGAGTGAAGCATCAGGCTTAATGATATTAAGTTTTACCATTTGCTTTACTCGCACAATTTTGTAGACTTCTGGCAATTAGTTTGAACTTCTTCACTGCGGTCGCAACCTTGATACCCATCTTCCTAGGGGTGCCCCCATTACACGGTTGCATTGTCTTCACTTATTTACCATTTTTACTAACATGTTTGCCCAGGTGCTTTAAGATGTCACAAAGGTACATCAAGATAGATCCTAATACACACCTTGATGTGAAGGACTTGGATATCATGGAAGGCTCCAGATCAGCACCAGGTCATGTAATGCATTGCAGGAAAGGGCAAGGTATTAATTATACTGTAACTATTCAGATTTTGACCAGCGCAGGATCGTGACAGGTCAATGATGCTTGGTAGACATTAGCTGTTCCCTAGAGCATATTCTGTACAGGAGACTGTAAATCTCGTATTTTTCTGTTATCAAGTTTAGGACACTTGTTCTCACTAGTAGAGTGCACTGGTATTATACCTTTAAATATCACAAGCTCTGGTCCTGCTGGGTATTGAGATATTGCTTGAGGTCAAAGTGGCTTGAACTATTCTATTTCATTTGACCCTACAAAATAACTCTTCATAAATAGAACTGTAAACCAATTAAGCAATTCTCATAAACAAATAGAATGAATGGTCATGACCAAACAGGCCCTTGACCAGACAATTGAAATGGAACTAGCATATTGTAAAATATGATTATAGGCCCTGAACATGTTATATTAGAGCTGGCAAAGTCTCTAGTTATTAATTATACTATTTCTGTTGATCCATGTAGAAATCTAGTTGTATAGATATTTAAGATACACAGAGTTTGATATGCAATGCAGGATAAGATCTCAAATGCCAGCTATATGGAACTATCAGAAAATAGCCTAATCATCATGAGTAGAGTTAGCTAGACATAGCAAGATGTGTTATATACTACTGATAGGAAAAGATATACAAAATACAGTAAATATAGTGGAGTAGGAGTGCAGTTTGATTATCTTTTGATGAATCATGTGATAAGCTTCTATAACCTCCCTAATAACCTCCAGCCTATAGGACATAGTTTAAATTATCTGCTGTAATAGAATAAATTTATATGATACAGAAGGGGATAAAGTTTTTCTCCTACTCCTTAATGTTCTAGACTACTAACTAGTACCGACTGTCAATAAACCGCATATACCATTTGAATCTGTAACTGCTTGCTCTACAATTTCTCAATTGCATCTATGCTAAGTACTTCACTTGAATGAAATTGTGAGGTATCACCAACACCACTTTCATCAACATGTCCAATAATACCATGATTTACCCGACTTTGGTTATACTCTGCGATGTATTAAGACCATAGTGAACAGGAATCTATATTGCACTGAGTGACTTCAAATCAAAATTGATAACAGGTGTGGATTAAGTAATCCCATAATAGTGTATAGGTGATGAATCTTACAAACCTGTCTCAAAATATATAAGACCTCCTTAAATAGCAGTAACAAATCCAATACTAATATCTACCAAGTATCCAGTAGATAATTATATAAAGCATACTCTAGACTATTGATAAAGAGATAGAGTAAGACAATAACAGTTTAGAAGATTGTAAACAAGATTATAGTAATGACTAGAATGCCATAAGTACTAGGCTAAGCGACTTGAAATCAAACTCAGTAGTGTATCAGTCCTCGCACTATAGTCCAACAATCACCAACCCACCCCTCATCACTCTATTTGGCAGTCAGGACAGCCAAAGTTGGTTACACAATCCCGATATTATCAAATATAGTAGCTAAATATTTCTGACCCTAGGCCCTGTATTTCTCCCATGTAATCTAACTACTCATAAGGATCTCCTCAAACTCACTTATCTTTTAACTACTAAAAGTCTAAATGAGAGCTATTGTTATTCCTCTTGCTTATCACTCAGTCTGAGGGATTCACAGGTAGCTTGGAGGCCACTTATGGGCAATTGTAATTGCAGCAATCATTTATAATATAGGAACAGAACAGGGAACATGGGTACTGAGGTAGAGAGTATATATATTATATAAGTAAAGAATAACACTGGGAGATAGATATTTAAAAAGAAAGTATTCCATAATTTTATACATATGAGAGTCTAATCATATGACAGTAATCACAGATAGAGTAAGAAAGAATAAATATTATATAAATCATTATTGAACACAACATTGATGGTTTAGGATTGGGCTACAAGGCACATTGAAAGGAAGGTATCAGAGCATTATCCAGAAGGTACCTCAGACCAGGTAAAAAGTATTCCAGACCATCACCATCAGGTCAAATTGAGTACAGTGGTATCAGAATATAAATAACAGCAGCCACCAGTGAATATAGTCTAGAGATGTTATTTAATGCATTCAAAGATCTAAATACAAGCACTCTACATGATTTCTCAGAATAAGGAACCAAAGGTATCACTATATCTAGAAAGTTGAAGTGAAATAGTAAGTCAGAACATGGAGCATCAGGTCTTATTCACTATCAGAAGAGATAAGACCTAAATCAAGATATCAAAACTAGTTACTTAGTATTGATAAGAAGTGGGGATATAGCATATAGTACAGGAGCTCAGTTAGAATAGTCAATAGGGGAAGCAGATATAGTTTCGATATGGTACATAATTAAAAGTAGTTGTTTACATCCAGGAGAGCTGGATGTACAAGTTTCAGGATGCAAGAGGATGCTGAAGTCAGTATTCCACTATGCTGTGAATATGGTATAGTTACAGAAGACTAGAGGCGGAACCAGTTGTGTCACAAAAAGTAATAGTTTTGGATATAACAATTTTTATAATACTTAAATTTAGTTCGTTTTTAATTAGTTTTAGTTTTGCCAAGTAATAAGTTAAAAAATTTAAAATATGAGATATGACAGCAAAGTTGCTTTTACCTTGCCATATATATTGTAAAAATTCTCAATCTCTATCCGGACTCCTCTTAATTACTGTTATATTACATTTGTAAATAACTGAGTATAACAATAATGTACCTATCAGATCTATCCTCAGACAACAATTTTGAGCTGGAACTACAGTGGAAAAAAATCTTGACTAGAAGGCAAAAGATATAGCTCATATCAACAAATTACTAAGATAGATCTCAATGTATTGTAGTATGAGATGCATCTGTTTTTCTTATTTTTTCCAACTTCTTTAATTGTATAATAGTCTCCCCATTTAGTATTAACTTTCTAACTTTTTTTTTATTTTCTCTATTACAAGATAAAATATTTATAAAAGAATAAGTTTTAAATAAATATAACTAAGATTTCAGAATTAGTTAATATTTGAAAAAATTGTATTTCTAATAGGTAAAGATAATAGACAAAATAATTAATAATAGGTAATACTAATCTTAGATTCTAGTGTTACAAAAATCATTATATCCAAAACTGTTACACTTTTCATCACACAACTCGTTCTACCCCTAGTCTTCCCAAATCAGATATAGAAAAATCCATGATTCTGAGTAGTATAGCAATGATGGCACATCCTAATTAATAGTTTACCTCCTGTGTGTCCTGTATGTCAGATACCCAAGACACACAAGATACAAGTGGAAATCTTTACTAATATATCTAACATTATCCAGGTTTTGTACTATAACTTACTTATAGGTTATAGGGTTTTATATAAGTTGTTCTACTACAAAGTGTTTACCTAATCTGTTATGACATTTGTGAAATGGACTAGGCTTGAATGGAGGTGCTTAGAGATATATAAGTCTTCGCTGAATCTAAATAGGGTTAGTAGACAAGGTGGTGTAAATTATAGTACAATAAAGAGAATCATGAAGTATACACAGTAGCGAAGTCATCGTATAACTACCAACAACAAGAGTAAGATCTAGTAAAATTTCAATACCACAAGAGAAAACAATGTCTATGGCCAAGCAGGAGTAGATTATTGGATATATCATTCTTCAAAGTTCACAAATGAGGGGTTTAAAAGATATTTCAGCAAAAACAGTGGTACTTATAAGTACCTGCTCCAACATCATCAGAATGGCATACCAGCAAGCAGGTGAAAATCAAAACTCTGATCTCTACACTAACAAGAACCCTGCTCCACTCCCTAATCCAGTAAAAGGCTCCAAAGAGGCTCCTACCTAGGCACAGAAGGAACATTTGATAGAAATAACCCTGCATGATGCAGACTACTGTCAGGTGACTTTTAGAGAGTTAGCAAAAGCAGGTAAATGTGTTTTATTTTTTGTTCAAGATTACTGAAAGTGTACCCAATAATTAAAAAAAAAAGTAAAGAAAAAGGGCAGAACTAAATGTTAGTAGGGAAACAATTTCAAAAGCATTATGGGAACAGGAAATTTGTCACTAGAAGCCAGTTTAGATACCAACGCTTAGTCCAATATAAAAGAAGGGAAGAATTGCCCTTTGTTACCAATATGGGAACTACAACTAGAGGAACACTACCTTCACTAATGAATGCTACTTTGAGACAGGAAATCTCCGGTCCGGCTTCACTCATGGGGTATTTCACCATATTGAAGAGACCTGTTGGCCACAAAATATTAATCCAAAGTTTACCCAAGGGGCTACAGTTATGTTATAGGGTGTAATTCTATATAGAAAAGCTAGTATGTACAAGTACTATTTTTTTGTATTTAACCTTATAGTATGATATTATACTATACTCGATATAACCCTACTTATGTTTCCAATATGTATATAATGTTTAATACTAATAATAAAATAATTGCATATATTTTAAGGTTATGAACTTCCTTCCCATATATACACTATACAATATGAGATAGCAAACCAACGAAAGGAATCAGATCATACTCTTAAATATGAGTATGATTTGGAGCTGCTAGCAAATTTAAATACCAGCTCCGTAGAATTTGAAGTCCCATTTCCAGAGCTAGTCTTAAAACTCAAGAAGGTTGATAGGAAGGATAGCATCAACTAGCTTATTTACTGCCACTGTATTCTCAATCCCCTTCTCTATTCATTTGCCTATCAGGCTATGATTGAGATTCTGGAGAGGAATATGATAATAAGGGAACACAATCCCTCTAGATATATCTACTATTATCATAATATCTCTTTTAAATAACTCAGGTTTCGGAAACTTGTCTATCATGTGAATTCCCCAGATTTAAATCCTATTAAAACTAATTGGATGGAATTAAAAGATAGTCGATAAGAAAAAATTGGCACACAAATGACTGCCTGACAGATTCATCTTGTTCTTAAAGAGGTAAGTATGAAAATGTTACTTTTTACACTTTTTTTATATTTCCATCTATTACTATATAAGGCTTAGGATAACTATTCTGTACAATATATTAACTGCTATATCAACTTAATGCCTGAATAGATTATAGCTTATATTAAGAATAAAGGAGGAAACAATTTTCATTTTTAGTATCTTTTTATTTATTTTCATTTTTTATTTCTTAATTCTCTAGTTTTGATATTATTGTATATAAGATTATCCTTGTTGTATTGTTATTTATACTAACCTATTGGCTTTTGGAGTTCTTATGTAACTATTTGTACTTCCAAGTGCCTCTATGCAAGCCTACTCTATTTTACAAACGTTACAACAAAAGAGGTATAGCATATACTAATACTATTTCAAAATATAATACCTTATGTAATTAGTGTTAGACAAGTACAAAGTCTATGGTAATAGCCATTTGACCAGGATATGAGGGCATAGAGTTTTTGGTTGCATATATAGAAATGGGGTTCAGACCGTTGCCTAACAGTTAAAGGGATTGCTTAGCTGAGATTCCACATAACAGAACCTTATGGAAACTGATAGAAGATTGTGGCTGTGCATGACGAAGGGATTAGGGGTGTTGGAATTTGTCAGTGGAGGATTTTCCTGAATTATATAAAGGGGTATGCCCCTCTGAGATTTTCTTTCCCTATGCAATCTAGTAATTTCCTGCCTCTACCTGTACTTAGAAATTACAACTTTGTCTCCTATTCATGTTACCAGAACCTTTGAACCCTGACCCTGAACCCTGGAACCCTGTCCCTGACCTCCTGAGTCCTAGATACAAACTCTTTTTGTTTCTATACCCATACCTGTCTCTTGTCCTACTTCTTGTATTGTGTATTGAACTATCTACTCTTAACTGCGCACAGACCTTGCCCATTATATCTATTTAGGTTAGACATTCAACCCCTGTATCTTGATAATTTATTTTTAACTTTTCTAATTTTCCTTATTTATTATATATGATATAACTATATTCAAATTCAAACTCCTGGTATACTCAAGTTACATTTTACTCAAAATTGTACAATTATCTATATTGATTATAAGATTAACAAATATTGTTTTCTGCTAAATTATATACCTGATGATATGATTTATATTTCCAGGTTGCAAGATTTTCATACTCTATCGACACATGTACTATTTTAGATATGTAATCCTCTATAATTCTCTTTATTTTTATATAGTATATCCAGATCAACTAGTTTAATACATCACATAATACTTTTAGTTCTAAGTACTTGTGAGATTTCAAATTATATTCAGAATCAGGTTAACTCCACTTATTTTGTTTAATATCTAGAAAATATAGATATTGTTAGTATTGTACCGCATAATTTCAAAAATTGTAAAAGTAATTATATTAATACAAGAATTGAATGCCTAACGTGGAAATACTCTCAACTCTCCTAGCCTTGATTATATAAGGTATTATATTTTTGAAGTACTATTGGTACTTTCTATAGATGCTTCTTACTATATTTGATATTTTTTCTTTTTTTTTTTTTGCTCATTTCGTTTGTTTATTAACTAGGTACAAAGAACGCATAAACCTCGCGGTATGGCGATAAAAACCTCCAACTACAGTCCGACCACCTGCAAGAAGCCATGGAAAACACTCTGGAGTATAAAAACCCGGACCCCCAGTGATGGAGCTGAATACAGCGAACCCAA
>PYWC01000098.1:290260-325863 GCA_003182015.1 Tuber magnatum | reverse complement strand
CCTCCCGGAAAAAAGCCGACCGTGCAGATGCTAAGCGAGCCTAGCAAAAGCGTGGAAGTATAGAGGAGGAACCATCGCGAGGCAGTCCCAGACAGAAGAGAGCGTCCCCAAGAGGATTAACTCCGGGGGAGGGGAGGTAGAGGCCATAGGTAATGCCTGGCCAAGCGAGGGAGGAAAAGAAGTGGTCAAGCACCCCGCGGAGGGGGGTGCGAGACCCGTAGTTGTGGTGATAGTTCTCTGGTGTTGAGTCGTTCCCGATTAGGAAATCTTTTTCAATGACTGGAGTTGTAACGGAGACGGAGCGTGTACTATATTTGATATTGTAGATAGTATAGATGACTTATATGAGTAGGAGTTACCCGGATTTCATCTGAGTTACCATTGTGACTCATTGGGGTTAGGGTTGGGTGGAGCAGCCCATATGAAGAAGAGGCTTTTACAGATTGGTTAGCTCTTCACTCAACTATCTATTGTTCTTTCCTATTTATAACTTTACAAAATACAGAAACACTTTAGACTTCTCCCACTACTACTTAGCAAAGCGTCAATATAAAAGATCATTATACTTTATACTAGTGAGAAACTGATTCCTTGTCAGAATAGTAAGTAAGAACCAAGCAATAAAAGTTGCTCTCAGACACAGCATAGTGTAAGGAATAGAGTAGATATAGTAATACAAAAAATAAAAATATGGATTAACTCCTTTAGGATAGGAAAAACAGTCATGGCCTGTTGTAAGATATAGATACTCGGAAACAATAACAATTCTATCTGTTAACCCTAGAATAGACAGGATGCAGAATAAAATTCTTAGCAGTAAATACGATTGCAGAAATGCCTAAAATCAACCCTATAAAACAATAGAATGAAATATAAAACAACAGAGAAAGGCAATTAAAGACAGGAATACAAAACAAAAGTTTCAAAAGCTTTTGTAGTACGGGATTGAACATTGAATTTTAAATTTTTTTCATACCTGTTTCATCAAGCTTTGGTTGGGCCGTGATTTTTCACTGGGCTGTCAGGCACCCTCTTGAGAGTGCCATCAAGTTTGAGGGTTGCATAGCATCCTTCTGAGTAGCGGGAACCTTGGCACGGCTATTAGGGGAAGCAGAGCATTTCCCAACTTCAAGAACCCGTGAATACCTGGATCACCACCGGAGCAGAAAATACCAGTTCTCTTCCCAGCCCTTACCGCCACTTCCCTAATCTTTGCGATGGAAGAGACGGGGGTTGGGTAGAGCTCACGAGAGACGGGGCATCCGGGCGAATTTCCAGGATCAAAAGATCCCACCAAGGCACAGCGACCCCCTCCACGGTCGGAATCGCATCAACCTAAGAAATAAGCCAATAACATCCACAGTCATGAGATATCACCCGGTACCCCGAGAACCACGCATATTTTCCAGCGCTTGTTTGTTGTCTCCCGATCTGAACAACTGTAAGAATGCTGTCGTTCGCGGACTTGAGGCGCGATACCTAATTGAACTAATGCCAAAAGCTCACATCGGGCGGGAGGACATAGCGACCGTGCACACACAGGAGGTGCGCGGTATGGGGGAACTTACAAGTGCCTTTCATATCTTCTCACTCCCATCGGTGGGAATTTGGCGTAATTCTCGGCAGTCTCAGCCCCCTCGCCCGCCGAAATCAATGGCGCAATAATCCCATGGGCACCGGCATCCAGGGCACCTTCTCAAGTCTACTGCTAATCCATCAAGAGTAGATGGAAATGGGGTGTAGTGGTGCAGAAACACTTTTGAACATCCAGGCCACACAGGCTGCGATAAGAACAATTGGACCAACACCACAGCCCGCGGCTGAACTGACGGCTTCGTGCATTATCCCGTTGCCAATTCCTCCATGCTCGGTGTCGATGAGCACTCATCGAAACTGGAGAAACATGACCCTCCTAACCATCCAGCTCCAAGCAAGCAGGCCAGCCAACCAGAGTGTATTATTGATTAGATGAAAACTTACTGTCCGGAGAGCATCTGTCAAGCGCCAAAACATCGCGCACTTCCAGTACACAAACCATTGAGAGCTCCTTTAACACCTTGCGCTTTCAACCCGCAGTCTGTCTGACTGTTTCGTTGTATTTATGTTTTGCCGTAATCCAGTCGGCGGGGACAAGAAGGCACCGAGAAGAGCAGCGCTCGAAGCTAACTTATATAAACCGTTATCCTATCGTTGCTCCCTTTATCAACTTGCGGCTCAAAAAAAACAACAATAAGGTACGGGGGAAACTCCCCACCTCCCCCTTCCCCTGCTCATTCTCCCATGCCTTGTGCGTTAATTACAGCGATGACACCGTCGCGTAAGTACGTGGCAAGGAGTCAGTCCAGACACCTCAACTTCAGCCAGTGGAGAGGGTGTTTGGCCGGGGGGGTGCGATAGATATGATATAATAGCTGTAAGTTCAGGATACAATGTCATCCATGATTCATCCCATCTTTCTACTTAGATTAGGTATTAGAGAGTTTGTGCCTCCAGACCTAGGTGGCAGTTACCACAAAAAGGACCTAGATGCTGTAAAGAATTTGCACATAGGATCCAGGTGACATGGCAGCCAGGTTACAACAGCTGAGTGCAATGTGAGGTGTTGATAGCCAGAGCAGAGAATGTAGAATCAATATTATTACATGACTATCATATTTTTCATATTGTTTATTTCTCCTGGAACTGCTTTGCACTTAGCTCTCCTTGGATATTTTTTCCATAGAAATATGTCAATGTTGTATATTTTTGACATTGTTATCTAGAAACTTGGTCTCGGTCTTTAAAGTTGACTTTTGGGCCTTGACCAGGTGCACTGGGGCACCCAGGTCTCCAAGCCATTTAGCATAACATATATTAACGAAATGTACCACCACCTAAGTCTGCATGCGCAAACTCTCTATTGTGCCCGGCATATGGAACAATGACAACTTTTGGTAAGACATTTTGCTTACCTAACACCTGTCATAAAATGGAAACCTGGCTAGGGAAAAATGAAATGTGTAGCGGTATTGAGGGCCCGAAATTTCTCCATCTCTAGGAAGAAAGTTATCATGCTCACTGGAAATCCAAAATGAAAATGATCTAAGCACTTCTGACAAGCAAGATCCCTTTAAAGATGTGTGGTAAATTTAGTTGTAGCCACCATTGAAAATACTTTTGTTTCCAAACTGCCATTTTAAAGTGCCTGGCATTATACTGGTACTGTTTACTATCTGTATTTTTTTCAAGAGTGTGTCTGCTAGCTTAACATGACTTGCAAGCTCAACATGACCTGTGGCTCAACACAACTTTTTGTAGCTCAACCTGGTATTGTCCATCAATACAGTTTTGCAACTTAATATAGTTTCTTTACAGCTCAGTAGGATATTGCTATTCAACTTAAATGTATTTATTTCTTTGCAGCTCAATAGAATATTACTACTCAACTTAAATATATTAATTTCTTCATAGATCAATGGAATATTCCTATTCAACTTGAATGTATTTGTTTCTTTTTAGATCAATAGAATATTGCTTTCCACCTTTATCTTATTTATTTCTTTGTAGATCAAGGGAATATTCCTATTTAACTTAAATATATTTATTCTGTTTTAGATTAATGAAATATTGCTATTCAACTTTAAATTATTTATTTCTTTATTAATCAATAGAATATAGCAATTCAACTTTACTGAATTTCAATACCATAACAACAATATCAACTTCTATGATTCCTATTATACTATTTCTAATTTATTTATATCAAATCTAATATATAAGCACTATAGTTCCAACTCAGAAATACCTTCTTCTGTCAAATTTCAAAAGCTACATAAAGCTGCTGAAATTTCCTTTGCCGAATCCAATATCCCCTTCCCAATCCTGAATATTACATATTTAATCGTAATTATGCCTCCAGTTTCAGCAAGAGTTATACCTCCAAGCCAGTAGGTAGAGCTATATGCAGATACCAAGACCAGAATTCAGGCTGCTCTTGCATCTTTGGAAGGAATAGAATACAAGAACTAAATCTTGCAGCTCTTGTATGCCAATATGGTCTTCCAGTTTCACGACTCTGAACATGTTGGAATGGGGTCCTCTCAAAGATCAACTATCAACAAACAGAAAGCCTTCTGAGTACCAAGAATTAGCTGCATATCACTATCTCAACTAGTTAAATGTAAACAGAACCGGTCCCTATCTCCAAATGCTTTCATGTTGTGCGAATACAATTCCGAAAAATGTTCATACAGGACTACTTCCAGTACCAGTCATAGTTGAGCACTGGATGCAACAGTTTCTTTCCTATTATTATGATTATGCAGTTCTAAAACAATATACAATTGATATTGATACAAAGAATACTTATCCACCAAATGTGATAAAAGATTAGTTTGAACAATATAAGGCTGTTGGGGATTAATATAGCATTCAGACCAGAGATTGCTTTAATTTCAATAAAACTGGCTTCAGAATTGGTATTGGATGCAAGCAGTGGATTGTTACCCAAGACCCCTCATAACAGTCATACTTGGCAAGTTCAATGAGCTGAGAACTTATTTCTATTTTTAAAACTATCAGTAGTAATGGAGCAGTTTTACCACCTTTGGTTATCATCACTGGTGTTATTTACCAGGAGCCTTAGTATGCAGCAACATCAATACTAGATAGTTATCTTATCAGAACTTCAGAAACTGGATTCAGCAATGATATCTTAACAGTGAAATGGTAAATCTATTTTGAGCTGTTTTCGCAATAGTGAAAAGTTGGTACTTATTATCTTTTACTTCTTGATAGCTTCGAATCCCACTGCACAAAGCTGTTTATTGGTTTCTATGACAAGCATAAAATTATAATCTTTTGTCTCCCTTCTCACAATAGACCTTTTCTTCAGTCTCATTATGTTGTAGTATTTCAGTCCTATAAGCATTACGTTGCTGAGGCTATCAAGGGAGCCACCGATATAGGTTGTTGTGAGATTGACTAGATCAGGTTTCTGGATTCCATTGACTCTATCTGACAACAGACTTTCAAGTCTACTACAATCTGATCCGTATTTAGCGCTATTGGCATTATCTCCTATAATTCAAATATTATTATATCGAAGTTATAAGAGACTATTACACCTCCAATGAACCTGGTTGCACCACCAAGAGGATGTGTACCTACTGTTCCTCTTACTGTTCATAATATGAAATAATTGCAGGAAGAATTACAAAAGTATACTAGAATCCTACCATCAACCTTTCAACAAAAATAAGAAGTGGTATTATAAGGAGAGCTGGCTCAAGCTCAGTGAGGAGTATTAGCAAAGAAATATATAGAACATACTGGGGTACCTGAAGAAGCAAGGGTTGCAAGATGTAAGGCACAAAATCGAAGGTGAATTGAAAATGACAATGTTCTTCATAGTTCTCAAGCTTATTAAATAGTAAAAAGTCGAGAGGATACAGAGTTGGGAAAGGTGAGGAAACAGCTACAGTGGGCTAAAAATGCAAAGAGGTGAATTGAATAAGCTGAGCAAAAGCCTCATCTGGATAAGGTTCAATTATGCTTTAAAAAAAGGCAGAAAATGCAAGCCTATAAAAAAGAAATAGGAAAGCTTATTATTAAAAATATTAAAAATCAAGTAAGATTAGGAAAAACAAATGTAAACTAGAAGGTTTTTTACCATAAACTAATTCTGATATATTCAGCCACACTGTTCTCTTCAGCCACAAGGTTGAGCCACAAAAAGTTGTGTTGAGCTACAGGTCATGTTAAGCTCACAAGTCATGTTGAGCTGGCAGGCACTCTCTTGACAGTGCCTCAAGTTGCAAGTAAGTGAGTGGCCAGTAGGTGTGGCTGCAAGCTACACCCTTGTCGTGAGTATCATACCAGTACCATATACCACAGAGTTAGCTATTGCCTCCCCCCCTCCCTCTTCTCACAACATTAATCACGTTTCCCCTTTCTTCCCCCACTCTTCTCCTTCTTCCTCCAGCGACCAGGGTTCTCCCAGAATAGGTGTGTTCAGCTGGAATACAGTACTAGTATTGTGCTCGTAGTATTGTAACTATGTAGAAGTGTACTAAAGTATATGCAAATCATCATGCTGACATCCCCCAGAAAACTGGTAAGGGTATGACAGGAAGGGAGAGGGGAAAATTGAAGAGGGAAAGGGAGAGGTGATACAATGTGTTAAGGTGTTACATTGTGTGGTGTTGGGCCAGAGTTGTTAGACAATATGGCAAGTTGTAGTACAAGTAGCAAGATCCTTTTTAGGACATTACTTGTCTGATTACTACAGTCTACAGGTTACTAACATAAATACTGAGAACAAAGGTGTCTTCCAGGTTTTGGGAGAGTGTTTGCATCAACTCTCATTTGCAAGTAATTATGGAAACTTTGGACCATACTCTTAGGATGGTGTAAGAGCTCTCCAATTTCTGAAACAGAGATTTCTTTTTACTCAGAGCAACAATTTGCCCTCTCTCAAACCCAGTGAGGTAGCCTGTCGTCAGGAGAGGCATTGTGGTCGAGGGGGGTGGTTGATTGTCAAGGTGTGGTTTTTTGAGATATTGCTCAGTAACCACTGATCAAATAAATACTTTTGCCCCAACATATTTTATGGTGTAACTGGTCATGACAGGGTAACCAACCATCTATCACACAACAAACCCCCTCTTTTGATCCTACTAGAGAAGCACACCCATGGCTCAGTATCCCAAAAGTGAAAGGTTGTACTAATTCTGACTATGAGGGTCATATCAGCAGTATGCTTGCTGCTTTAAAACAGAATGAAACCGTTACTATTCGAGCAGTAAGTGAGAAATTTAGCATTTTCCGTACCACCTTACAAGACCAACAGCTCAACAAAGCTAAACCTTACAATTTCGCTCATGAAAGATAGCAGTTGCTTGCTAAGGAGAAGGAGAATGAGGTAGCACAGTGGGTTAAGCCTTTAGATACTATTCACATTCCACCAAGACTTGCGCATTTGCATGAAATGGTACATGCAATCTTATAGCAGTGCCTGGAGGGGGAAAATCGGTCTGTAGGATATCATTGGATATTCAGGTTTCTGAACAGGCATTAGGAAATAGCAAGCTAATTTGCAAGCTAAATTGATCACCAGAGAGAGTCTGCTGGGCGTCCAGAAGGAATTAAAAGCTTTTTTGACCACCTTGGGGAAGTAAAGTCCTGGTATCATATTGGACCAGAAGATATCTGGAATGTGGACGAAAAAGGATTCGCAATAGGAGTAGCAAAGAGGGGAAAGGTTTTTTGTGCTATTGCAAGTGACGAAGTCCACAAGTACACCATTCTGGAAATCCTGAATGGGTTACCTTGATGGAAGCCATATCCACTACTGCACAGTTACATCCACTACTTCATATCTATGAGGATGAAGCTCACCTGATGGGTAACCATGACTATCAGGAGAGAGATTTGACTCATTTTACAATTTCAAAAACTGAATGGACCAACGATGACATTGGTGTTCGGTGGTTGAAAGAGGCTTTTGAACCTGGAACAAAGAGTAGGAAATCATGACTTTTAATCTTAGGCGGTCGCTCTTCACATTTAACAGTTGCATTGATGGAATATGCTCAATCCTATGACATTGAGCTCCTCTGCCTTCTGAGTCACTCTACACACATCTTACAGCCACTAGATGTGGGTCTTTTTGGCCCTCTTACAACCTGCTATAGCCATGAAGTAGATTCATGGTCTCGAGCTTATTCTTATCAAACTCTCAACAAGGGTGATTTCTTTCCACTTTGCCAAAAAGCCCATCAGACAGCCTTCACAAAGCCAAACATCTAGTCTGCCTTTACTGTGACAGGAATTTATCCCTACTGTTGCAGACGAGTTCTCGAAATACTACAACAAGTTACTCCTACCCCTACACAGCTGGTTGAAGTTACTACGACCACTTCTTCCTTCCGCTCCCCCACCAATAGCCTTCCTCCCAAGATTAGCTCAGTTACTCCTCCTACCAATCTCAAAGAAGTCAGACAACTTACGAACCTATTGCAGTCCTCAGAAAATATTGACAATATTAAGAAAGTTGGACTTGCCCTGGGTTCCGCAGCCGGTACAGTCATGATAGCAGCAACAATTGCTCAGGAGACAGTTAGACAAGTTGCAGCAGCCCCAAAGAGGAGCAAATATGATCGACGTCATATTAGTAAAGTTAGACTAATATCACGACGTGATCTTGATCAAGCCCGAAAGGATTGATTAAAGAAGGAGTTAAAGGCTCAAAAGGGAAAGGAAGTAATGAAAGCGAGAAAAATACCATGATATAACCAAAGGAAAACACCCTCTGAGAACCCACCGAATGACAAAAGACAGCCTACTTGTCAAATGTCAGTACCGATAAACAAAGGCAGTACTCCCTGACCTGTTATCCAATCTCCAACACTAGGTATTATTTCTACAACACTTGGTCAATCCTACCGCTCCCCTCTCAACAGAATCAGCGACAATGCTACTTGTAGTAGAAGTTAAGCTAGCTCTTGGCCCTATTTCTCAGTTAGTTTACCATACTTAGTATTCTGATATTTGTATTGTTATCTAATATCCCGCAGATTGCGATTTTTCCAGTACTACACGATCTATACACTCTGATTTATGACTTTTTTTTTTCTTTTTTTTTCTTTCTCAGTTTATCTTGCATCTTTGGACCTATCAGTATTGCAGAGGTTTTTACTCAGATGTTTGTAGTTGTGTTATATGCTTCGTCGTCTTCCTTATAGTGATTTTCTAGGTGGTCGGTATCCCGGTCGTGGCCGGTTATACCGTAAAATACGTTAGTACTTTAGGGTTGCCGTTGCGTTGCCGGACGTGTACTTTTGCACCCGTACTTTACCCTGTCTGTATCCGCCCCACTACCGCCCAACACTTCTACTCAGGATTACCCCATACAATCCAAGTTACATTATCCACCAGGGGCGATACTCGAGTATCGTGCAGTAAAAAATCAACCGTGATACAAAAATGGTCACAGTCAATAACTCCTCCTACCCCCCCAACTAGCCTCGTAGCGGCTTTCAGCAGGAAGGGGTAGTACGAGAAAGTTACCCGCCGCAGTGCGGTGCCGTATTTTATTCCCCACCCACCCCCCGCTCCGCCCAGATGCCCCAACTGCATGGTTACTTATACCCCGAGCACCGTGCCTTCGTTCTTGATCGGGTTCATCTATTGTAAATCCACCACAAGAGCCATGAGACCCCTTGTGCCCCGGGTGGTATTCAGAACTGCCGATCGACGGTTGGCGTCATAACTAGTCTTCACCACAGACCTCCTCCTAAAGACAGTCAGTCCTGTTGGATCAGGGACGATACTGGTATAGTACAAGACAATCTAGTCAAACTCGGAACTCCGGACTAGGTTACTGAACGCAGCGCAAAAAAAAAAAATGAGGAAAAAAAAATGAGAGACCGAGTTTCTTTCGCCAGTCATTGAACAATTGGAACACAAATACCTGCGTCAGCTACAAGAGGAATTGTTGACAGCGGTAAAATAGAGACCAAGGAACGCACCGTAACCCACTAAACAGAAGAAAACAAAAAAAGTAATATGGCCCGAGTTCCCTTCCCCGCAATTTTGCTTTAACCTGATCAATTGTTATCTGTGCGATTGAACTATACAAAGCCGCCCTGCGCATTTCACCCACAACTCAGTGCAAAAGTTTAATGATCGTATCATCAGCATTCCGCCCTAACTCATGTCGACTCCTACATGGTCGACCATACCAACCACATTATCAACATCAATCCATCCGTTCATCCCCCAATCCCTCCAACCCGAGCACCTCCGGACATTAATAGACCTTCTTCTTCTCGTCAACGCTGAATTGGCCAGGGCCCATATTAACAAGGAGGACAAGGCCACCACTGGAAATAAAATCAGCAAAAGATATAAGAGGTTGGGGAGCCGGAACTTACACAATGGATAAGATCTGGAAGAAATCGTACTTGGCGAAATCCCGGTGAGGGTGGTGAGGGTGAAGCTGATTTGGCACATACACGTCAGTCACCGCAAGTCACACACACACACACACACACACACACACAAGGGATTAAACTCACGGTCCAGAAGTTGTTGATAATAAGATTGAAGATGCTCAAGATAACGACGAGCAGAACCGCACTCCACTTGGCCTTGAACCCAACCACAACCATCACACAGGCAACAAACCCAACCATGCTAACCAAGACCCTGCTGACACTCCACTCTCCTGAGAACACAAATCCGATAAACAAGAAGATTAGCAAAACTCTCCCAGCAAGCTGGAAATACATCTTGCGGTCCTTCTCGTCGATCTGGGGAAGTCCGGCAAAAGCGAAACGCTTGCGATGCCACGAATCAGAAAGGACCATGAGGAGACCACCGATGACAGAGAGATTGCGGAGGAAGAAATTCAAATCGAAAATTAATCCATATCCGAGAGCTTGGGTAACGACAACACCAAGAAGACCTCCAACAGCATATTCAGAATGGCGACGGGCAATGACCAGAACAGAGCAAATCAGCATAGCAACAACGTTGGCAGCTAAGAATAGATGGGTAAGGCCCCAGGGCACTGCATAAACAATTTTTTTGCGTCAGCTCAAGCCTGTTTATGGCCCACACGTTCTCGGCGGATAGCACCCCCTGTTTAGCACCTGCAGAAAGGGGGGACATACTGCGCCTGTAATCATGAAGATACAAAAGTTGATCGCTCCATTGGGTCATAATCCTGAGCGCATCCTCAAGAAAAGTCACAACGATGAGAAACCTTCCAATTGCGGGCAGGTATCTGTAGCACGAGACCATAAACAATGAAGAAGCGGCGGATTCAGTTAGCAATCTAGCGCCAATATCTTGCAACCCAACAACCTCCCATGAGGCTAGCTCACAGCCCCCTAAGTGGAACATACGGTTTAACAGGTTCAGAAAAAGTGTCCAGTAAATCCTCAATCTTACTAGTTTGCTCGCGGATAGCATCAAGCGGGGAAGGATCCGAAGTTGCTGCCGAGTGTGACGGTCCTCCGAAAGGCCTGTGATCGGGGCCTAGATGATAGCCTGCCGTCCCTCTAATTTGCGCCATCAAAAAATACTGGGATACTCTCGAGCCGAGGGTAAATTTCGGGGGAGAAGAAGGCGTGTTTGATCGCTCCTTTCGTTTTGTTTTCCGTTTTTCCTTTGCCGGTGAAGAGAGGAGTATGGACAAGCAGGAAAGAGGGTTTATTCCAGGTTCCAGCCGATAGTCAAGGAGAGGTAGTGTGAACCAAAAAGCGAGGAACAAGAACAAGAATGAATGGAGGCCAAGAGGATTTCTGGAAACGATGTTGAATGTGGACAAAGGTAGGTAGGTAGGTAGGTAAGTAGGTAGGAAAGGAAAGGAAATGCAGTGGGCTATGAGCGGAGTGGAGGGGAGTAGGGATGGTTGGCTGGAGGTTGACCGCCACTATGGCATACCGGGTCTAGAGTAGAGGCAAGGTGGTCAGAACGCCAGCGCTCTGCGGATGGTTCCAACCAAATTTGTACAAATCTATGCTTCAGCGTAGTGAATGTGGCGAGAAGACTATTTCATAATCCTCCTTGCCAGTGCAAAATTAAAAAGGTTTACTACCGAACATAACCCATCTCGGCCCCTCGGCCCGTGTTTACGGGTAGATTTATCATACGATGGAACTGCTTGTACGAGTACTGTACAGTATCATCCAGCACGGTATTTTGGGTGGTCAAACTCATCCCGTCAGCTCTGTCCCGGCCTACCGAGAAAGTTTTAAACATAGAAAATGCAGGCGCCACATGATCAGCAACTAGACAGCATCTAAGCTCATACGAGTAGATACGCCCTCCTAGTCCAAAGACTTTTTCCCTAAAAAGTGACGTCCCGCACCAGTCCCATACCATAGGGTAAAATTAAAACCTTTGCTTGTATCATAGACCAATGACATGCGGCGCTGTACCCTCACGATACCGTCCCCCTTTGGAACCTGACAAACGGCGCCGTGCATCACCGGTATGATAGCAAGGTAACAAGCCCTAAAATCCTCGTACGGGGCATGTACTCGAGTAGAGTATCATACGGATGACGCACGAAGCTAGCGACAAAGAAAAAATGAGCAGAACGGCATGTAACAACCCAACCCATGCTACTGTACTGGTTACTTCACGCTCTCCGTTCAACACATTCTACGAGTAAAGCTACAAAAAAGCAAAAAAAACCCATTTGATAGCATGGTCCAGGATTCTTTCGAAATTTTTCTCAAGAGCTCACAGATTATATTAAAGAATTGTTGTCTACTTTGGGAGGCAATACCGGTACAGTAAACTTGAAGAGTAAAGAAGCGCCAAGCCAGTCTATCCCCCATACAAAAATCTTAAGGATATGCGCCAAGACCAATACACCAACCATTACTCGCTCTGCAATTCCTCAACCAGTTTGGACTCGAGAGTCAGAAAGTAAAATCCAGCGAATCCTTACACATATAGACTGGGGAAATTTTTGGTCCGGATTGCTTCACTGGATCAGTGGTTGGCGGGTTGTGAACCAGGCTGCTTTCAGTGGCTCATCTTTTTTGTCGCCAGCCTCGTACAGTATGAGCATTGTGCCTCCCCCGAGTCAATATTGATCTATCAAAATGGCTACCAAATACAGCACCCGCGCTATACAGAGACTTATTTGGTGTCAAAGAGGTACCGGCAAACCTTCCAAAAGCGCTCCTTTCTGCTCGATTTTTACTGCACCAAATTACATTTCCCAAGTGCGATACCGCCCCGGTACTCAAGCACTAAAGTGCGGCCGCAGCATCACAGTAAAGCATTCAACATGAACTGCAGATTCTCTTGATCCTCGACTTCCCGGCTGCCCTATATTTTCAATCAGCATTGGGCTCCCGCCACCAGGCCGACACGAGGATATTACATCGGGAGGAACACGAATAATGCCTCCTAAAGCTGCGTTGGTGGTCGCAGTGGGATACTATAACAGTTAATCACACAGGGCGCACCTTTGACTTCAAAATTTGATAATCATTTCCCTTACACGTTTTGTAACAGAGGGCACCGCTTAGAACTGTTTGCATTTCTAGGAAGACTGCAATAGGCTCGACTAATTCAGACTTAAACACGGATTCCACCGGCATTTAATACAAGGAACGGAAAATGCTTTAAATGCCGGTAGATACGGAAATTGCGTGACGAAACGTCCCGACTGCAGAACAGCCGCTGGGAAGGAAAAAATAAAATATTGCAGAGAAAATGGAAGAAACAATACTAAAGGCTGATAGTAGAAGTTACCGACAAAGGAAAATTTCTCCCAACAGAGAATTAGGACACGATACCCTGCTGAACAAACCACCTTTTATTTCCCCCAAATTTTTTTTCTCTGGTGAAAAAAGAAACTCATTGACCATAGAAAGAAAAGATAACAAAGAAGACTTGTGAAGCCAAGAGATATACAGACTGGTGAATACCCCCACAATTTATTTAGTCGGCGCGAAGCAACAAACCGCACTCAACTTGAAAGCAGGGAGAAGTTTTAGGGAACAGCACACATGATCAACACCCGTCAACCTAGCTCTCTGTGTGAACCGCCCAATTATCCGAGTCGTCAACTTCTGCCCAATCTGAGCTTGAATTTTTCGTATCACTAGTGGTACTACTAGTATCCAACAATTGGGATCCGTTACTGCACTTAGTGGCTTCGCTGGCCACCGTCTTGGAAGTTTCCTTCTTGAAACCCTCCATTTTCGAAACTGTTTGTCTCTCGGGATCAGGTTGATGGGAAACTTTGGTGGACTCAACGCTTGCCGACTCATCCCCGCTCTTACCGGTATCAGGATTATTGATCACTTTCTTCTGCTTCCGGCCCTTTCTCTGAACTTCGTTCCAATCCGCTGCAAGATATGCGGGAACCGTCTCCCATAACGAGTCGTTTATATCTTGATGTTGAGTAACGTCTTGACTCTTTGCAAGGTTCTTGTCTTCCTCGCTATCGCCGGAGTTGTGTTGGGCGCTGGCTTGGGTGTCAGGAGACACAAACGTGTCAAGAAGGTCACCACCCAAAGCTGGCTTGACCTCCGGGGCATTGGTGGGAGTGGAAGACCTCTTGCCGTTGACGGTAATCCAAGCAGAACCAGCCATGGGATCATCGGAAGGTGGCTTGCTCTTCTGCTTAGCCGCTTCCGCGGCTCTCACACTCGCACGGTGCTGTTCGAATCTAGCCTTTTGGTCAGCTCTTTCCGCCTCCTTTTCCAGCTTCTTTTTCTCCTTCTTCTTCGCATTTTTGTTGGCGTGCGTTCCACTTTGACCTGCGGGTGTGATAGACCTCTGCTTCTGGGTGCGTGGAGCCTGTGTCGATGGTGTGATTGTAAGGACGCGAGCTCCTGGGGCTGACCCTTCTAGCATGTCACTAGGATCCGTAGAAGTAGATTGCTGAAACCCAGACCCGGGCAATTGAGATGTCTCCTCTTCGTCAATATCTGCATCAGCACCGGTAGAAGAGGCCTGAGAAGCAGTTGCAAATGGAGAGGCAGGGGTCGTAAGATAAGGTTTCTGCGATTGAGGCTGTTTTGCTGAGTAGTTCGATGGAGCTCCTTTCTTCCCACCACCCTCTGTAAGAGATTGAAGCCTACGCAAAGCTTGTAGTTCATCTTCATCTCGTGCCACATCATCGTCGGTTGATTGTGCAACTTTCTCTCCGCCTTCGTTGGAAGTAACCTTTTTAGGGACAGTATTCGAGAGGGCGGCCTTTTTCTTCTTAGGCTTTTTTTTCTTTTCTGCGGTGTTACCGTCCGTCCCACTACTCACAAAGACGCTGCTACCAGATAACTTTTCGGAGGCAGCCGAGACGATACGCCTGCCATGAGGCTGAGCTTTACCCGATCCACCGTACCACCAATACCCTGCAAATGCTATAGCGAGGAATAGCCCCCATGAGATGAGAACAGAACTCATGGCAGAGGGAGAAGGGAAAGAAAGAAAGAAAGAAAAGGGGAAAAAAAGAGGACAGGGCGGAAGCTTAGTGGAGCCGAGGAATTCGAAAGTGAAAGGATTTAGACACCAGCCCTGATGAGTGCCAAAGACCAGAAGGAACCAATGTCCCTGCGAGCGGTAAGCTGTCGAGGTTGTTGGAGATCAGGGGCTAGGAGAATTGAAGGGCCCCAAAATTATAAGGGAGGCTAAGGGGTAACCATAGAATGTGATAGGAATCGCGGGAGGTGGGAGAGGCGATGTGGCGAGAAAAGGAGGGAGAGAAAGGTGTATAGGTGAAAAGGAAGGGCGAGGTATTAGTAGTAAGAGATTCGATCAGCCAAGAGAAGGAAAAGATAGAAGTGCTAGGAAAAGGAGATATGATACCGTACGCACACAAACGAGGGACGGTGGAGTGGAGGGAGCGGTAGGTAAGGGATGAGAGGTGATGGGGAAGAGAAGGTAACCACGGGGGAGTTACAGCAACGTACTCGTAGAGTACTGTAGCAAGAAGGAGCGAACTTTACCTAAGTTGGGAAAAAAGGTGAAATGGAAAGTCAACACTACTTGTACTAATAATACCTGTAATAATAGAAAAGAGGTCCCGCTTGTCCTTCTTGATTTCGCAGGCAGCACCGTTTGGTCATGTCTTGATCTCTTTTTAGATAATTCTAAGTGGTAAATAAGCAGATGCCAAGGCTATATGAGGAAAGAGGGAGCGCAGTGGATCTCATTGGTTCGCCAAGGGGGAATTTGACACCCTTACCACTTTCGAGATATTACGAGATACAAGTAATGGGCAGGGAGCCCGGAGCCGCGAGGTGGCCTTTTCGGTGACGGGTAACAGCGTCGAGCAGTTAGCGTCAGGAGATAAATTTGCGAGCTAGGCACTCCAGTTTCCGACCGCCCCCGGATTCCAGCCACCCATGCGCCACGGGGGTGATTCCTGGGGCTGGATCCTTCTCTAGCAACAAAGTTAATATGCAAAATTAAATCAAAGGACCCTCAACTACTGAGCCTGCGATTCTGATATAAACTGCTACAAATCTGCCTCTACAAGTGCAGTAGAGGTATGCCAATATCTTTTCTCTTGCTTTAACTTTCTAAACCATATCTAAACCTTCTGCACTACTTCCTCTAGGCCGCGATAGCTACTTAATACTTTCTTTATATACAAACTAAAGATTAGGGTCTACCAGAGTCTTTTTCTTTCACCTACCTTCTAACTCTTTTGATTATTGTTACAGCTATTAATTTTAGACTAAAATAAGACATACTAGATAGTAAGACAGTTGAAAACTTTTCTTATCATATTTGAAATCATTTACAAGCTATTAAACCCTAGTAGGTACAAGGACTTATATTGTAACAAGTAATCATTTTCTATCCACTAGGTGCCTACCAACTCCTATGTCTCATTCTAGGTCAATAAATACTTTTTCCAATATGCAACACTACACTACTGAGATTCCAGTTTCTTATAATATTCTAAGAGAGAGAAATCAGTTTTAAAGGGTATTATTGTCATCTGCTATAAAGGCTTTTTGAATACTTTCTAGAAGAAGTGGTTTTTAGAAATCATTTAAGTGTGCAAATCTATTCTTCCTATTTGACTTAACTAGATTCAAGTATCCAAAATCTTATTATATACAACCAGTTATCAGAAGTATTTGTAAAAATGTGCTTAGTCAGCTACCTTACCAAATAAGCCAGAGCTTCAACTCTACCATTGTTGCAACTGTGGCCATGATCGTGATTGTGACCATGAACAATACAATTTATATAACCTGCTCCTCAATTCATTTTTTCCTTTTAACATAGTTTACAGATCTGGATATGTGAACCCTCTAGCTGCAAAAAAAACAAGAATTCCTAAAACTATAGGAAGAGAGATAACCAATATTGAAAAAGACATAATTATTGCCTTTTTCCACTATCTCTGGAATATTGTCCTGGTTGCTCAAACTATTAGGCAGCCATAGACTACAGTTCAAAGCCTCCTTGCCTGAGCATGTGAGTGCTAATTACTAGAAAACATATCTCGCCCAAGTCATCCTCTGGTGCTTAGCTATCAGTAGTATTGTACAATGGCCTGCGTAGTCGAATCCAACTAGATAATGACCAGACCCAATTTCAGGGATAAATATGTACCAGGTATTTTGCTTTCTACATATAATATCTCCATCCTGGTACTACAATGAGTGATAGGACATGATTGACTAATAAATAAAATAGTGGATAGGGTACTTAGAGAGGTTAATATCAAGAAGTGGCTAGTTAAATTAAGACCCAAGCTGAAGCTTGAGCATGTAGTAAAGAGACTGAAGTGGGCTAATGTTGATAAAGACTGAACAATACAGGATTTTGAAGGAGTTATTTGTAGTGATAAGTGTAGGGTGGAGAAATCCAAGAATGTAAGAAAACAATAGGTTTTTAGGGAACCTGAAGAGAAGTGGCTGGCTGATTGTACTGACCCAAAGACTGAGGATAAGGGAATTTCTCTTATAGTTTGGAAGTGCTTTTGGGGTAAGAGAAAATATTCTTTGGTTTCTATTACTTAAAATATCAATAAGACCAGGTATGTTAGGCTCTTGAGAAGGCACCTTTTTCCTGTTATTCATCAAATCAGCTCATTTGGTATGCAAGATATTCTTTTCCAGCAGGATAATTCACCTGTTCATAAGGCTTATAGTATTATGAATTGGTTGGTGAGAAACTGTATTGAGGTTGAGGAACATCCTCCATACTCTTCTGATTTAAATCCTATTGAGAATTCATGGCTTGAGCTTAAAAAGCAATTGTACTAGTAGTATTCAAGGATTAGAGATACTCTAGGAGGAAAGGAAGCAGTTAAGAAGAGGCTTGCACATAGATTACTATTAGTTTGGGAGACAATGCTTGAGGGGTTTTTTGTAAAGTTGTGGAAATCAATACCTAATAGGGTAGCTGAAGTTTTGGAAGCAAAGGGAGGTTATATAAGGTATTAACTATTTTTATTATTTAATTTACTTTACTATTCTTATGGTTGATTATGGCTGATTATGATTAATTGTTTGTATCTATTGATTGTAGTTAATTGTTTGTGCTGTGCCTTGACAACCCCACCATTGTAGCCCAGGACTTATGGCACAACTATAATTAAACATGTCTCAGATCATGAACACTTCTGACAACCGGCTGTAAGTTGTTTTCTGGAACGCATTTATAGACAGGATATACACAGATTATATTTGTGAAATTATAAGTATAAAATAATAAAAAATGACTGTATAAAGAGCTAATAACTAGGGGATCCTTCAGTTGTTATATGGAACTTTGTCTGCAATAATCTAAAATACATATAACTTATAATTACTTACACAATTTAAATAAAATTATATAACTATTAACAATATCATAGTTCAAAATATGTTTTAATTTGTTCTATAAATCATACATGTATTCAATTAATTCAAACTAATGAGAAAGGTCTCAAATACTATACCATTTCAGAAAATATCTCACAAAAGCCATAGCACTCGCAGATACTATAATAAATTTATTATATAAGTATTATTTGTAGGAAATATATGATTCTTTTGGTATTAGCAAATATTGTATAAACAAAAATAAAGGGAAAAAATAAAGGTATAAAGGAGAAAAACCTAAAGAAAATCAGAGAATATATAGCAAAAACAAGGGAAAATAAAAAAAGTATAAAAGAATATCAAAAGAAATCAAATTGTGCCAATAGAATTGGAAAGAGTAAAAACTATTGAGTATACAAACAAGTAGCTTGATATTTACAATTAGTTGATAATTAGTTTATGCTACTGGGCTTGACGAACTTGAATACTATCTTTTCTTGACCTCCTATATAGCCTTCTTGTAATTGGTGGCTCAATGTAGCATACAATTGATACAATTGCTAGAATAGTATTATCTTAACTTTTATTTATCTGAACATTAGAAATGGTTATAGAATATAGATTGCCTTTATATCTTAATTTTCAAGTTATGGTGCAGGCCACCTATACTGTTAGATAAATATTTTGCAACCGAGGACAGCTTGGCATTAAAGATTATGTATATAGGTTCAACTCCTGTCAAGTTTATAGTTATTAGATTTATTGTCAAGCTACAGTAATTGTGAAAAATATTTATATATTATAGATATATGAGATAAGCTTGAATCTCTTAAGAATAAATACTAATTGATTAACTATTTCATAAGTTGCTAAAGGAACAATGTTTTAACATGTTTTACTTTGTTTGAATTTACCTATAATATAACATACTGAATGATAAATAATTTGAGTACTGAGTCTCAGCTCTAACTTGATCAACAGGAACAACTATTCAACAATATCGAATGTGGCCTACAACGCAACCATGGTAGACCCCAAACTGATATGCCCTCAACATCTACTCTTCAAAGTCGTGCCTGTCAAGCCAGACAGCCAGAGGTATGCTTCCCCAATATTCTCTCTATTAGCACTCCCAAGGTACTTGAATTACAGCTAAGATAGCTCTAGCAATAGTCTCAAAGTACTCCAATTCAAGGAAATGAATCACCAAATAGTCCTCAGGCTGTTAATCCAAGCCCCTTGCATTCGTGGCAATGGAGAGCTCATCAGTATGTTGTGGATAATGTCAAAGCTCTACCGATCAACCTCCTGCCTTCCTTCCCATTTGGTGCCTCCTCTCTAGCCAACAATGATCCGCAAGTAGCCCCTACACCAGGCTGAGAAACAGCTAAACCGTCAAGTACCAATCCACATTCTGAACTCTTTTCCCAAACCGCACTCCAATGGCCCGCCGTGTTGGCAAGTGTCAAGTTGCCTCGTCTGAAAGAGTACAGATATTACAAAAGGCTATCATGAATATCAAAAGAGTCCTTTTTCTGTGTGCGAATTCGAAGAAGCAACCACTCACCAATTTGTATTTCCAACAGCACTATAATGTGCTCTGCCTTTTGAAGTTGTAGTTATTCTAGGAGAAATAGCGCCTTTCAAGGTCCGGATTAGATCTTTTAAAGTTAAGAGTACCCTTAGCTAATCAAGTAGTAGAAGGAAGCCAGTTGGGTTGGTATATGATGTGGCGAATGATAAGGGTTGAGGTATTGTGGGTACAATACCGCTGAATTACACCAAGAAGACAAGGACAGCACCAGAAGGTCTATTTTGTATTGAATGATGGGAGTGTTTTATTCGCTGTTTGTGAATCTATTTCCAAAGCTGGTCAAAGTAGGTCATGCCAATTGCCAAACAATCTGTACGCTGCTCATTTTACACTGTTCAAAAGATATGCTAATATTCAAAGATATTGACTCACATCAAATGGTACAGGGATCAACCAGTCCTGGACAGAGGCTGAGGACCTCCTTATCGGCCCAACAGTTTGGAGAAATGTTCAACATATTCAGAAGGCAATCTCCAGTGGACCAGGCAGTTGATGGCTTTCCGAACTCAGTTTTAAGTGAAAAGAGGTCCCTAAAGGGGTTCACCGCCATGGTCATGAAAGGGAAGATGTGATTGCCTATCGGAATCAGGTTTTCTTATCTACTTTGCACTTTCTCAATTCTCATTTAAGGGATTGGGATGAGGCACTTGAGTTAGAGCCAATACAGTAAGTCTTGAATGGGGAGGAACAGGCGGTGATTGTGGTAAAAGACGATGAGTATACCTTTAATGCTAACGATGGTCAAAGGTTTATATGGACTCATGAGAACCATAATCCGATTAGAACGAAAGGTGTTGGCTAAGGTCTGCATGTTTCAGAGCTCCTAACACCTATTGGTGCAGGCAGCGCTGGTCAGATTCGCAAGTATGGAGGAGATACCTGGTGGGATGGGGCAAAGCTGCTAAACGAAATCAAAGTCAAGAGTATTTCTGGTTTTCAAGCTCAATTCCCTTGCTGCCAGGCATTATTCATATTCGACAATGCCAAAAATCATATCAAGTAGGTCGACAATGCGCTTAGAGTTTCTGAGATGAACCTCAAAGATGGTGGAAAAAATCCGCAGCCAATAAGAAGAACATTTGTCTTTAATGCAGAGCATCCAAATGGTGGTTGGCATCAATTGACGATCAGTGATAATGAAGTTCTCCAGGGCCTCAAAATGGTGTTAACAGAAGAGGGTTTATAGCCAACCAGTGGCCTAAGATTTCGAACCCAATATACCCTTAACTGCTCTTTAGGCAAGACTAAGCCCAACGCTCAATACCTAAAAGTTGGTATTTGTTGTGCTCATGCTTTGCTTACTTCTCAACCAGACTTCAAAGCACAAAAGGGAGAGTTGCAAAGAGGCCATTAAAGCTGCAGGGCATCTAGTTTTATTCTATCCACTATTTCACTACCAGTTGAATTTCATTGCATACTTCTGGGGAGCAGCCAAACAATATACCCAGACACACTGCGAGTATTTATTTGCATCAGTCAAGCGATTGATCCCCAAAGCCAGGGCACAAATACCGAACCAATTAATATGGAAGTATTCCAATCGTGTAAAGTGCAGTATGGATGCTTATAAGACAGGTGCAATTTATCGGTCAGAAATGTTCAAATTGATTGTTTCTACCAAGTATAAATCTCACAGACACATCTCAGAAACTTGATGCACTATAGAATTAATCAATTGTGTATTATTATTACATTATAAAAATATTGTTGCTTTAATATAGCAAAAATAACTATGAACTGTCCTGGAATTGAACCATGGTCAACCATTTTAATTTGTGACTGATTGCCAAGCCATCCTCTGTTGCAAAATATTTACCTAATAGTATAGACGGCCTGTACTATACAACTGAGGAATACTGGGGAGATAATTCTAAATAGACTAATACATAAGTTAGTAGCTATGGTAATGGAAGTTGAGAAAATATACTTCTTGAATACTTATAATACATGTTAAAACAGATTTATATAGAATGCGATTCTCCTGATAAATTATAAAATAGTAACTTCTAGCCTCAAGACTTACAAGATTTATATTTATATTTTGTTGTATAATATGGCTATGAAATTGAGTTGCTATTTGAACAATAATTTGTCTTGCGCAAAGTCTTTTCTTATCAAGAAGAGAAGTACCACACTTTGTAAACAAAACAGTGGGACCCAAATTCCCTGATTCTTGGTTTTTGGTCAAAGGGTTGGCCTATAAGGGTATACCAGACCATGTTGGACAATTCCACAATTGGTAACCCATGATTGAGCTTTAGAGTTGAGTTGATAGACTCCCTAATATTTGAAGTATTGTGACCATTACACTAGGCAGGAAAGTGGACTTTTCGTCAAAGTGTTGATTTAGTATCTTAGAGATATTCAGCCGCTACTAGAGTAACCTTGTTTAGTTTAGGCCCTGTTTTCCATCTAGCAATAAAAATATATCAAAATCAAATTTCAAAATTATATATATACTTATAAAAAATTTCAGTATGAAAAAAGTATATAGGTATGGTTCTGGATCACCAAACTCTATACTAACTTTTCTAGAAAATATGTAACAATATTTCCTGTAATAGCAACCATAATACCCATGCAATTTTTCCTTCCAGAATTAGATTTCATTTATTCTAAATGTTAATTTCTGAAATCCGTATTGCGTAGTTTGTTGAGAACAGAGAGTTCATAAACATTATATTTATAAAACCAATTAGTAAAGGGAAGTTAAGCATATATTACATGTTATTATACTAAATTTAATTCTGAAATAGGAATTATACTAAAACTCTACTTTTCAAGTATAAGAATTGCAAGATATTCTTCATCTATATGAAATTGAAGTACCAGGTAAAACAGAGAATGCAGTATTTACAGAAGGTAGAAAATTGATATTGTAGGTACATGAGATAAACTGAAAACCAACAGAAGAATATTTTATTATGCTAATTAAGAGCTATAACTATTAAGTTCAAAGTTGTTTAGAGTTTATAATATAGGGTATCAGGCCATTAGTTGGAAACTAAATATTGAAAGAGTGTTACAGTTGCTATCACAGGAAATATTGTCATGTCTTTTCTATGAAAGTTGGTATAGAGTTTAGTCTTCCAGAACTGTATTTGGCAATGATTTTACAACAGTGTAGAAACCAGAAAAAGTGGTCACATAATATACATTAGGGCAAATATAAGAAAAAGTACTAATGAATTTTGAAAGTTTATTTCTTAGATATTCTAATGAAGAATACAAACATATTAAATCCTATATCATCACACTTCTAAATATTTATTTCTTTATCTTACTGCTTGTAGCTTCTTTATTCTCTCAATTTAGCTCTCCCCTGTGGTAAGCTATTTATTCTAATACAACTACCCTGCAATCCTGGATATATTAGCAGGTAACAACTTTTCTTTTAGAAGTGTAGGTTGTACCAAAATGGGAAATAGTATCTCAGTTGAAGATAATAAAAGATTCTTGGTTGGGGCACTTGTGAGACATATTGACAATAGTGAATGTAGATAAAATAAATTCAAGAAGTCTGTTTGGCTTAGTATTGTTAGAGAATTGAATACAGGCTTTAGAGATATTAGTACCAAATGTTTCACAGTTGCTCAAGCTAAAAGCAAGGAAGTTACTATAAATTTATATCACTTCTAGTCAGTGTTTTGAACATTATTGTAAAGTATATACAAGTGACTGATAAAAGCATAACTGAAGAAGGAGTTTGATATTGTTCATACCATCTATCATAATTCCGCTTTCAGATAAAGTGATACCAAAGGTCTACTAACTACCTTAGCTGAGGTGTAGAGAGTTTATTTTATTGTAAGTTCTTACTTTTATTCTTTAATGCCAGTATTATAAACTAATTATACTAAATAATTTAATAGTATTACAAAAAGACTATAAAGTATAGCCATAAAGACTTTTCTTTATATAATCAATTTGTTAGCTTGTTCCTTGAAGTGCCAGTATCATGTATATTTCCGCATAATACTGCTATTTAATCCTCGATAGAGGAAAGTAAAGGTGGTTAGGATGATCTCCATATGCCTACTAGAATTTTCCAATTATATCCTGCAAATAGTTTGTTATAACTGCTTAATAACATTTCTCAGGATGGGCTGGAAAATTGGGAGTCTGGAATGGCATATAGTTTCTCAGTTATAAGTTCACAACAACAAAATTATTATTGTTGTCAGAGATATGTATTGGACTCTCTTAATCCTCCAAGAAATTTCCATTAAGATATTACTCTATCAAGTAAAAAGGAACTTGGACCAACAAAAGTTATACAAATCTCACTGAGTAAAGCACTTACTTAGAAAATATATGAGATGGTTTATTAGTAGGAGAATAGAATATCTTTCAAATATGAAAAAGCAATTAAGACTCTTGAAAAGTGTTATTTAGGTAAACATTCTTTAAAGAGGATTGTAAAGGCAGTTTATTGGTTAGAGAACAGAGTAAAGACTTGTATGTTTATTGGATAGTTACCTCAAGTAGTTAGAGATGTATAGATCAAGGGACAAATTGAGACCTGATAGAATTACTTGTAGCTAAACATATTTTGCCAGGTTTACAGTTTGCTTTTTTTTCTTCCTATATTTAGTTTAGAAATAGGAACTTTTTTTTTTATGTACAATAGATTATATAATATTCCCTTTAATAAAACCTATATCTTCTAAGATATAACCCGCAGCTCTACCACAAATTATTCATTATTTGCTTTCTGATTTGCAACATAGTTCTAGAACCTGATTTCTATTCTAATACCACTTCCTCTTGCCTTCTATTATTAATATTCTTAAGCTTATCATCTGCCTCCTTAGTTCTGTCATTTGACTTGCCATGTCCTATTTAAATATTGTCTTTATAGTTTACAATTAGCTTTATATTATAAGTGGAATATTTTATGTTTCGCAAGATCAAGGAGATGTTTGGTAGGCAAATCTTATTTATATTGTAGATTAAGACAATGTTCTGCCTCAGGAGATTGTTTACGAATAATATTATAAAAACCAGCTACCATGATTACTGGCTTTACTTAACTAACCATTAAGTATTTTAGTGGTCCTTGAATGATGAAAAACTGATATTTGATGATTTTGATAGTGCTTCCAATTACTTTACATGATTGAGGATGATGAAAATTGAATAGTTCTTTTTTATTTGTTAGTTTATTATTATTTGGAATATAGTTAGTACTAATTGTCTCACTTTGAATTATACTTACTTTGTAGTTAATTATAATCATAACTAACTTTTTATATGACTAATAATACTTATGCAAATGATGTTTTAGCTTATAATATAGGGTTAAATATTGATTACTTAGTGTATACCTAGCATTACTCAGATGGTATTTACTCTCTGTAATAGTAAATCCTTAGAGCAGCTTTAAAAAATACTACCATTTTGTACTGAACCCTCTCAACCTAGCAGAATAAAGCAAAAGGACCTGCTAAATATAAAGGCAGTGAATTTATTTTGGGATACATATCTCATGGGACTGCAATAGCAAGTGAGCATATTATTTGAAATATGGGCAATAATATGCATACTATTTATTGCACTAATAGCATTGTTAAAATATGGATAAAAGTTGTGATTGCGCCATACTTCATATAGACATTGGTTGCGTATGGGTATAATAAACTCTTCCACTACTTGTAAAAGGCCATTAAGGACAATGTTGAAATATCTAGTCAAGACCAAATCAGCTATCCAATAACTTTCCCTAAGAGAAATCTCAAAGGTATATAATAAAAACTAGAACAAAGTTATCAGCTTATACTATTTCTACAGTGCAGGAATTGATTTAAAACCTGCGAGTTCTATGAATTGTATGATATGATCTAGAGAAATATTACTGCTTGTTCCATTACAGCTATATAGTTAATGTTTCTCAAGTTGCCATCCTGTTCAAACAAACTAAAGTACTAGAACAGAAGGGGTCATCTGATGTCTTTTTTACACCAAAACTGCCCATTGGCACTACACTCTCTCATTGTGCAATATCTATGAGACTGCATGCAAATATCTCCATAG
The DNA here is from genome assembly GCA_003182015.1 of Tuber magnatum. Lineage (NCBI taxonomy): Eukaryota > Fungi > Ascomycota > Pezizomycetes > Pezizales > Tuberaceae > Tuber > Tuber magnatum. The sequence continues at coordinate 299,955 of PYWC01000098.1, read as the reverse complement.
ATTAGTAAATCTGTAAATATTATGATGGATATTACAGAATCCTTAAAGATTATAAAATGATAGAGAAAGCGTTGTTTATAGATCTGGTATTCATTGTCCTGTACCTTTTTGTATAGAGCGGCATATAAAAATTTAGGTCACTTTCACAATAGTTGATACAATCATAAACAATAAAGACAGCATTGCCTCCTTATACAGGTACTTATGGATCTGGGAATATATGGCTCTTCTCTAGCTCATGAAGAATGTGAAGTCTTTTTATATAATCAGTATTGGAAATTGTCTATTTGAAAATGTCTATTTCTAGTAGAAAACTCTGTATTGGACGAACCCTTTTGTCCCTATACTGTATACAATTGGAAGAATACCTGTCTTGATATACATAAAACTACTTGAAAGTCCTACTCTCTTATATTTACTAACAACGATTCATTAAGTTGTGCCTGTCAAGTAAGAGCTGAGGTATAGATCCTTCTTGTCTCCAAGTAATAATTGATGAACTCCTAGCATTTGCTGATAATATGGAGCAAATTAATTGACTTGCTGGTGCATACTGGATTTATTTTAGATAATCCAGGATTCTAGTGGGAGTAGCTCATACATAAGAGAGGTATAGTAACATTATAACTATTGTTAACTTGAATATTTAGTTATTGGTATTTATTTGTGATAAAAGGAGACTGATTATAGAGATATATGGATAGTGGAGTTGTATCTACTATAAGCTCTTTTCAAAAAACGAAGTAATATTCTGTTTCTTTTTGTTGTATTAAAAGATGTCATACATTTTATATTTTGGATCTAGTCCTACAATAAATCTATAAGTTGACAATTTGCCCAAAGAATAAAACCGTATTATTGTTTAATACCTGGTATTGAATATACTCTTATATAAATACTGCAATATATCAAAGTTTGCGCTATAAAAGTGATGTACTAAACAGGGTCTTAGTTATTACTATTTCAAAGGTTTTCAAACTTGGTATTCTAGTAACTACCCAGAAGAGATTGGATAAGTCTCTTCCATCGGCAGATACTAGGTATTCTTTCATGTGATAAGAACAATAGTCATGAGTGATAGTTAGTGGTAGAATATCAGAAGTACTTGCTAATCTCTTCTCTCTAGGGCTTATAAGAGTCTTTCCTTTATATGCCATTTTAGTAATTGCTAGTAGAGAATTTGATAGAAAGCATTCTTATCAGAATGAATTCTGGAATAGGTAGAGTCTATACAGAGTAAAGATTAGAGAGTCCAAGCTGCACTACAGTAGATGGAAGAAGTGACAGGTACTAGTTTGCAAACAAGGTATGTTGGTAGAAAGGTTTGTGGGTTTGGAGACAGGATTCTGAGTTGTAGGGTCAGGGTTCACAGGTTCTGGTAATGACAAGAACAGAAAAGAATATAATTTCTTAGTACAGGTATAGGTAGGAAACTATTAGGTTGTGTAAAGAAAGTAAAATACCAAGGGGCAAACCACTTTATATAACACAAGAAATTAGCTAATTAGTAATCCTAATTACCCTGAACCCTGCACTATACGTAGATACAATCTTCCATCTATTGTTAGTAGTGGCTGTAAGATACAATCTTGGTTATATGACCAAACCGGGTTCTAGGCAACAAAGCCTTAAACGAACTGTTATCATCATACATGTAACCAAAAGCCTGATGCTGTTGTATACCGGTCAGGTGGCAATGACACTAGCCCTATTCTCCTTCACTGAAGGTTTTCCAGGTACATGGCTTCCCTTTCAGAAGAGGGCCTAGTTTGTTTAGATACTATTAGTGAAACTTATTAATCGCTTGGAGGCTATTACCTGTCTCTGAGAATTCCCAGGGAGCCTCCTTATACCCTTTCCATGGTACAAAATATGATAGATGACTCCTAACTATCTTCAAGTTGGTGTCTTCAATTCTTTCCTCTTAGGATTTCTCTTTTTCCTCAATGTCGGTAGGGTGTGGAAGCCATATAACCTTTCCAGGAAGAGGGTCATGATTGGTAGGATCTAGCTGGAAGATATGGAAGAGGTTATAGATTCATACAGAAGTATAGCAATCAAGGAGACAGGCAACCATATCTGAGCTGTTATAGAAAATGGGCTAAAGCATTTGTTATTGAGTTTATAAATGGTTGATAAGTTTGAATATTCTGGATATTAATTCAGATAATGTCTTGTACCTGGAAGTGCATGGTGGGCAGGTGTTCTCAATTGGTGTATTCTGGCTCAAGTTCTTGGGTATAAGCCATGTCAGAATAGAGGTAGTCCTGTACTGCCATCTGGAATGTATTCGCACCAGGGTGCTAAACACCAATTGGTATCATAGAAGCAGATAGTCAATTCATCAATCCGAGGTAAGTACTGCTGACTCAAGGAGGCTTCAAAGTCGTATACTAAGAGATCAAAGAAGTAACTGTGCAACCATGTATATTAGAAATACCGTCAGTCTAAGTCTGCTCTTTCTATTACAGACTCCTGTGCTCTTTACATAGAAGTAATTACTTATATAAAGTATGAAAGATTTAATAAAACGTTGGATATATCAACAGATCATATACGAAGGAATCCAAGTATCAACCAATACTGGGAAACTGAACATAAAATATTATGTATATCAAGTGATATCACAGAGAATAATATAAATATCAATTGATACTGTAAACCAAGCATAACAGATTCTGTGTATCAAGCGATATTACATGAAACATTAGAAGTATTAACTAATACTATGTAATCCAACATTAAACCTTTTGTATATCAAGCGATATCATGTGAAACAATAGAAGTATTAACTGATACTATGAAATCACAAATCTTTAACCTAGTACCTGTACTGGGTACACTTCTAAGACAAAACAAAGTTTCACCAAACACAAATATAAGGAAATCCAAATAGTTGGTAAACTTGCAATTTTTCAGAAAATCTATATAGGACCCATTCTTTTCATTATTGCTATTGCTGAACATTTGCATATTGTCCTGCAATACCCTGTCTGCATCTTCCAAGCATTCCTCCAAACACTCTCTGTATGATAGTTCATACACAAAACATCTGCTTTCCCAATGCCCTGGTAAATTTACTGAAATCTGTACCTGCCTATCCTCCCAATCCTACATCTTGATTTTGATATACCTGTATTCCAGGGAGTGGTTGGAGCAGATGGTTTTAAAGTACACTATATATGGTAACGTTTCACATTACACTAGTAGTTCCACAAGCTAGTAGTTTAGTCTGTGATTGACGTTCTTATAGTTTGACATTAGTAAGGTAGTTTGAATAGATAGTGGCTGTTATTGTATAATGGGGGATTTGTAACCAGTACGGGTTACTAGGTTCTTTTATGTTGGTTTCACAGTATCGTTTGATACTGGTAGTGTTTCGTGTGCTACCGTTTGATACACAAATTGTTTTATGTTTGGTTGCACAGTATCGTTTGATACTTGTAGTGTTTCGTGTGCTATCGTTTGATACACACATTGCGTTATGTTGAGTTTCACGGTATCATTTGATACTTGTATTGTTTCGTGTGCTATCGGTTGATACACAAATTGTTTTGCAATATCGCTCATACTGGAGATAAGCGATATGCTGTATTTAAAGACCACTGATTCCCGCGATGGAAACAGCTGACTTCGACAGACAGTATTCTTAAAATATACTTGGTTGAACGGTTACTTCTTTGATCTCCTAATACACCCCATTTGAAGCCTCCTTTAGCAAGTAGCGCCCACTTTGTGTTGACCACAAAGCCATCTACTCCTATCGTACCGCTACGCGACTAGGGCCAGGCCCGAACACGTTACATTTTTTTAACCTCGGCAAGTGGTTAAGAAACCTGCAGGGACCTGGTGTGATCAACCTATGAAAAGTCTGATAGCGAAGCTAGCATCGGGGAGTGGCAGAACCACAAAGGATTCGGCTCCGCCAATGCGACACCATTGAGTCACTAGAGACTCGAAGTGGGAAGCAGGTCGCACCAGAAGCCCTTACCAAGAAAAGGCAACCCAAGAAACCGAAAGGGCCAAAGAGCGGATTCTCGATTGACAAAGCTGAACGACAGCTAGTGTGAGACTTGGCCAAGCAGACCTTTAGTGTATCGACTGATGAATTAGCTAAGGCAGCAACTAGCCTTCCGGGGCTATTTCCCCTCAGCCGCAGCAAAGGAAAGGCTCCAGGGCAACCACCGGAGAATGATAGCATACCTGTGAGGACACCAAAGGAGGAAGAAGACGACGAGGAAGCATCAGATCACTCGGTAGTAAGGCAGCTACCAGACGGATTCCCCAGCGACTCTCCAGAAAGCTCCTCAGACAATAATTCGAGTAATGAAGAGTCCGAACACGAAATGTCGGAAGGTGAATCCGCCGGACCGCCCGGCCCAGGGGCTGGGAAAACAGGACCTAAAATCAAACTTCCGCTGCCAGCCTCGTTCACGGGAGAAAAGAACGACTTAAAACCTGAAGTATTTGATTGGTGGGTTATAACAACCTCTCAATACTTGGCCCTACACGGAGTGGACAAAATGAAGGAAGGAAGCGGAGCATACTTTGGAAGCTTCTCCACCGGAAAGGCAGAAGCAGCATACCACCAAGCAATGAACCACTATGAGAGTGGGGAAAAAATCCGTGGAATGACCCTGATAAAGTCCTTGAGAGAGAGATTCCAATCCTCGCGAAACACGGAAGAACTATACAAAAGGTTCCAGGACATCCAGCAAGTACGAAATGGCAAAACGGAAACAATAACCCTGGTCAGGACGGATCTTTTGATGTATCATAGACGATTGCCTACCGGGACAGTGTCTCAGTATATGCTGAAACAAAGATTGTATGAAGCAATGCATCCCAGACTACGCCAGGAGGTAGAACCCCTGGAGGAGGATGGTGACTCCTTTGACAAGATAGTCAAGGGGGCCGAACGGAAGAATGCTATCCTGTAAGAAACAGGAGTATACCGAACCCACATATGAAAGGAAAGGAATCGCAAGGGATCACCATCGTGGGGTAATACAAAAAAGGATAAACCATACTGCAAGGATTCAAAGGACAAGAAAGACAAAAAGCAGAAACGATGCGAGGAAAGCACATGTTTCGAATGCGGAAAAAAGGGGCACAACGCAAAGGATTGCTACTCCAAAAAAGGAAAAGGAATGGCCGCTAAGTGGGAGGCTAGCACAAACCACATGGAAGCAACCGAATATGACCAGGTGGAAATTAACTCAGTGGAAATGGAAAGCCTACGAACGCAACCAACGTTGTCAATAAGGCCCCGTACTCTTGGAGGAACGATTTACATAGAAGGCCATCCAGCAAAGGTACTGTTCGACACGGGAACAAGGGGCTGCAACATAGTTAGCGCCACCTTTATCTCTACCCATGGTATCTCTACGGAACCCCTACCTCAACCAACAACAGTCAATATGGCTATGAAAGGATCCCGCTCTTCAAGCCACAAGAAATGGGGACTGACCGTAGGAATCGGGAAAAAGAAATAGACTAATCAGGAGATGTTGGTAGGAAACTTGGCAAAATACGCCGCCCTGATTGCAATGCCGTTCCTGAAAAGACATAATGCTCTTATCAGGTGTGGAGATACTGCAGTTGAATTTCCCGATGACAAACTATGTGTGCTATACAAACCAACAAGCAGGGAATTCTGAGCCGCTGTGTCAGACACTACCACAACAACATTGTTGGAAGAATACAAGGATGTATTCCCAGACAAAGTCCCTGAAACGCTACCCCCAGTACGTAAGATTAGCCACCACATTCGACTAAAGGATCCAACGGACCTATGTAACCAACCAACCTGCTCGATCCCAGAAGCCTACAAGGAAAAACTCATGAACTGGATAAACGAGAAATTACCAAGTGGAGTGATTGTACGACAAGAGGTACTTGGAGCGGTGCCTATGTTTGTACAACCAAAGTAAGATGGAAGGATCCGCCCCCTGGTGGACCTGAAACTGAGAAATAATAACATGATTATGGATAGTCCTTGAATTCCAAATCAACAGCAGATCCTTAACCAAGTAGGGCGAGCAAAATTCAGGAATAAGATCGACCAAAGCGATGCACACTTTCAAACATGCGTGGACAAGGACAGTGTTAAGTTCAACTCATTCAAAACCCCGTTTGGAGGATTTGTGAGCAAAGTAATACTCCAAGGAGACATGAATGCACCAGCATCATTTATGCGAATGATGGAGGACCTCCTAAGCGAATATTTACACCGTTTTGTATGGGTATACATGGATGATATTCTCATATTTTCAGACACATCAAAGGAATACGAACAACACATACGCCAAGTATGTGATCGACTCAGGAAAGCAAAATTCTACGCAAGCAAAAGGAAGTCAGTACTGTTTGTGGACAAATTGGAGGTATTAGGACACATAGTGGACAACGAGGGAATCCGTGCTTCCCCCCAGAAAATATCATCCAATCCAGAATGGGAAACACCAAAAAACAAGAAGGAATTGCACCAATTCCTAGGAATGGTGAATTATGTGGCCCAGTTTCTCCCACACCATGCTATGTTGACGGCACCGCTAACCGACTTAACGGGAAACGCAGAATTCGTATGGACAGCGACCCACCAGACTGCATTTGATGTGGTCCAAAAGCGGGTTATCAATCACCAAGTCATGCGACCAATAGATATACAGAGCAAGGAACCAATTTGGTTGGTTACGGACGTCTCAGATTTAGGAGTTGGAGCATGGGTGGGACAGGGACCCACTTATGAGACGGCACGACCAGCCGTGTTACAAAGGAGAAAGTTCACCAATGCTCAGATGAACTATGGGACCACCGAGAAAGAGGCCTTAGCAATAGTGGAAGCGCTTAATCAGTTCCACAATGTACTAATGAGAAACCCCTTCACGATAGTCACAGAGCACCAACCCTTAACACACCTGCGAATGGCAAAGAACCCTAGCAGGAAACAGGTGCGATGGCTAAGTGCCTTGGGAAAACTTGATGCGAAAATAGTCTACGCACCAGGAAGCACGAACTATTTAGCTGATGCCCTTTCCGGGATTTACGATGGAGAATCAGACTTGAATCCACTCTATGTTCACGATTATATGAAAGAATTGGATGACATCTCGGATAACATGGTCTACGAGCAAGAATCAAACACAATGGACCCTACGCAAAACATCTCCCCTACTTCCCCTTCTTTCTCCTATATGGAGTACCCCAACGAGGCCCCCGTATCTTGCGAAAGCCCCTGCTCAATTACTGCAGGAAACGAGTGGGGTAACTGGTGTACCCTGCGAAGTACCCAACCGGAAGAACTCCAACATGGCGGTCTACACTACTCAAACTGTTACGTGGATCATTGCCCATATCATCAAACCGAGATCAAGTTCACGAACAACTATCCGGGACGACAGGGAAATTCGACCCCTTACCCACTTAGTAAAGGACCGAGCCCCCCAAGCACAGAAGTGGACCCGAGCCCTGCAGAGTCCCCCGAAATCAATGCCTGGGAATGGCAACAAACCACCGGTGAAAGACCAATTAGTGCGGGAGAAGGACCGTCCACCCTTGCCCAGCTGATGCCCAGGTCTTATGCAATTCTGGCACTGTTAAACCCGGAAGCCCCGGCATTCCAGATGCCGGAGCCAGAACCAATAGAAAACCTTATGACCGAGACAATAGCGGCATTCCGAATGGCAGGACCTGATAGCCCACCACCCATTAGGCGAGCGGAACGGCTAGAAAGCCTTACCCATGAGACAATAGTCTCAGTAATGGCCACGACAATGACGGAATATCTGCGCGGGCTTTACAATGTCTTAGAAGACAATGAGGGGGATGACCTACCCGAGACAACCACAGGAAGTGAGATAGAAGACGAACGCGACACCTTACAAACTGTCAGTGAAATGATCGGAACGTTCCGTGCACACATGGTAGCAGCATACCGGATAGAACCAATTTGGAAGAACGTAAATGAGAATATGGACTCCCCAGGAGACTTGTCCTCTTACAAGGTTGCAAACGGAATGCCATCCGCAAAAACCAGATACGGGGAAGACTGCCTGTATGTCGTGAAAGGCCCCACATATGGAAATACGACGTTAAGGGAATATGTCATTAGCGAAATTCACATCAAAGCCCACCACAGTGTTGAACAAAACTTACGGTACGCAACGGAGTACCCATTTTGGCCTGAAATGGGGAAGGACTTTATAGCGTATGTGGCCTAGTGCCACACATGCCAGGTAAATAAGGAGCCTACCAAATTACCAGAAGGAAAGGCTCTGACAATTACCCTGCTGTCGGAAATGTTCGAATCAATAGCCATTGACTTTGCGGGACCCTTCCACAATTCATGGGGATACGACACGATCCTTGTTGTGATTGATAGGTTTTCAGGATTCATGTGGCTTATACCTACAACAAAGCAAGTAACGGCAATAACAAGCTGGGAACTTCTACGCAACAAAATATTTACACCCCATGGCTACCCAACATCTCTAGTGAGCGATGCGGACCCAACATTTGAGTCACATGTGTGGAGACAACAGTGTCGATCGTTAGGCATCGAACATATCAAGGCGGCACCAGGCCATCATGAAACGAATGGACAGGTCGAAAGGGAAATTCGAGAATTGAACACAGCTCTCCGAAACCTAGTCAAGGTCAGACCAAACCATTGGTTTCATGCCATACCAGAGACAGCAGCATAGCTGAATGCGGGATGGTCAGAAACTCTTGGTATGTCACCATATGAAGCCATTTTCGGAAAGAATTATCCACTACTGCCCCTGGCAAATTTCAAGAACTCCGCAGTACCAGCTGCCGACGAATTACTAAACAGGCACCAAGCAATCCAGAATGTGGCATTCAATGCGATTAAAACAGCACGATTTAGGAGCATGAGAACGGCAGCAAAACAACACAGATACCATACACTGATAGGAAAGGACAATTTGTTACTGGTATACTGAAGCTTATTTGTAACAGAATCAGGACGTAGCAAGAAATTGCAGCCGCGCTGGCGTGGACCATTCAAGATAATTGGATACGATGAGCATACACAAAATTACACTGTAGAAATGGATGGCAGAATGTACAGAAACCAAGAAGCGACATTCCATGCTTCAACCGTGAAAAGATACCGCCCTAACGTTGATGTCTCCTTCCCTGCCAGGAGCCACGCAAAACCACCCTCAATCGTGGTAAACGGGAAACCGGAATGGGAAGTGGAAACCATACGAGACCACTGTAGTTGATATGACTTTGACCATTTCCTAGTGAAATGGGTGGGGTACCCGGAAACAGAAAATAGCTGGGAACCCCTTGAGGGATTGGAAAATGCGATGGAAGCGGTTAATCAGTGGTGGGAAGACAACAAACCAGAGGATGACCTACCCCCTACGATAAACCATGTGATGGTGGCGCGGAGCCCAACCCTGCCAGAAATCCAACACCTGCGCCCTCACACGGATCAAGGGATACAGGACGGATTCTGGTCAGCCCACTTCGAGAGCGATTTCGAAAGCAGCGAAGATGAAAATCGGGTAATGGAAGATGAAGGGGCATACCTAGCCCGGCTAGCCGAGACGGAGTACTAGCAATAGCGAAAGGAAAGAACACTCCATCCAACAGCCTTACGATGTCAAACTATGAGCAAGTACCTTGGAGACTGTGCAATCAGCTAATGGGACTGTTGGTGA
>PYWC01000098.1:275189-289140 GCA_003182015.1 Tuber magnatum | reverse complement strand
GATGGAAACAGCAGACTTCGACAGACAGTATTCTTAAAATATACTTGGTTGAACGGTTACTTCTTTGATCTCCTATTACACCCCGTTCGAAGCCTCCTTTAGCCAGTAGCACTCACTTTGTGTTGACCACAAAGCTATCTACTCCTCTCGTACTGCTACGTGACTAGGGCCTGGCCCGAACACGTTACAGGATTGGTGGCAGGTATTTTCTTCATTGCCGTGCAGGTGTTCTAGTGGTTGGAGGAGGTATTTAAATTCGCTTTCTTTGGTGTATTTGCATATTTCATACTTTTCTGTGGCTAGGTAACAACCACTACTAAACTGCAACCTGTCCAGTATAGTTGCTCCCCATATTTGTCCAGTTGATTCAGTTGTTATTTCAAGGCATTTTTTAGCCCTGTGGATAAATAATTGTTGTGTCAGAAATTGTTTAGGGATAATATCATGGTTCACCAACAGTACCATTAGGTGATAGTGTAGTCTTCAGGATACTTACTGATAGTTTGACATTGCAAGACTGTTGGATGGTAGAATTCTTTTAGTTAGGCCCAGCAATAGACAACTTCTCTCAAAGCAATTAGGTTTGATCTTCACTGCACCAAAATTCACTTTTGAAATGTACTGCCCTGAACTAATCTTAGGTGTTAACATTCTTGTCCGGCTTGAGCCTCTGAGTATCTGGTAGAATTGTGCTCTAGGCAACCATCAGATAGTTTATTATAGGAAGTAATTCATCATCAGGCTTATTTGTCTCCCATCAGTCATTTCCTAGTTCCAGGTTATTTCCCATTTACTCTAATACTTTACAACTGTTCCTTGTTTTAGCATATCCTGCCAATTTTACCAACAACCAGTTATGGTTGTACTGTTCTCTCTGGTCCCATATATCTTCTACTTCCTGTTCTATTTATTCAATTACGACAATTAGGGCAGGTTATGTGTAACCTCTTGGCGGGAACATGGTGTCACTGTTCAGTGCATACCTTTGTACTATGGATACATAGAAAGCTGCGATTTGATATTGGTACACTTTTGTGTCCATTTCAATAGTGTAATTCTCTGTATCTTCACACAATCCAATAACTGTAAAGAGCCCTTCCCAGCAGTGGTGCAATTTTTTCTTGCTTCTTGACTTGGTCACAAAATGGTTTCTAGGCAGGATGAGTTGGTGACCTATACCAATAGGAATATAGTGTCTTCCTTGTTTTCTGGCTCTTGTAATGCTTTAGAACTAGGGTCAATTGATAGCATTCAACATAATATTCTGTATTGCTTAGTATCTGTGGCAGAGTTTATCAGCTGCTGGTACTAGGAGATTTGTGAAGTGCATTAAGAGGAGTAGTTGATAGTTGTTTCCAAAAACTGCTTTGTATGATGATATAGCTAAGATTGCTAATGACTCTATAGTCAGATAACCGGTGGTTTCTAGAATTCCATCTGACCAGTAGTGTTGTCTTGAATTGACTAAATTTTGTAGGGTCATCTTTAACTCTCCAATTTTTGATTCCGCCTATTAGTTCATTTCATAAGGACCGGGAGAAAAAAAACCTTATTTTGTTTGATTCCGAATGCTGGGTAATATTATTTCTACAAATGGGATTGAAACAATAGGTTCATGTAGTTTACTATTCATGTTGGGTATTGGTGGCATGTGACTACCTGACCAGGCAGGAACTCTCACGTTCCTTATGCTGTTGTTTCTTTCTCTGTTAGTATAAGGTATATGTTTCCTGAAAATCTTGCCATAGCTACCAAAATCGTTTCAAAATCTATCAACTTGTTAAAGGCTTAGTACAGTCAATGGCTAACAATTTAAAGAGTGCTCTTTCTTCCATTAACTGAATAGATTCTTGATTTGTTTGGTAGATGGGGCATTAGGCATTATGCACCTGGAAATCATTTTGCATTTCTAGCCAGATTAGATATTTGGTTGTATAGAGCGGATTTCATGCTGTACTCTGTTGTCCTAGGTTGTACATTTGGGCTATAACAGAGGCCCTGAAGGTAGCGTTTCGCAATGCACTGCCTTTGGGAAAGTATAGGTAGTTCTCTCCACACCTGGGTTTAACAAATAAGACCCAATTAGGCCTTGAGTACGACAATAAATCCCTATCTAAATCTATATCTGAATTTACGTTTTTCTATACGAGCTCCCTACAGTATACTAGGACAATGTGTACCTCGCTGCGAGACTGTAGCCAACTCTAAGGACAAGCTAGTCCTGATTAAGGCCGGATATGTAATAAAGTGAATAGTAGGAAGGCTAACTTATGCTCAAGACTGAATAGAAGTATAGAAGGGATATCGTATACCGAATATATTGATAATATCCCTTTTCTGTCTGTCATTATATATGTAAATATGTGGGAGGCACCTTGATATTTATATTTCATGTCAGGCTATTTGCAGGCTATCTACTCCTCCCACATCTTTGCCTTTCCCCTCAGTACGAGCAGCATAGACCCTGAAAAGCTCTACCCCGCTTGACTCCGAATTTCCTCCCGCTGCAAGGCGGGTGTTCCCATCCCTCTCCTAGTAGTGTCTACTTTATTCATGGTTACTCGAACCCTTTCACTATCACAAGCAGCTAGTGGTTCATTTTCTGTATACCGAGTGATCAGCTCCAATGACAGACTTTTCAATGCAGTTGGCTCTATCATCCATCTGTATCAGCTTAGAGGAGGAATGCTGGTTACTTATTGAACAAATAGCCTTTGAGGCCTCTTGATGCTCGGGGTTAACCATCCGCGGAGTAGCGCTTACTGTGGCTCCAGATTATCATGCCTCTGTGTAATGACCCAGCACAAAGGAGCTATGGCAAGTGGAACCTACACCCATACGAGTAGCCTGGAGGCGAACTGGTAGGGACAGGCAGGCAAGTGAGTACTTGACCTAGGGAGACTCGATAGCCTGGGCTTCGAGAGTGAACAGAATTTGCTGCCGCGGTACTTAGGTACCTGGGTAGACCCGGGAAAGGTGTCAGCGTACTTAGGGACTTCTGAAGGGGCAGTTGCTGAGCTAGGCCCGGTAACTGGAGACAGGTCACATATGTCTATCGCCAGCGACGGGATAGACAGGGTAACAGGGAAAAGTTATCTTGTCTGCAGGACCAGGTTACCCTGCCCTTTGGATAAGGTTACCCTGCGATGGGGCTCGGGTTACCCTACTCAAAGTCCAGAGTTATCCTACCTTTCAATATGAAGTTTCTCAGGGAGTTCGGGAAAAATGACCGGAATGTTTGTGATGGGAAGTCACGTATAATGCTTGAATTTGGGGTTCTGGAAGATGCTATTGGACGAGCTAGGCAGCTCCAAAGAGGCGGTAAATTCAAGACATTCTTCCTATCATAACTCTCCGGCCCCGCCTTATGGCCCGGACGTCATGGGCAAATGGTTGCGTAGTTGTGTGCAGTCTAGCAAAGTTGAAGGTTTGTAGAGCTGCTTGCAACAGCATATAGATTGCTGCTGTCCGGTCGACCATAAGCTGTTCGCAGGATGTAGAAGGCGGCATAGGGCGGAAGGTGGAGTACCTCCTCCAAGTCCCGTGGAGTAAAATGGACCAAAGCTGGCGCAGTTAACGGGAGTTAACCGTAGGGGTCCCAAAGGTAGTCCCGGGTGGTGCCGGGGCGGCTGGGAGAGTTTTACACCTACTAACCTTGAAAGTGTCCCCAACGTCATAGGCTTTGAAAGGGACGTGCAGAGACACTATAAGCATGATTCCTACCACAGGTAAGGTGGGTCCAAGGTAGTGGTTATGGGCAGCGCCCATTGGACCTCTTCCGCATCACCTTCCCCTACGCAAGACACTGGAAGCGCGAGAACCACAAACAGTAGATAGATAAAATGCTCACGGTAGCGTCCGGGGCCAAGTAGAGATCAATGCAAGCAGGAAAGAGGTCTTAGATAGTCTAGTTTATGCGGTGTCTGGACTGTCAGCCACTGGCAAGACAGTGAAGCGCAGACAGTTTCTCTTTGGCAGGCAAAATGGAAATGCACCACAGAAACGATAACCGCATAAGGTCAATGCAGACAAGAGTGTGTTGACACATGCATGCCCGAAGGGTGTGGCCGGAGACATGTCAGACCCCAATTAGCGGAGAAGGGTGTGCTCGAATGGTTGCAGTAAACGGATGGGAAAGTTTCTGGTATAAGGTAAAACTATCTGAAAATCTGTGTGAGAACTCTTCTACTCCAAGAAGCAATCCTCTCGAGACCTTAATTGAGTGAAGCATCAGGCTTACCGATATTACGTTTCACCGCTTAGTTTACTCTTACATTGGTGTGAACTTTTGGGAATAAGGTTGAAGTTGTTCGTTACAGTGGCAACCTTGGGATCCATCTTCCTAGGGGTGCCCCCCTCATAGCATATTGTTAAGCAGCTGCTCGCTTAACCCCTCTCCTGATTAATTGTTTTCAACCTTGGGCACTGACCTTGCGTGAATACTGGCAACCTTGTCTACAACAAGTAGCCCAGGGTGGAAAGTGCAATAGCGGGTACCGAACTTCGATCCGGAATGGAATCCAACTCGGATTGCGACCTTGATTTTGACAAACATGCTACCAATAGGTTTCGCGTGCCAGTTCCTGCAGTTGTTTGAGGTATTGACTGGGGTGGTCACTAGTTGCTTCTGGAGGCTTCACCTATCGAGTTACCGCGTGAATGCCTTGACCTCATGATTACAGACCCTTGCACTTCAGCGCTCTCATTTTTACAAGACCCTACCCTTGTCCACAACATGACCCCTCCTCCACCTCAAGGGGTCCCATTTGGTGGGTTCTTGCGCGAGTTTGTCGAACCTTACATTGGCCGCGAGGTAGCCAAGTCGATTGACCAAGCGCAGCGGGAATTAATGAACTGGAACACCCAGCAGCAGGCAGTGTTGCGGAAACAGATCACAATGTCAGCGGTGGAATAGATACAAGTGCAGCAGGAGGCATGCCTGTGGATAACAAGGGATTAGCAGGCATTGAGGACCCAGATGAACATGTTGGAAAAGGCTTTCGAAGGAGGGTGGAGTATTGATGCGGAGAATGATGTACTGATATTAGAGGCCACACCCCCACTCCCACTCATCCATACCAAGCCTGAGAACTTTGGCATGGAATTGGCCATAAGAGCCAGAAACGACCAATGGAGGGCATACCTGAGCCCGATTGGTATATGCATGTTGTAAAGCCTGAAAGGTGACGGCTACAGATACACTTCCACCTTCTGTAACGGGGGCACCCCTAGGAAGATGGATCCCAAGGTTGCGACCACACCTAACAACTTCAAACTTATCGCCAAATGTTCACACAGATGTAAGAGTAAAGTAGATGCTAAAACTTAATATCGTTAAGCCTGACACTTCACTCAATTAAGGTCTTGAGAGGATTGATTGTTAGAGTAGGAGAGTTCTCGCATAGATGTTCAGGGAGTTTTATCTTATGCCAGAAACTCCCCCATCACTTTACTCCAACTATTCGAGCATACCCTTCTCCGCTAAGGGTAGTCTGACACGTCTCCTGGCACCCCTCTCAGGCATGCGTGTGTCGACACTCTCTGGTCGGCGTTCACCATATGTGCATACCATTTCTGCGGCGCATTTCCATTCTGCCCGCCGGAGTGAAAACCTCTGCGCATCGGTGACTTGCCAGTGGCTAACTGTCAAGACACCTTGCTGAACTGGACTATCTAGGACATCCTTCCCATGCGCGTTGATTTCTACTTGACCCCGGAAGCTACCGTGAGCGGTTTATCTACCTACTCTTTATGAGTCACGGGCTTCCGATGTCTTCCGCAGGATAAAGTGGTTCGAGAGCGGTCCAATGGGCGCTACTCATGACCAACACCTTGGATCCACCTCACCTGTGGTAGGAATCAGGCTTCTAGTGTCTCTGCACTTCCCTTTTCGAGCCTATGGCGTTGGGGACACTTTTGGGTTTGGTAGGGGTAAAACTCTCCCCGTCGCCCCGGTACCACCCAGGACCACCTTCGGGACCCCTACGGTTCACTCCCGTTAACTCCGTCGGTTTTGGTCCGCTTTACTCCGAACAACTTGGAGGAGGTACTCCACCTTCCACCCTATGCTCCCTTATATGTCCTGCGAACGGCCTATAGTCGACCGGACGGCAGCAACGTATACGGTGTTGCTAGCAGGTCTGCAAACATTCTCCTTCGTTAGACTGCACACAACTACGCAACCGTTTCCGCATGACGTCCGGGCCTCAAGGCGGCGCCGGAGGGGCATGAAAGAAATAATGTCTCCAATTTACAGCTTCTTCGGAGCTGCGTAGCTTGCCCAATAGCATCTCCCAGAACTCCCGATTCCAGTATTATGCATGGCTTCGTGTGACAAACATGGCAGTCATTTTTCCCAAACTCCCCGAGGGACTTCATATTGAAACGTAGGGTAACTCAGGTTCTTGAACAGGGTAACACAAGCCTCAAGGTAGGGTAACCCAGTCCTGAGGGTAGGGTAATCTTGTCCGGTGGACAAGTGGATTTTCTCCTGTTACCCTATCTATCCCACTTCCGGGGATAGACACACTCGGCCTTTCTCTAGTTACCCAGCCTAGCTGTGTATTGGCCCTTCATAGGTCCCTAAGTACGCTGACACCAACCTTGGGCGTAGCCATGTACCTAAATACTTGTGTCCACTAAGTCTGCTCATCTCGGAGCCCGGGCCATCGGGTCTCCGTAGGTCAAGTACTCACTTGCCTGCCGGTTCCTACCAGTTCGCCTCCGGGCTACCTGTATGGGTGTAGGTTCCGGCTGCCATAGCTCACGTATGCTGGGTCGTTACATCACTCCCCTCTTCTCTACGGTCCGTCCCGGACCGTTTAGCGTCGTCTTTTGTTTCCACGACTCGATTCCCCCAAGACCCGATGGTCCCTGGGCTTGGACGGATATCTTTGGTGGAAATCTAGCATGGCCTGTAAGCCTGTCCCTTCTAGCATCTCATAGGGCTCCCATGAGTTCTCCTCAGCTCCATAGCCTTCCCATGAAACCAGGTACTGGACAAAGCGCGACGGAAACTTCGCCTTTGTTCCACCATACCAGCGACTGTCCACAACAGCTTCGATGACGTAACTGGGCTCATTGTCCACGAGCTCTGGGGTAGGGATCTCCTTGATCCTACCCGATTCCGGATCCTCGCGATAGGGTTCCAGCAGCGTGACATTGAAAACCGGGTGGATGCTCCATCGGGTGGGCAATTGGAGTTCGTATGCTCGGGTACCCACCCGACGTTTGACCACGAAAGGGCCAAACATCCGGTGGTCCAGCTTCTCCATGGGACGCTTGGTGCGGATGTTCTTCCGGTTCAACATCACGCGGTCCGCTTTCTTAGCCCGCCCAGCAGCCACATCTTCCAAGGTAACATAGTCCGGGGATGGCAGCCGTTTCTGGTCATGCCATTTCCGCTGCCTTTCCTGTGCCCGTTGAATCGTTTCTCGAATCTGTTGCCAGGTTCCTTCCCATTCCTTAACCAAGAGTTCACTACTTGGGTGTATCCCTTGGTTGTCAGACACAACACCCGACCAGTTTGTCCGTGGGTTGAACCCATAATTGATCTCAAATGGTGACAACCTGGTGGATTCTGATGTTGAGGTGTTATACGCATACTCCGCAAGGGGTAGCAGCGAAACCCAGTCATCCTGTTGATAGGAACAGTAACTACGCAAGTACTGCTCCAGTGTCTGATTAACCCTCTCGGTTTGCCCATCAGTCTCTGGGTGGAATGCAGTCGAAACGTTTAGTTTCACTTGCAGCAAGTGCATCAGACTCATCCAGAACTTGGATGTGAATCGGCTATCTCGGTCGGAGATGATTGACTCTGGCAGTCCATGAAGGCGCCAAACCTCCTTCAGGAATATCAAGGCAAGCTCCTTGATAGGTACCTCAGTGGTCAGGGGTATGAAATGGGCCATTTTCGAAAATCTGTCTACTATGACCCAGATCTTGGTATACCCTTCGGACTCTGGCAGCGCGACAATGAAATCCATTGAAATTGCTGTCCAAGGCCGCATAGGAACATCGATAGGTTCCAGCAGCCCGAACTTCTTGTGCCTGATGGATTTATTTCTTTGGCATGCATCACATGTCCGCACATAGTCAGTGATGTGCTCATCCATCTTAGGCCAGTAGAAGTTAGCCCTCACCCTGCCAATGGTTTTGTAAGTCCCGAAGTGTCCCGCGATTCGGGAGTCATGTTCTGCCTTCATGATTGTCTGCTTCAGATTCTGACCCTTGGGAACATACCACCTGTTCTTGTACAGGAGTAAGCCCTTTTCCGTCGTGAAATGTCGGTCGACCTCTTTGTCACCTGCAGCTGTTGCCTTCAGGATCCTTAAGTACTCCTGGTCTTCGCTTATCGCTACCCGCAACTGATCCAAAAAGGACGACTTGAGCCGAAATCCCTGGCACACTTGCAACACCTGTGGTCGCAAGATGTCCCGTTCCTGGCTCCCGACCCACTGTCCGGGGCGAAAAAACGACTGTGGCGGAAAATCACTCCCCCCTTCAGGGCGGTAGTCCCTACGCCGCGACAAAGCATCCGCCTTCTCATTCAACCGTCCTTCTCGGTAAACCACCTTGAAGTTAAATGGTTGCAGGAATTCAGCCCAGCGGTGCTGCCTTCGGTTAAGGACCTTGGTACTATTAAAGTACTCCAAGTTCTTATGATCCGTATAGATCACCAATTGGTCCGTTACTGAGCGCAGCAGATGATCCCATTCCTTGAATGCCGCCACGATGGCAGTCATTTCCTTATCATGGACATCATAATTGATCTCTGCTGGGTGAAACTTCCTACTATGGTAGGCCACCGGATGCCATCTCTCATCCTCACATAACTGGGAGAGAACGGCTCCTAATGCAAAGTCACTAGCGTCGGTTTCTAGCCGTGTTGGCCGTTCAGGGTCAAAATGTGCTAGGATAGGTTTGGACGTGAACGCTTCCTTTAAATGATTGAAGGCCTGCTCACACGCAGGTGTCCATTCCCATCGGACATCCTTCTTTGTCAAGTCCGTGAGGGGTTTCGCTATCTTGCTGAACCCTTCTATGAACCGACGATAGAAGTTGGCAAAGCCCATAAAGCTTTGAACGTCGACGACGCATGTCGGAGGTGCCCAGTCTTTGATTGTCTGCACCTTTTCCGACAACATAGAGATCCCCATATCGGAGATCCTATATCCGAGGAATTCAACCTCCCGTTGGTGGAAACTGGACTTCTTCATACTTACACATAGTCTAGCTTTCCGCAATTTCTCCATTACACGCCTTACCATCGCGACGTGCTCTTCCATAGTTTCGGAGTAGATCAGGATGTCATCCATATACGCGATGACTCCTTCATCCATGAGATCTCGAAAGACCTCATTTATCATGCTCTGGAAAGTTGCCGGGGCATTACATAACCCAAACGGCATGACCGTGTATTCATACAGTCCATATCTGCACCGGAAGGCCGTCTTCCATTCCTCACCTTCTGCCATCCTCAGAAGATAGTAGCCGTTTTTCAAGTCCAACTTAGTGAACACAACGGCTTTTCCTAACCTATCTCGCAGTTCATTCATCAGCGGTAGAGGGTACTTGCTCTTCACCGTGATTTTGTTCAGCCCTCGGTAATCTATTACCAGTCTTAATGTACCATCTGGTTTTGGCACAAAGAGGATAGGGGCTGCTGCTGAGGAACTGGATCGCCGTAGCTTCCCCGTTCGCAGCATGTCATTGAGATATTCCCGGAGTGCCTTAAGCTCCTTTTCCGATAACGGATAGATAGGCCCAAACGGAGGTTGAGTCCCGGGTAGCAACTCGATCGTGTGGTCATACTTTGAGTGCTCCGGCAAGGCCTCAATCCGTTCTTGACTGAAGATGTCCCCGTAGTCCTTATACTCAGGGAGTAGCTTGACAGTAATGTCAGCACCTTCCTCATCGGAGAATTGTACAATTCCCAACAGGTACACATTACTAGGGTCTTCAGCTAGCAACTCTTCATCGGTCATGAACACTAACCGCCCCTGCTCTGCCAGGCAATTAGCCTTGCAGAAATCTGAGCGCCAGGTTAGTGATCCTGTCTTCCAATCTATGTCGGGATTATGGTCCTTCAACCAAGACATAGGTAGGTACCCGTCCACCTTGGTGTCGGGCATGTCCGCGACTTCAAACCGCATTTCGTTATGGTGGTCGCCTATTCTCATGTCCAATGATTTGGTATAGTGCAGACCTGACCCCGGAATGTGATTACCGCTTGCGTCGCTTATCGGCACATGTACCTTTCGTCGTACACATGGTGCCTGCGTTTGTTTAACCCATCGGCTACTAAGCACTGGCCCAGTAGCTCCACTGTCGAGTAGCAGGAGCGCCTCAGCGCTTACCTGTCTAGCTCCAATCTTCCAGTCTAGCCTTACCCTCAGGTGGATAGACTTGGTATGGCGAGGCAAGTTATCACGCTTCTGCCTCTTCACTTGTCTTAGGGACTTAGTCATCTTGGCTTACTAATTCTGATCTCTTGCCTTTCGACACAAGAGCGGCCACAACGGGTCGGTAAACGTTAAGGGATTGGGAATCGTTTTATCAATAGCTAGGGTGTTTACTATCACGCCAGCATGATTTCGGGTACTAAACCCTCCTCAGGTAAACTTGATCATAGTATCCTTTATTTAATCAAGTCCAGCCTGAACTAATCCCGCTTGTACTAACCATAACAAATTTTCCCGAGGTGGGTAGAGGTCCGCTCTTGGACCGGTTCCAAGCGAAGCAACCTTGCTTCCCCAATGTCGAGCGTCTCCGCGAGCGAGATCTCTCCCAGCCTCAACCGAAAATAATACCCTATGACTTGTCCGTCCCAGTAAAGAAATCCTGAAAGAAATACAAATAACTAGAACAAAGGAAATAACCTGAAAACCCACAAAGGAGAGATCACCCTGTCCACCGCATACGGCCTTCAACATCTATCTGCCCACACCACCTGGGTGTAGTCAGCATCAGGGTCGTTCATGCAGTAGAGGGGTACTTACCCATCCCAGAAGCCACTTCCGGGGCTCCTTTTCATCCATCCCGCAGGGGTCTATGGATACAGGTTATTAAGGTTCTACCTTACACAGAATGGGGTCTTACCTATTCTGAGCCGTCAGTATCAACCTCCATAATCTGAGGTGATGCCTGTCGGACTTCAAGTATCTTTGACGAGGTAGCCGGAGGTGGCGCTTCAATGCGCTTTAGTCGCTTGTCCGTACCTGAGGGCTCGCTTACCGGGGCTGACCGTTTCAACCCACGAGCCTGTTTGGACGAACTAACGACTGGGGACGTCGCGGTGCACTTTCTCCAAAAGTGACCCGTTTGTCCACACTTGGTGCACTGGTTGTGCTTTCTCCGACGTTCGGTCAAAGTCGACGGGATTTCCTTATGCGCCAGGGCATACTCAGAAGTCCCCGGCTTTGCCTGTTTCCCCGCATTGAAATTAGTAGGTTTGGCAGACCGCTGGTTCTGTCTGCCCGAACCTTTATCCTTCTTTTTAAACCTTCCGGAAGTTGAGGACCTATCCTCCTTCTTGTCCGTTGGTTGAGACCGTTGGACAGGGTGGATAACTCGGTTGCTGAACCGGGTGTTGTCTTCCAGTGTGTGTCCAACCTTCCGAAGAAGATCAAGGTAGTCGTTCAAGTCGGTAGGATGGGGCTCCTTCAGTGCCCACGCGTTCCTCACTTCTTGAGTAATGCCCGACCGTACCTTATCTCGTACCTGCACAGGGTCTGTATAGCTAAGCTTATACATATAGTCAATTATCTTGTCCAGGTACTCATCCATGTGATGTGGCTTCATCACTAGGTCTCGCCACTCAAGCAGGGATCGGTCTCGTTCCGCTTGGTCACCGCCGAAACTCTGTTCCAGCTGTTCCCGGAATCCTTTCCACGTTCTTAACGGGTTTCCTGTTATTAACTGGAACTCCGGTACGCTTGGCTGCCTCCTTATTGATGTGGGAGTGCAGCCCGAGATACCATGTTCGGGCAGTATCTTCTAGAAGGGGGATCACCACGTTTACCTTGTCCATATCGGTCAACCTGCACGCCGCAAAATACCCGACCTTAACTTCCACCAGCGTTATGAAGCCGGCGAGCTCGGTAACCTTTCCCTTAAACGCAGGAATGCCACTCAGCTTTTCTGGCTTCTTCTGTCGCTGTCAGGAGGATGGCCGTGAGGTCGATCGGCTCCGCAGTTCCCCTGATAGCTTCTTAGCACGGCGGTCCCACCGTCGTTTCTTCTCGTCGCTCCAGTCATCCTTGCGAGCGCCAAGAAAGGTAGTCAAATCAGGAAGAGAATCAGCATCATCATCATCCAAGCTATTATGGTCAGAGTCTCCAGGATCTCCACCCGCTCCGGTAGTACCACCAACAGGTGGTTTATTTCCGCCTCCACTACCCCCTGTGTTTCCACCCGCTGTCTCCCGTGGTCTATCATACCCATCAAACCTTTCCTCCTGGCCGTCCTGATTTCCATCCTCGGGGGGGTTAGCCCCTGATGGTACTGATGCCAGTGGTGGAACAAGGCGTCGCCCACTCTCAGGAGTTGGGTTAGGCGCTACCTGAGTTATCTGCAGGAATGCCTGTAGCTCTGGGGAGCTCAGGGGTTGCATCGTGGAGCCAGCATGCCCCTATGAGCCACAATACCCACATGTTGGCCATCCATCTCCTTCTTTCTGTCTTCTCCCGTGCCTTACCGGGGTCCGTTGTTCCTTTCTGCACCCATAGGTGTGGTAATGAATCTACCCCATGCGGATCTCTTCCGATTTGCAGCCCGACGAACAGAACCCATCCTGGCTGTCTGACTCACCGCTTGTGATCGTGGGGAGCACGGAAGGAAGACTGGGCTTTGAGGGTAGAGAAGGGATCACTGGTGCCCAAGGGACGGAGCGAGCAGGTGTCCCAGGTCCGCGGATCGGAGTCCCTCGTGATGGACCCCTGGGTGCTCGCTCTTCCTGGCGCCTTACCTGTTCAAAGAATCCAGGTGAAGCCGCACGCAGCGGCCGGTACCCCGGGGTAGCTGATACTGCTGGCGGGAAAGCTGTGACAGGGAAGGTATCAGGAGTGGGCAACGAAACTGGTAGAGGTGTGGGTCTTGGGACGGCGATGAAAGGTATGAGAGTTGGAACTGAAGGTGTTGCGGGAGGGATGATAGGAGCAGGGGTCGGTCGACGTGTAGGGTCAGGTGTATCTGGTGCCATAATGCCCTTCGGCTTGGAGGTCCTCTTTCTTATGCGACGTCCATCGGTTTGCCCGACCGTACGGCTGCGCGACCGACTGCGGGCAATTGAGGGGGGGACCGACAGGGAGCCGGTAGATGCTCTTGAGAAGGAACAGGTATAGCGATAGCCGTCTCCTTTCAGGCTTTCCAACATTCGTATGCCGATTGGGCTCAAATATGCCCTCCATTGGTCGTCTCCGGCTCTCATAGCCAACTCCATGCCAAAGTTCTCAGGCTTGGTATGGACGAGCGGAAGTGGGGACGCTGCCTCTAACATCAGTACGTCATTCTCAGCATCAATACTATACCCGCCGTCGAAAGCATTTTCCTAAGCTGTCGTCCGAGTTTTCAATGCTTGCTGATCCCTTATCCTCCGCAGGTATGCCTCCTGCTGGACTTTTATCCGTTCCAGCGCTGCCGCAGTAATCTGGGTTCAGAACACCAGCTGCTGCTGGTTGTTCCAGTTCTTCAGTTCCCGCTTCGCTTCCTCAATCGACTTGGCTACTTCTAGGACAATGTAAGGTTCGACGAATTCGCGGGAAAACTCGCTAAAGGGAACTCCATGCGGCGGGGGAGGGAGCATGTTATGGACTAGGGTAGGATCTTGAAAATATGCGAGTGCCGCGGCGCTAGGATCTGTAATCAGGAGGTACAGACATTCAGCAGGTAACTGAATAGGAGCGGCCTCCAAGAGCAACTGGTGGCCGTCCCAGTCGATACCGCGAACATC
>PYWC01000098.1:204645-274795 GCA_003182015.1 Tuber magnatum | reverse complement strand
TAAGGTCTCGAGAGGATTGATTGTTGGAGTAGGAGAGTTCTCGCATAGATGTTCAGGTAGTTTTATCTTATGCCAGAAACTCCCCCATCACTTTACTCCAACTATTCGAGCAGACCCTTCTCCGCTAAGGGTGGTCTGACACATCTCCTCCCACCCCTTTCAGGCATGCGTGTGTCTACACTCTCTAGTCGGCGTTCACCATATGTGCATATCGTTTCTGCGGCGCATTTCCATTCTGCCTGCCAGAGTGAAAACTTCTGCGCATCAGTGACTTGCCAGTGGCTAACTGTCAAGACACCTTGCTGAACTGGACTATCTATGGCACCCTTCCCATGCCCGTTGATTTCTACTTGACCCCCGAAGCTACCGTGAGCGGTTTATCTACCTACTATTTAAGAGTCTCGGGCTTCCGATGTCTTCCGCAGGATGCAGTGGTTCGCGAGCGGTCCAATGGGCGCTACTCATGACCAACACCTCGGATCCACCTCACCTGTGGTAGGAACCATGCTTCTAGTGTCTCTGCACTTCCCTTTTCGAGCCTATGGCGTTGGGAACACTTTTGGGTTTGGTAGGGGTGAAACTCTCCCAGTCGCCCCGGTACCACCCAGGACCACCTTCGGGACCCCTACGGTTCACTCCCGTTAACTCCGTCGGTTTTCGTCCGTTTTACTCTGAACAACTTGGAGGAGGTACTCCACCTTCCACCCTATGTTCCCTTATATATCCTGCGAACGGCCTATGGTCCACCGGACGGCAGCAACGTATATGGTGTTGCCAGCAGGTCTCCAAACATTCTTCTTCGTTAGACTGCACACAACTACGCAACCGTTTGCGCATGACGTCCGGGCTTCAGGGCGGCGCCGGAGGGGCATGAAAGGAATAATGTCTCCAATTTACAGGTTCTTCGGAGCTGCATAGCTTGCCCAATAGCATCTCCCGGAACTCCCGATTCCAGTATTATGCGTGGCTTCCTGTGACCAACATTGTAGTCATTTTTCCCAAACTCCCCGAGGGACTTCATATTGAAACGTAGGGTAACTCAGGTTCTTGAACAGGGTAACACCAGCCTCAAGGTAGGGTAACCCAGTCCTGAGGGTAGGGTAGTCTTGTCTGGTAGACAAGTGGACTTTCTCCTGTTACCCTATCTATCTCACTTCCGGAGGTAGACACAGTTGGTCTTTCTCCAGTTACCCAGCCTATCTGCGTATTGCGCCTTCATAGGTCCCTAAGCACGCTGACACCAATCTCGGGTGTAGCCATGTACCTAAATACTTGTCCCCACTAAGTCTGCTCATCTCGGAGCCCGGGCCATCAGGTCTCCGCAGGTCAAGTACTCACTTGCCTGGCGGTTCCTACCAGTTCGCCTCCGTGCTACCTGTATGGGTGTAGGTTCCGGCTACCATAGCTCATGTATGCTGGGTCATTACACCTTCTCCAGGGCATCTACTGGCTTCCTGCCTGTCACTCCCACAATTGCCCATAGTCCTTTGGGCAGCCCAACGGTCGGGCCAACTGATGGACGTCGCATAAGAAAGAGGACCTCCAAGGCGAAGGGCATTATGGCACTAGATACGCCAGACCCTACACCTCGACCGACCCCTGCTCCTATCATCCCTCCCGCAACACCTTCAGTTGCAACTCCCCTACCTTCCATCGCCGCCCCAAGAGCCACTACTCTACCAGTGCCCCTACCAGTCCCTGGTTCTGACCCATCTCCCACTGCTCCTTTCCTACCTCCGGTTTCCGCACTTTGGGAATTCCAGTCGATGCATGCCACGTCACCTGGGTTCTTTGAACAGGTCCGGCGCCACCAAGAGTGAGCACCTGAGCCTCCATCGCAAGGGACCACTATCCGCGGGCCAGGAACACCTGTTCGTGGCGTTCCTAGGGCACCAGTTATCCCCACGGCACCCTCAAAGCGAAGTCCCAGTGCCGATCTCCCGACCATTACAAGTGGCAATTCGGACAGTCAAGACCAGTTCAGTCTGTCAGGCTGTAAGTCGGAAGAGACCCGGATGGGGTGGATTCACTACTACAGCTATTCGTGTAGGAAGGGACTACGGACCCTGTTTTGGCATAGATGGAGGCAGAAACAAGGAGATGGACAGCCAACATTTGGGTACTGTGGGTCATGGAGGGACGCTGGCCCCGTAATGCAACCCTTGAGTTGTCTAGAGTTGCAGTCTTTTCTGCGGGTAATACAGGCAGCGCCCAACCGCACTCCGGAGAGTGGGGGACGCCCTGTTCCACCACCTGCATCAGGACCATCAGGGGCTAACCCCCCCGCGGATGGTAACCAGGATTGCCAGGAGGAACGGTTTGATGGGCATGATAGACCCCGGGAATCACAAGGCGCGAATACTGGAGGTAGTGGGGACTGGAATACACCACCAGGAGGTGGTACGATGGGAGCAGGTGGAGATCCAGGGGACTCTGACCATGACAGCTCGGATAATGATGACGACGGAGATTCTCTTCCTGATTTGACCCCCTTCCTCTGTGCTTGCAAGGATCATGGAAGTAAGGAGAAGAAATGATGCTGGGCCCGCGGGGCCAAGAGGCTGGCGAGAGCCCTGAGGGGTACTGGTTCAGCTTCTAGGCCAACACCAAGACACCAGTAGAAGAAGCAGGAGAAGCTGAGTGGTATCCCTCCATTTAAGGGCAAGGTTACAGAACTCGCGAGCTTCCTGACCTTGGTACAGGTCAAATTTGAATACTTTATGGATTGCAAGTTAACTGACATGGACAAGGTCAACCTGGTGATCCCCCTTCTTGAAGACTCCGCCCGAGCATGGTAGCTAGGGTTGCATGGGCACATTAATAAGAAAGCCGGCAAGCGCGCCAGCACTCCTGTTAAAGACAGCAACACCTTACGGACAAGAAAAGGGTTCTGAGAACTGCGGGAACGAAGTTTCAGCGCAGACCAGGCTAAGTGCGATCAATCCCTTCTCACGTGGCAGGACCTTGTGATAAAGCCCCCTCACATCGATGAGTACCTAGATATGATAATTGATTATATGTACAAGCTTAGCTATACAGATCCACTACGGGTACAAGACAAGTTTTGATCACGCATCACGCAAGAGGTTCAGAATGCGTGGGCACTTAAGGAGCCACATCTGACCGACCTGAACGAGTACCTTGATCTTCTGCGACAGGTCAGGCACATGCGGGAGGACAACAACTGGTTCAGTAACCCCGTTATCCATCCAGCCCCGTGGTCTCAGCCTGCAGATAAGAAGGAGGACAGATCCTCGAGATCTGGCAGGTTAAAGAAGAAGGCAAAAGGTTCCCGCAGACAGAACCAGAGGTCTGCCAAATCTGCTAATTTCAACGCGGGGAAACAGGCAAAGCTGACAACTTCTGAGTATGGAATAGTGCATAAGGAAATCCCGTCAACTGCGACTGAACGCCGGAGGAATCATATCCAGTGCACCAAGTGCGCGCAAACAGGTCACTTTTGGAGACAGTGTACCGCGATGGCCCAGGTCGTTAGTTTATCCAAACAGGGCCGTGGGTTGAAACGGTCACCCCTGGTAAGTCAGCCCACCAGAATGGACAAGCGACTAAAGCGCATTGAAATGCCCCCTCCAGCTTCTTTTTCTAGGATACCTGAAGTCCGCCAGGCATTACCTCAGATCATGGCAGTTGATACTGATGGCTCGGAATCGGTAAGAACCCATTCTGATTAAGGTGTAATCTTATTAACCCGCCGCCATAGACCCCTGATTGGAGAGACGGACATAAACCACAGAGGTGGCATTGGAGATGGGCAAGTACCCTTCTACCACATAACGGACCCTGACACCAACTACACCCAGGTGTTGTGGGCAGGTAGATGTTGCGGGCTGTGGGCGGTGGGCTGGCCCATCTCTCCTTTGTTGAGTTTCTGGTTATTTCCTATGTTCTAGTCATACCTATTTCTTTCACGATGTTCTTAGCTGGATGGGCCAGTCATGGGACATTATTTTGGTTAAGGTTGGGTGAGGTCCTGCTCGAGGGGAGGCTCGACATTGGGGAGTCATGGCTGGTTGGCTTGGAACCGGTCCGACAGCAGACTTCTACCCACCTCTGGCAAAATTGTTATGTTTATTACAAGCAGAACTGGTTCAGGCTGGACTTGATCAAATAAATAGTGCTATTTTCAAGTTTGCCTGAGGAGGGTTTAGTACCCAAAAGCATGCTAGCATCATAGTAAACACCCTAGTTACTAACAGAGGACAAATCCCAATCCCTTAACGTTTGCTGACCCGTTGTGGCTGCTCTTGTTTCAAAAGGTAAGAGACTAAAAGGATTCACTAAGTCCAGATGACTAAGTCCCCAAGACCAGCGAAGAGGCAGAAGTGTGACAACTTGCCTCGTCATACCAAGTCTATCCACCTGGGGGTCAAGTTGGACTGTATGATAGAAGCTGGACAGGTAAGCACAAAGGCACTCCAGCTAGTCAATAGTGGAGCTACTGGGCCGGTAGTTAGTAGCTGATGGGTAAACCAGACTCAGGCACCTTGTGTATGACGAAAGGTACACGTGCCGATAAGCGACACCATCGGTAATTACGTTCCTGGGTCAGGTCTACACTGTACCAAGTTATTAGAGATGAGGATAGGTGACCACTAGAAGGAGATGCGCTTTGCAGTCGCGGATATGCCCGACACTAAGGTGGATGGGTAGCTACCTATATCTTGCTTGAGAGACCATAACCCCAACATAGATTGGATGACAGGATCACTAACCTGGCACTCAGATTTCTGCAAGGCTAACTGCCTGGCACAGCAGGGGCGGTTAGTCTTCATGACTGATGAGGAGTTCCTAGCTGAGGACCCTAGTAATGTGGACCTATTGGGAATTGTGCAATTCTCCGAGGAGGAAGGTGCCGACATTACAGTTAAGCTACTCCGCGAGTATTAGTACTATGGGGATATCTTCAGTCAAGAACGGATTGAGGCACTACCAGAGTACTCGAAGTATGACCATACGATCGAGTTGCAACCAGGGACTCAACCTCCGCTTGGGCCTCTCTATCCGTTATTCCAAAAGTTGCTTAAGGCGCTACGCGTATCTCTCAATGACATGCTGCGAACAGGAAAGCTATGGCGATCCAGTTCATTGGCAGCAGCCCCTATCCCCTTCCTGCCAAACCCGGATGGTGCATTAAGACTGGCAATGGATTATGGAGGGCTGAACAAAATCACAGTGAAGAGTAAGTACCCTCTACCCTTGATGAATAAGTGGTGAGATAGGTTAGGCAAAGCCCCTGTGTTCACCAAGTCGGACTGGAAGAACAGCTATCACCTTCTAAGGATGGCAGAAGGGGAGGAATGGAAGACGGCCTTCCGCTGCAGATATGGACTGTATGAATACACAGTCAGATTGTTTGGGTGGTGGAAGGCCACGGCAACTTTCCAAAGCATGGTAAAGAAGGTCTTTCGGGATCTCATGGATGAAGGAGTCATTGCATACATAGATGACATCCTGATCTAGTCCGAAGTGATGGAAGAGCATGTCGCAATGGTGAGACATGTGATGGAGAAATTGCGGAAAGCTAGACTATGTGTAAGCATGAAGAAGTCTGGTTTCCACCAACGGGAGATTGAATTCCGTGCATCCAAGATCTCCGATATGGAGATCTCTATCTTGTTAGAGAAGGTGCAGACAATCAGGGATTGGGCACCTCCGACATGCATTGTCGACATTAAATTCTTTATGGGCTTTGCCAACTTCTATCGCTAGTTCATAGAGGGTTTTAGCAAGATAGCGAAACCTCGGACAGACTTGACAAAGAAGGATGTCCGATGCGAATGGACACCTGCGTGTGAGCAGGCGTTCAACTATTTGAAGGGGGCCTTTACGAGCAAACCTATCCTAGTACATTTTGACCTTAAATGGCCAATCCGGCTGGAAGCAGACGCTAGGGACATTGTATTAGGAGCCGTCCTCTCCCAGTTCTGTGAAGATGAGAGATGGCATCTAGTGGCCTACCATAGTCGGAAGTTTCCCCCAGCAGGGAATAATTATGATGGCCATGACAAGGAAACGACTGCCATCGTGGCAGCATTCAAGGAATGGGATTATTTGTTACGCTCCGTAATGGACCAGTTAGTGATCTTTACGGATCATAAAAATTTGCAGTACTTTAATAGCACAAAGGTCCTTAACAGAAGGCAGCACCGTTGGGCTGAGTTCTTGCAACCGTTTAACTTCAAGGCGGTTTACCGCAAAGGGCTGTTGAATGAAAAGGCAGATGCTTTGTCACAGGGTAGGGAGCAGCGCCCTGAAGGGGGTAGTGATTTTGTGCCACAGCACTTTTTTAGCCCCGGACAGTCAGTTGGGATCCAGGAACGGGACATCTTGTGAGCACAAGTATTGCAGATGTGCCAGGGATTTTGGCGCCTGTCTTCCTCTTTGGATCAGCTTCGGGTAGTGATAAAGGAAGGCCAGAATATTGAAGGATCCAAAGGCAATGGCTGCTGGTGACAAAGAGGTGGACCGACATTTCACCGCGGAAAAGGGCTTACTCCTGTAGTAGAACAGGTGCTATGTTCTCAAGGGCCAGAATCTGAAGCAGACAATCATGGAGGCGGAACATGACTCCCGAATCGCGGGATACTGCAGGACTTGCAAGACGTTTGGCAAGGTTAGGGCTAAGGTCTATTGGCATGAGAGAGACGCGCATATCACAGACTATGGGTGAACATGTCATGCATGCTAAAGAAATAAGTCCATCAGGCACAAGAGGTTCGGGCTGCTGGAACCTATTGATGTTCCAATACGGCCAAGGATAGTGATATCAATGGACTTCATTGTATCACTGCCAGAGTCTGAAGGCTATACCAAGATCTGGGGCATAGTGGACAAATTCTCGAAAATGGCACCTTTCATACCCCTGACCACGGAGGTACCTATCAAGGATCTTGGCTTGATATTCCTGAGGGAAGTTTGGCGCCTTCATGGACTTCCAGAGTTAATCATCTCTAATTGGGCTAGCCGATTCACCTCTACATGGTGAATGAGTCTAATGCACTGGTTGCAAGTGAAACTAAACCTTTCGTCTACATTCCACCCTGTGACTGATGGGCAAACCAAGAGGGTTAATCAGACACTGGAGCAGTACTTGCATAGTGACTGTTCTCATCCACAAGATGATTGGGTTTCGCTGTTACCCCACATGGGGTATGCGTACAACACCTCGAGATCACATCTACCAGGTTGTCACCATTCGAGATCAACTATGGGTTTAACCCTAGGACAAACTAGTCTGGTGTCGTGTCTGATAATCAAGGGGTACACACTATCAGTGAGCTTCTCGTTAAGGAATAGGAAGGAACCTGGCAGGAGATTCGGGACACGATTCAACGGGCATGGGAAAGGCGACGGTAATGGCGTGACCGGAAAAGGTTGGCCTCACCGGACTATGTTACCTGGGAGGTTGTGGGGGCTGGGTGGGCAAAGGAAGTAGACTGCGTGATGTTGAATGGAAGGAACATCCGCACAAAGCATCCCATGGACAAGCTGGACCAGTGGATGTTTGGACCTTGCGTGGTCAAACCTCGGGAGGGTAGCCAAGCCGATAAACTCCAACTGCCCGCCAGATGGAGTATCCAGCTAGTTTTCAATGTTACGTTGCTCGCACCATAGCGTGAGGATCCAGGATCAGGTAGGGTCAAGGATGGCCCTACCCTGGAGCTGGTAGACAAGGAGCCAAGTCACGTTATTGAAGCTGTTGTGGACAGTCGATAGTATGGCGGAGCAAAGGCAAAGTTTCCGTCACGCTTGGTCCCGCATCTGGTTTTCTGGGAAGGCTACGGGGCTGAGGAGAATTCATGGGAGCCCTATGAGATGCTAGGAGGGACACGCTTACAGGTCATGCTGGATTACCAGGAAAGATGTCTGTCCAAGCCAAGGGACCATAGGGTCTTAAGGGAATCGAGCCGTGGAAACAAGAAACAACGCGAATGGTCCGGGACGGACTGTAGACAAGAGGGGAGTGATGTAATGATGCAGCACACATGAGCTATGGCAGTCAGAACCTAGACCCATACAGGTAGCATCAAGGCACACTGGTAGGGAGCGGCAGGCAAGTAACTACTTGACCTACAGAGACACGATACCGGCTGCTTCGCGAGTGAACAGAATTAGCTGCCGAGGTACTTAGGTCGCTGGGTGCACCTGGGAGAGGTGTCAGCATACTTGGGGACTTCTGAAGGGGCAGTTGCTCAACTAGGACAGGCAACTGGAGACAGGTCAGGTATGTCTGTCGCGGGCGATGGAATAGATAGGGTAACGGGAAGAAGGTATCTTGTCCACCCGAAAAGGTTACCCTACCCTTTGGATCAGGTTACCCTGCCATGGGCCTTGGGTTATGCTGCCTGAAGTCCTGAGTTACCCTACCTTTCACTATGATGTTTCTCGCGGAGTTTGGGAAAAATGACGGGAATGTTTGTCATAGGAAGCCACGCATAATACTGGAATCTGGGGTTCCGGGAGATGCTATTGGGCGAGCTAGGCAGCTCCGAAGAAGCTGTAAATTGGAGACATTATTCCTATCATGACCCTCCGGCCACGCTCTAAGGACCGGACGTCATGGGCAAACGGTTGCGTAGTTGTGTGTTGTCTCGCAAAGTGGAAGGTTTGTAGACCTGGTTGCAACACCGTATACGTCGATGCAGTCCGGTCGACCGTAAGCTGTGTGCAGGATATTGAAGGGCACATAGGGCAGACGGTGGAGTACCTCCTCCAAGTGGTTCCGAGTAAAGCGGACTAAACCTGGCGGAGTTAACCGGAGTTAACCGCAGGGGTCCCGAAGGTAGTCCCAGGTGGTGCTGGGGCAGCCACGGGAGTTGTACACCTACCAAGTCTAAAGGTGTCCCCAACATCATAGGCTCTGAATGAGACGTGCAGAGAGACTATAAGCACAATTCCTGCGACAGGTAAGGTGGGTCCGAGGTAGTGGTCATGGGTTGCCCCTATTGGACCCCTTCCGGACCACCATCCCCTGTGGAAGCCACCGGAAGCCCGCCAACCGTAAACAGTAGACAGATAAAACCCGCGCAGTAGCTTCCGGGGCCAAGGAGAGATCAATGCAAATGGGAAAAGTGTCATAGATAGTCTAGTTCATGCAGCGTCTTGACTGTTAGCTGCTGGCAAGACGCCAATGCGCGGAGGTTTCCATTCCAGTGGGCAAAAGGGAAATACACCACAGAAACGATAACCGCATAAGGCGAACGCCGACTAGAGCATCGCGACACATGCATGGCCGAAGGCTGTGCCGGGAGATGTGTCGAACCGCCCTTAGCGGAGAAGGGTCCGCTCGAATGGTTGGAGTAAACTGATTGGGGAGTTTCTGGCATGAGATAAAACTACCTGAAAGTCTATGCCAGAACTCTCCTACTCCAACAATTAATTCTCTCGAGACCTTAATTGAGTGAAGCATCAGGCTTAAGGATATTAAGTTTTACCGCTTACTTTACTTTTACATTGGTGTGAACTTTTGGCAATAAGTTTCAAGTTGTTCGGTGCGGTCACCACCTTGGGATCCATCTTCCTAGGGGTACCCCCGGTACACATGGGGTGGGGATGACAATCATTACTTGGAGCTTGTTCCCTCTTCCGAATTTCTTCCACATTCCTTGACGAACTACCTTAGGATTCGGTCTTACTGTCTGCAAGTGAGCAGTGGACTCCTATTATAGTAGGCGACCTCCTCCTGGTTGGGATCCATTGGTTGGCATAGCTGAGTGACCTTTGCATGCATTTTTCTACGAAACCAACCACCTGAATCCATTTGTTCGACCTTATCAAGAGGGGCAGGAATCCTCTGTTGCAGATTCAGTGAAAATCCCTTGGTTGGCGACCCTCAGTGGTGGTATACTTGACGGTTCCATGTCACTATCAAGTTGCTAGAAATCATCTGGTTGTGCAAATGATCCGGCCGACACTGCGATTGAACCTCTGTCCTTTTTTCAATGATCATGGGACATGTCCATTCTGTTATAGCAGTCGATTTTATGTGCAACACACTCTCCCCTCCAGAAGACTTCAGTCCGAATCTCCGTCATCTATTTCTCTACTAGTCTAGAAATTAAATTCCTTTAAGGACCCAGCAAGGTAGAGTGATAAACCTTTGCACATTTACTTGGCTGTGCCCCTGAAAAGGTTTCCTTATTATCCTTGCTCTATATTTGTAGCATCCCTGGATTATTGCCATGAAACCCTTCAACCAACTCTACCTCATGCTTGGACTGCTCTAGCAGCTCCCAGGTGTTTTCTTGGGTGGAACACCCCTGCTATTTTACATAGTCCCTTAGTTCACAGATCCTCCTAATTTGTCCATAAACTGTAATGTGTTCGGGCCAGGTCCTATTCAGATAGCAGTACGATAGGAGCAGATGGCTTCGCGATCAACGAGAAGCCAGCACTGCTTACTAAAGGAGTCTTCGAATGGAGGGTAATAGGAGATCAAAGAAGTAACCGTTCAACCGAGTATATTAAGAATATTGTCTGTCAAAGTCTGCTGTTTCCACTGCGGGAATCAGTGGTCTTTAAGTACAGCATATTGCTTATCTCCAGTATAAGCAACATTCCAAAACATTGTGTGTATCAACCGACAGCTCACGAAACAATACAAGTATCAAATGATACTGGGAAACCAAACATAAAACAATGTGTGTATCAACTGATAGCACACGAAACAATACAAGTATCAAACGATACTGTGAAACCAAACATAAAACAATGTGTGTATCAACTGATAGGACACGAAACAATACCAGTATCAAACGATACTGTGAAACCAAAAATAAAACTAACCTAGTACCTATACTGGTTACACACCGACAACAAAAGAACAATTTCAGCAAATAAAACAAGGTAATCAAATCCCAATAGTCATTAAACCCGCTATTCTCCTGAAAGTCCCTATAGGACCCATCCTCATTGTCATCGCTATCCTGCAACAATCTCATGTCATCCTACAACGTCTATTTCACCCCTTGCAGACATTTCTCGACATACTCCTGGCAGGATGCTTTGCGGACAAAGCAACCCGATTCTTTGTACTACGGTAGGTCAATGTAATTGCGGACTGTACGGTCCTGCCAATCCTCCGTTTCGATATCTATCCGTCCGCCATCATCCGAGTAGTAAACGTAAAATATTTTGCAGCATGCCTCAAGCGGAATAGTTCCACTGCGCAGTAGTTCGTGAACAATAATGTATTGTCCCTTGACGCTTATTTCCTCATAGGACGACCTTTTTTAGTTTTGTAAAGGGGTAAAGGTTTGTAGAAAGGGTAAAGGTTTTTCTTTCGGTTGCGATGTCTGGTAGTGTGGTTTTTTGTCTGCGGAGCAGTTTGAGGGGTCGCGGGGGGTATTTATATCACGGTGTTGACCCTCCTTAGGTGTTGACCTTGCTTAAGCGTCAACCTTGCTTAAGCGTTCAGGGGAAGGTGGGTGGTATTTTATTTCGGTTTCTTCCATCTTCATGCACATCTCACATTTTTCTGTGCTGAGGTAATATCTGCTTCCAAAGCGGAATATATCAGTCCTTGTTGTGCCCCACATCCGTCCCGCCAATTCAGTTGTTATTCCTAGGCATTTGTTGTAAATATATATGAATAGTCAGTGTGTAAAGTATCATCTAGGGATAATATCACAGTTCACCAACAGTCCCATTAGCTCATGGTGCAGTCCCCACGGCACTTGCTCATAGTCTGACATCGTATCGCTGTTGGATGGTGTTAATCTTTCCTTATTATTCCCAGTACTCTGTATAGGCCAGCCGAGTTAGGTATACCACTATCTCTTCCATGACCCGATTCTTGTCTTCACTACTTTCGAAATCGCTTTCAAAATGGGCTGACCAAAATCCATCTTCTATCTTTTTATCTGTGTCTGGGCGGAGGTGTTTTATTTCAGGCAGGGTTAGGCTCCATGCCACCATTACATGGTTTATTGTAGGGCGTAGCATGTCCTCCGGTTTGTTGTCCTCCCACTATTGGTTTACCAGTTCTATTGCATTTTCTAATCCTTTGAGGGGTTTCCTGCTGTTTCCTGTTTCCGGATATCCCGCCCATTTTACCAAAAACTGGTCGCAATCATCGTGCTTCCTGTGGTCCCAGATAACATCCAACTCCCATTCTGGTTTTTCATTTACGGTGATCGGGGGTGGCTTTACATGGCTTCATCCGGGGAAGGCGGTATTGTCGTTAGGGAGATATCGTTTCACAGTAGAGGCCAGGAATGTCGCTTGTCAGTTTCTGTACATTCTGCCGTCCAGTTCTACCATGCAGTTTTGCGTATGTTCATCATATTCAGTTATCTGGAACCGTACCCACCAGGGCGGTTGCAGTTTCTTGCTCCGTCCTCAGTCCATTACGAAAAGGTTTCCATAAACCAATAACAGGTTACCTTCCCCTATCAGTCTATGCTGGCTGCGCCATTTTGCTGCCATGCTTGTGCTCCTAAATGGCACCAATTTGGTAGCATTAAATGCCGTGTTCCGCATTGCTTGGTATCTGTTCAACAATTCATTGGCGGCCGGCACTACAGAGTTCATGAAATTCAGTAGCGGGAGCAGCGGGCAGTCTTCTCCAAAAACAGCTCTATACGGTGACATACTGAAGGTTTCTGACCATCCTGCATTTAAGTATGCCGCCATTTCCGGTATGGCATCAAACCAATTGTTTTGTCTTGCGTTGACTAGATTTCGAAGACCTGTTTTTAATTGTCCAATTTTTCTTTCAACTTGTCTAGTCGTTTTATGGTAGCCTGGTGCCGCCTTGATATGCTCAATGCCTAGTGATCGACACTGCTGTCTCCGCACATGTGACTCAAATCATGGGTCAGTATCGCTTACTAGAGATGTTGGGTAGCCATGGGGTGTAAATATTTTATTGCGCAGGAGTTCCAAGGTTGTTATCGCCATCACTTGCTCAGTTGTAGGTATGAGCC
This sequence comes from Tuber magnatum, assembly GCA_003182015.1. NCBI lineage: Eukaryota > Fungi > Ascomycota > Pezizomycetes > Pezizales > Tuberaceae > Tuber > Tuber magnatum. Next base: position 261,848 of record PYWC01000098.1, on the reverse strand, counting down.
ATGCGAATCCTGAAAACCTATCCACCACAACTAGGGTTGTGTCGTATCCCCAAAAGTTATGCAATGGTCCCGCAAAGTCAATGGCTATCCATCCCAAACTTTCTGATGGTTGGACAATCGTCTGAGCCTTTCCTTCTGGTAGTTTTGTTGGTTCTTTGTTTATCTGGCCAGTATGGCATTGGGCCATATACGCTCTGAAGTCCTTTCGTGTTGCAGGCCAAAATAGGTACTCGGTAGCGTACCGTAAGTTTCATTCTGAACTGCTGTGGCCTTTGTTGTGGATTTTGCTAATGACGTACTCGCTTGATATCGTATTTCCCCATGCAGGCCCTTTTGGAATATGCAGGCAGTCTTCCCCGTATCTTGTTATTGTGTATAGCATTCTATTTGCAACCTTGTAGCAGGATAAACCTCCTGTGGAGTCCATACCCTCATTGACCATTTTCCAGATTGGTTTCCTGCGGTATGCTGGAATCATTTGTGCTCGGAATGTCCCGATCATTTCATTGATTGTTTGTAAGGTATTGCGCTCATCTTCTATCTCGCTTCCTCTGCTTGTCTCAGGTTGGTCATCCTCCTTACTGTCTGCTAAGACATCATACGGTCCTCGCCAATATTCACTTATCGTTGTGGGTATCACTGAAACTATTGTTTCATTGCTGAGGCTTTCTAATCGTTCTGCTTGTCTAATAGGTGGTGGGCTATCTGGTCCTCGTATTCAGAAAGCCGGGGCTTCCAGGTTTAGCAGTGTCGGGATTGCATAGGATCTGGGCGTCGGCTGGCTAAGGGTGAATGGCCCTTCCCCAGCACTATTTGGTCCTCCGCCAATCGTTTGTTGGCATTCCCAGTGCTTGATTTTGGGAGACTCCCAAGGGGTCGGCTCAATTTCTGTACTTGGGGGGCTTGGTCCTTCACTAGGAGGGTGAGGGGTTGGGTTTCTCCGCCGTCTAGGATGGTTGTTTGTGAATTTGATCTGAGTTTGATAGTATGGGCAATGATCCACATAACAATGCGAGTAGTGTAACGTGCTATGTTGGAGTTCTTCCAGTGTTGTGCTTCACAAGGTACACTGGTCGCCCCAATCATTTCCTGCAGTTACTGAGCAGTGGCTTTGAGGGTGTACAGTGGCCGTGTTAGGGTACTCGGTGTATGAGTACGGAGGGGAGGTAGGGGAGATATCTTCTACAGGTTCTATCGTGTTTGATTCTTGCTCATAGACTGTATCATCCGAGATGTCGTTTGCTTCCTTTGTATGATCGTGGACATAGGCTGGATTTAAGTCTGCTCCTCCCTCATATATCCGGGAAAGGGTATCAGCTAAATAGTTTGTGCTTTCCAGTGCATAGACTATCTTCACGTCGTACTTTCCTAAAGCACTGAGCCATCCAACTTGCTCTCTACTTGGGTTCTTTCCCATTCTTGGGTGTGTCAGGGGTTGGTGGTCTGTGACTGTTGTAAAGGAATTTCCCATTAGTACATTGTGGAACCAATTAAGTGCTTCCACTATTGCCAAGGCCTCCTTATCAGTGGTTCCCTGATTCACCTGTGGGTTGGTGAATTTCCTGCTGTGTAATGTGGCTGGTTGAGCCATCTCGTAAGTGGGTCCTTGTCCTACCCATGCCCCTATCCCCAAATCAGAGGCGTCCGTTACTAGTCAAGTTGGTTCCTTGTTTCCTATCTCCATTGGTCGCATGACTCGGTGGTCAACAATTCGCTTCTTTACCATTTTGCATGCCGCTTGCTAGGTGGTTGTCCATACAAATTCAGCATTCCCCGTTAAGTCTGTTAATGGTGCTGTCATGGTTGCATGATGTGGCACGAACTAGGACACCTAGTTCACTATTCCTAGAAAGCGTTGCAATTATTTTTTGTTTTGGGGCGTTTTCCAACCTGCGAGAGAGGATATTTTCTGGCGGGATGCATGGATTCCTTAACTATCTACTGTGTGGCCTAGTACTTCAACCCTGTCTGCGAATAGTACTGACTTCCTTTTGCTAGCATAAAATTTTGCCTTTCTGAGTCGGTCACATACCTGCCGTATGTGCCTTTCATGCTCTTCTGCTATATGCGAGAATATGAGGATATCATCAATGTATACCCATACAAAGTGATGTAAGAATTCGTCTAGCAGGTCTTCCCTTATCCACATAAATGTTGTCTGTGCATTCATGTCTCCTTGTCATATTACTTTGCTGACAAATCCTCCGAATGGGGTTTTGAATGAGTTGAACTTAACCCTGTCCTTGTCCACTCGTGTTTGGAAGTATGCATCGCTCAGGCCAATCTTACTCATGAATTTTGCTCTTCCAATGAGGTTAAGGATGTGCTGTTGGTTAGGGATCGATAGACTATCCATGCTCGTGTTAGCGTTTCTGACTTCCCGGTCCACCAGGGGGCGGATCCTTCCATTTGACCTAGGTTGTAGAAGCACAGGTGCCGCTCCGGAAATCTCCTGTCCTACAATTACTCCAGCTTGTAATTTCTTGTTTATCCAGTTCATGAGTTTCTCCCTGTATACTTCTGGAATTGAGTATGTCGGTTGATTTTTTAGATCCGTTGGATCTTGTAGCCGAATGGGATGGTTAACCTTATGTACAGGGGGTAGGGTCGCAGGAACCCTGTCCCGGAATGCATACTTGTATTCTTCCAACACTGTTGCTGACATTGAATCTCTAACCGCGGCTCGGACTTCCCCGCTGGTTGGTGTGCGTAGTACTCATGGTTTGTCATCGGGAAACTCTACTGCTGTGTCTCCACATCTGCTAAGCGCGTTGTGTCTTTTCAGGAATGGCATTCCAACCAGCGTGTCATACTTTGCCCAGTTTCCTACTAACATCTCCTGATTGGTCCATTTCTTTTTCCCGATTCCAATTGTCAGCCCACATTTCTTGTGGCTTGAAGAGCGGGAAGCTTTTATTACCATGTTGACTGTTGTTGGTTGGGGTAGGGGTTCTGTTTGTATGCCATATGTCAAGATAAAGGTAGTGCTGATAATGTCACAACCGATTGTTACTGTAATAAATAGCCCCTTTACTGGATGGCCCTCTATTTAGATTGTTTCTTCTGGTGCATCACGGGCCCGTGTTGACAGTGCTGGTTGGGTTCGGAGGCTTTTCGTTTCCACCGAATTAATCTCCACCTTGTCGTATTTAGTTGCCTCGATCTGGTTCGAGCTAGACTCTCGCTTAGCTCTTTTTCCTTTTCCCTTTTAGGCATAGTAGTCCTTTGCATAGTGCCCCTTTTTTCTGCACTGGAAACATGTACCTTGATCATGTCGTTTCTCCTTCTTATCCTTTGTGTCTTTCGGATCGTTGCGGTATGGTTTATCTTTACTTGCACTGTCCCGCAATGATGATCCTTTACTGTTTTTGTGCTCCGGTCCGTGGGTTCGGTAAACTCCTGTTTCTTACAGAATAGCGTCCTTGCATTCAGCTCGTTCGACCATCTTGTTAAAGGAATCTGCCTCTTCTTATATGGGTTCTACCTTCTCGCATAGTCTGGGATGCATTGCTTGATACAGTCTTTGTCTTAGCGTGCACTGAGATACTGTCCCATTAGGCAATCGCCCATGATAGATTAGGAGATCTGTCGCAACTATGGTTATTCTTTTTGTTTTCCCGTTTCGTATTTGTGGGATATCCTTCAACCTTTAATGCAATTTTTCCGTCTTTCGCAAGGTTTGGAATCTAGCTGGCAGGTATTTTATCACGGTTGTTCCACGGATTTTTTCCCCACTCTCCTGGTGGTTCATTGCTTGGTGGTATGCTTCCTCTGCTTTTCCGGTACAGAAACTTCCAAAGTACGCTCCACCTCATTCTTTGGGTTTTTCCACTCCGTGTAGGGCAAGGTATTGACCAGTGGTGGTTACCCCTCAATCAAATGCTATACGTTTTAGATCGTCATTGTCGCACGGGAATGAGGGTGGCAGCAGGAGTTTCATTTTCGGTCCCGTTCGAGTGGCCCCTAGGCCGGAGGTCGCGGCGGTCTCTCCTTCGGACATATTGTGTTCTCACCCTTTGTTGCTGCAGCTGTCGTCTGATGAGCATTTTGAAGAGTTGCTGGGGGGCTCGTCTTGTAGTTCTCTCACTACTAAGTGACCTGATGTTTCTTCGTCATCTTACTTCTTCTTAGGTGTGCTGACAGGTAGGCTGTCTTTCCTTGCTTATTGCGCTAGTGCCTTTCCTTTGCTGGGGCTGAGGGGACAGAGCCCAGGAAGCCTGGTTGCTGCCTTTGCTAACTCGTCAGTTGATTCGCGAAAGGTCTGCAGGGACAAATCTGGAGCTAATTGTCCTTCGGCTACGCCAATTGAGAAATCACTCTTTGGCCCTTTCGGTTTCTTGGGTTGCCTCCTTTTGGCAAGGCCTTCACGTAGGACCCGCTTCCCACTCTGAGTCTCTAGTGACTTAATCGTGTCATGTTGGCGCGGCTGAACCTTCCGTGGATCTGACGCTCCATACTGCTAGCTTCTTTGTTGTTGGACCTGAGAAGGTTGATCTGACCAGGTCTGGGCAGGACTTCTTAACCACTTGCTGTGGTTAAAAAAATGTCCTGTGTTCGGGCCGGGCCCTATTCACATAGCGGTACAATAGGAGCAGAGGGCTTCTTGATCAACAAGAAGCAAGCGCTGCTTACTAAAGTAGTCTTCAAAAAGGGTGCAATACGAGATCCAAGAAGTAACCGTTTAAGCAAGTATATGAAGAATACTGTCTGACAAATTCTGCTGTTTCCACTGTGGGAATCCACGGTCATTAAAAACCGCATATCGCTTATATTCAGTATGAGCGATATTCCAAAACATTGCGTGTATCAACCAATATCACAAGAAACAATACAAGTATTAAACGATACTGTAAAATCAAACATAAAACAAGGTGTATATCAACCGATAGCAGACGAAACAATACAAGTATCAAACGATGCTGTGAAACCGAACATAAAACAATGCGTGTATCAACCGCTAGTACACGAAACAATACTAGTATCAAACGATACCGTGCAATCAAACATAAAACAATGTGTGTATCAACCAATAGCACACGAAACAATAAAAGTATCAAACCATACTGTGAAACAAACATAAAACCAACCTAGTACCCATACTGGTTACATAAACCCTCTGAGTATCGGAAATAACCTTGCACTTTGCTCTCTTTGCAACCCCAGATTCCAGGTTACCATCCCTCCCCTCTAGTACCCTGGAATGTTGTTCCCTATCTACCTGAACTGAGGTCCAATAGGGTTCTAGCAATGATACAGAGAAGATGGGATAGATCTTCCAGCATTCTGACATTTCCAGCTTAAATGCTCTTTTCCCTCATGGCTTCAGGATTTGGTATGGCCCATACAACTTCAGGCTACACTTTTTGGAGAGTTGTTTGGTGCTACTGGTTTTCATGTTTAACATAACCAAGTCGTTTACTCCAAAGTTAGGTGAGAGCCAAGCTTTCTTGTTGTGGTACTGCCTTACAACTTCTCTGGTTGCCTTTAGTATTGCCATCGCCTGTCCATATATTTTCTTCATCCAGTGGGCATAAGTCGCAGCTCCTGGGTGGTGAGCTTCTGGCTCTTCCACCTGTTATGTCCGCAGGTGGTACCCATAGTTCACATAGAACGGAGCTACTCTGCATGTACTCATAACAGAATCATTATAGGCATGGTGCACTAGGTGGAGAGGTTGGTGCCAATTATCCAGGTCATAATTGCTGAAACTTTGGCTATAACCTTCCAGCACTTGGTTGGTTCCTTTGTTCTGTCCATCCCTGGGTGTATGGGATGCCATTGACATATTTCGTTGAATCCTGAAGAGCTTGCAAAGACTTTCCCACAATACCCCTATGAACTTGGTATCTGTATCCAAGATGATCTCGATCCATAACTCCTATAGCTTCCACACTTCACAGAGGAAGACCTGGGCTTCGTCCTTAGCCATTGTATTACCTTTTAGCGTCACGAGGTGGGCTACTTTGGTGAAGCGGTCAACTACTACTATGATTTGAGTGTTGCCATCTGACTTCAGCAAGTGGGTTGTGAAGTTGGTTGAGATTGAGGTCTACACCGCATACAGTATTCTTAAAGGCTGTAGAAATCCATATTTTGTGTGCTGTGGTACCTTGTTATACTGGCACTAATGACAGGATCGTATACAGTCCTTTATCTATTCCACCAGGCCCTCCTGTAAAAATCCCTTACTATGATCTCTACAGTCTTTTCCTGGTCAAAATGCTCCACAACCTTTGAATCATGGCTGCTTTGCGCAATCAGCAAAGCTAGAGCTTTATCCTCAGGAACAAATAGGGGTCCTTTATAGTACAGCAGCCCATCCGCTAAAGTCTAATGCATTGGTTTTGCCCCTTTTCCTTATTCAGCCAAATGGTCTCAGTTTTGGTTTCCACTACACTGATCCCAGTACTTCCGAATCCCTGCCAACCTCTTTCACTATTTTGCAGCTCCACTTCCTTTTCGAGTTCTTCATCATGGATCCTTTCTTTTACCAGCTGCACGATCCATTAGTCTTGGCCCATGTAGTAGTCTGGGTCCTTCAAGTGAAACAGCAGGAACTTTGCATCTCCCTCGAAGTCTCTGCGTATCACTTCCACTCTAACAAGGATCCTACAGTGCACTGTGAGGGCACTCCTAAGAGCTACTGATCCTAAGGTTCTCACTGGTAATGCAAAGACTATCTCAGTGGCTGCAGTTCCATGTCCGTAGGCAGGTAGTATTATGTCTTCCGTGGCATGGATGTCCTATCCCGCTGCTTCGCTTGAGCCCCTTTTCGGAATCTGAGCTTTGGAGTATAACCTGATAGCTCGTGGATCTGTTGGTTTAGGTGTTCCCTTGTTTGGACAAGGCTCCTGCTCCTTTGCTACCACTATAATCATGACTTCATTAACGCTGGTAGGGTTTCGTATTGTGGGCTACCAACTTTGTGTAGCTCCCCTCTCGGTATGGTACTCTGGCCATCAGCTTAATGCATCTGGCTTTCCACTACTTGACCCTGATTGGTACACCATTTGGAAGCTGAGATGCGGTAACTTCTATGCCCACCTGGTCTGCCTAGCTGTAATGGAGGAACCCCAAGAAGATGCATCCCAAGATTGCGACTGTACCAGGGAACTTCAAACTTATTGCCAATGGTTTTACACAATTGCAAGAGTAAAGTAAGTAGTAAAACTAAATATCGTTAAGCCTGATGCTTTACTCAATTAAGGTCTTGAGTGGATTGATTGTTGGAGTTGGGGAGTTTGCACATAGACTTTCAAGTAGTTTTATCTTATGCTGGAATCTCCCCTATCAGTTGATGCCAACTGGTCAAGTACACCCTTCTCTGCTAAGGGTGGTCTGACACGTCTTCTAGCACACCCTTCAGGCATGCATGTGTCGACACACTCTAGTTGGCATTCTTATTATACAGTTATGGTTTCTGTGGTGCATCTGGATTGTGCATACCGGGGTGAAATTCTCTATGCACTGGTGCCACACCAGTAGCTAACAGTCAAGACACCTGACAAACTAGACTACCTATGACACCCTTCCCATATGCATTAATCCCTATAATACCCCAGAAGGTTCCATGAGTGGTTTACCTATCTACTATTTCCAGGTCTTCGGCTTTTAGTATCTTCTGCAAGATATGGTGGTCCGAGGGTGGTCTAATAGGTGCTCCCCATGACTGCTACCCTGTGTCCCCCTTACCTGCAGTAGGAACCATGCTTCTAGGATCTCGGCAATTCTCTCATAGAGCCTATGGTGTTGGCGACATATTCTGGCTTGGTAGGTGTAAGACTCTCCTGGTCACCCTGGCACTACTACCCAGGACTACCTGTGGGTCCCTGATGGTCAACTCCCATTAACCCCACCAGCTTTGGTCTGTTTTACTCTGAACAACTTGGAGAAGGTACCCCACCATCCACCCTATGCCCTCTTACATATCCTGCGAAAAGCCTGTGGTTGACTGGAAAGTAGCAATGGTTATCGTGTCGAAAGCAGGCCCACAAAGATTACCCTTTGCCAAACTGCCCACAACTAGTCAACCATTTCCCCCTGATGTCCGGGCCTTAAGGCATGGCTGGCGGAGCATGATGGGCATAATGTCTCCCATTTACAGGCTCTTCGGACCTGCATAGCTCGCCCTATAGTATCTCCCGGAACCCCGGATTGTAGTTTTATACAATCCTTCCCTTGAAAAATATGCTGGTCATTTTCCCCACACTCTGTGAGCCACTTAGTTTTGAAAGGTAGGGTAACCCAGGCCCTTAGACACAGTAACCTGTGCCCCATGGTAGGGTAACCTGATCCTGAGAGTAGGGTAGCCATGTCCAGTGGACAGAGTGACTTTACCCAGTTACCCAGTCTATTCTTTTGCCCGCGATAGACACTTTTGACCTTTCTCGAGGTACCTGGCTTAGCAAAGTAAGTGCCCCTTCAGAGGTCGCTAAGTATGCTGACATTGCCGCTGGATGTAGCCAAGTACTGAAGTACCCTGATACCCATTTCTGTTGATGTGGCACCCCGGGCTATTGGGTCCCTATGAGTCACATACTTACTTGCCTGACAGTTCCTCCCTGTCCAACCCATCAGTCTCGGTATGGCGGTAGGTTCAGGCTGTCCGGGCTCCTGTATGCCGGGTTATTACACCAATCCCCTCTTTTCTACCGTCTGCCCTGCACCGTTAGCATCATTCCTTATTCCCATGACTAACTTCCTCCAAGACCCTGAGGTCCCCGGTCTTGGACTGATATCTTTTGTAGAAATCTGGAATGGCCTGTAAGCCTGTCCCTCCTAGCATCTCATAGGGCTACCCCGCATTCTCCTCCGCTCCATAGGTTTGCTATGAAACCAGGTATGGGACAAGTACCATGAAAATCTTTTCTTTACTCCACAGTACCAGTGACTATCTGCCATGGCTTCAATAACATAATCTGGGTCACTGTGCACCGGTTCCAGGTTAGGGATCTCCTTGACCCTACCTGATCCTAGATCCATGTGATAAGGTTCCAACAACCTAACATTGAAAACCCGCTGGATGCTGCATCTGGCTGGCAAGTAGAGCCTGTATGCTTGGGTACCCAGCTGGCATTTGACCACTAAGGGAATAAACACCCCCTGGTTCCGCTTCTAAAGCTGGCGCTTGGCGTATATGTCCTTCCAGTTCTATATCATGTGATCTGGTTACTTAGACCACCTACAAGCCACATCCTCCCAGGTAACATATTCTGGTAGTGGTAACCTTTTCTGGTTGACGCATTGCCGCTGTCTTTCCTGTGCCTGTTGAACCTTTTCTCCAATATCTTGCCAGGTTCCTTCCCAGTCCTCAACCAAGAGCTCATCAGAGGTAGGTATCCGTTGGTTATCAGATAGAGTATCTGAGTGGTTTGTCGCTGGATTAAACCTGCACTTGATCTCCAACTACGACAATCTCATGGTTTCCGATGTCTGGGTATTATATGCATACTCCATAAGTAGTAGTAGCGAAACCCAATCACCCTGTTAGTAGTGCAATGACCCAGCATACATGAGTTATTGTAACCTAAACCTGCACAGCTACAGACAGCCATGAGGTGGACTGGGCGGAATCAGCAGGGAAGTAAGTGCGGGACCTGCGGACACCCTATGTCCCAGGCTCCGACATGAACAGATATAGCGTGCCAGGTATTTAGCTACTTGGCTGCATCTGGGAGCGATGTTAGTGTACTTAGACACCTTGGAAGAGGTCGTTACTCTACTAAGCTGGGTCATAGGCAAAAGGATTCAAGTGTCTATTTCTGGCGACGGAATAGACAGGATAATAGAAGAAAGTCATCTTGTCTACAGGACAACATTACCCTACCCTCAAGGCCAGGTTACCCAGCTCTAGGGCTCGGGTTACCCGGTTGAAAGTCGCAGAGAACCCTACCTTACAATACAAAGTGACTCGGGGAGTGCAGGAAAAATGACTAGAATGTTTGTCACACGAAGCAACAAACAATACTGGCATGGCGTGTTACGAGACACACCATTGGGCGTGCTATGCAGCTCTGCAGAGGCTGCAAAATGGGTACATTATTACTATCATGCCCCTCCATCCCTGCCCTGAGGCCCAGACGTCATGGGAAAACGGTTGTGTAGTTGTGTGCAGTCTAGCAAAGTTGTATTTAGGGAGACCTCCTTGCAAAAGCATATGTGTCACTGCCGCGTGGTCGACCATAAGCTGTTCGCTGGATATAGAAGCAGGCATAGGGTGGAAGGTGGAGTACCCCATCTACCTTGTCCCGCGTAAAACAGAGCAAAGCCAACAGAGTTAATGGGAGGTAACTGTGGGGGTTGGGAAGGTATTCCTGGGTTGTGCTGTGGTGACAGGGCGAGTTTTACAGCTACCAAGCCCGAACCTGTCCCCAATACCAGAGGCTCTACAAGGAAAGTAGACTGAGACCAAAAGGATAATTCCGACCGCGACAAAGGTGGATTGGAGAAGGTGGTCATGGGTAGCACCCGTTGGGTCACTACCGGACCATCGTATCCTACGGAAGACAGCGGAAGTGTGAGAATCGTAAACAGTAGATAGAGAAACTGCTCCCCAGTAGCCTCTGGGGTCATGTACAAACCAATGCATATGGGAAGAAGGTTATAGATAATCCAGCCCATCAGGTGTCTGGACTGTTAGCCACTTGTAAGGCACCGATGTGAAGAGGTTTTCACTCTGGTGGGCACAATAGAGATGCATCGCAGAAATAATGAGCACATTATATGAATGCGGACTAGGGTGTGCCGACACATGCATGCCGGAAGGGTGTGCCTGGTGACATGTCGGACCACCCTTAACGTCATACCTGGGGAACTGACACAACACCTAGAAGTGATACAAGCCAGGATATGCAGAAATGTGGTATTCTAAAGATGCATTACCCTGCTTTCCAACCCTGTAACGCATCAATACCACAGCGGGCACTATGGCGGCAGCAAAGAAATCTGATTTCACCTATGAGGACCATCTCTGAGGGGCAATTCCAGCAATGAAAGCGCCAGAGGAGCCAAGTGGGGTGGCTGCAAGTGCAGCCTTCCAGGAAAACCGGTAGACCCATTACTGAGGACTGGCAGGTACAACAGTAGCCCGAGGTGTAGTCTATGAGAAGCAGTAACTGCACCCCTATCCTGAGGAGGCAGCCATTGTTAACTGGTGCTTGCGGCAGAATGATATTGGGTTGCCTCCTTACCTGGATATCGTCAAGACTATGGCTATTCATTTGGAATCAAAGAGACCTCGGATGCCAGCTCTGCCAGTTGGAAGGAGCTGTATATCCCGCTTTTTGAAAGGACATCCAGACTTGGCATTGAAGCTGGGTACTCAGTTGAAGGCACAGCATGCTTATACAAAAGATCCCGAGGTCTTGCGCGACTATTTTGCCAAACTTGTCCATGTAATAAGGAAGCACAACTCGCGGGAGTTCTAGATATTCAACATGGATGAAAAGCGTTTTTTTGTGGGATTACCTGCCCAGGCAAAGGTTCTGTGTCGGCGCGGCTAGCATGATCCCCATGTAACTAACCATGGGAAATGGGAACTAGTTACTGTCCTTGAGACTGTGGGTGAAGATGGAACAGTAGTGTCACCTTTAGTAATTAATAAAGATGTGGGATATTATACGGAATGGTATAAGAACGTGACGGACAAGGAAAAGAGTTACCAGGTCCGCAACCCACCAAAGGGTTGGACTAATAACCAGCTAGCAATGGAGTGGTTGCGAAAGGTTTTCCTTCCACAAAGTGGAAAGAGGTGGGGTGACCTTCCCTGGCTTCTCATATTTGATGGTCTTAGATCTCACATAACATTTGAATTTGTAACATTATGCTTTTCAAACAATGTTCTGCTCCTTCGCCTGCCCCCCCACTCTACGCACTCGCCCCAACTCCTAGATGTGGGCTTATTTGGTCCATACCAGTACTCCTATGTTTTCATAGTAGACAACCATATTCTCACAGGCCAAAATCTCACAGATATAAAAGAGCCTATTTTTATTCTATTTTTAACCGAAGCCCACCAATCGACCTTCACCCCCCACAACGTTTCGCAATCCTTTTTATCCACTGGTTTCCATCCTCCGAGTCCCGGGCGTGTGCTTGGAAAGCTTAATCCTCCTGTGGAGAAGAGGAGAGACACTCTTGGTATTAACAAAAAGCCAAGTGGGAGCCAAGAGATACACTATCAGGTACTTGCTGCGGGTAAGCTACTTGCTAACATCTCACCTGACCATTCTGATTCTACTATTGATCATACAAAGGAGATAATGAGCTCCCTTGGCCACTGGTTGGAGGAAGAGATAGTCTCCCAAGAACTTTGGCGGGATCCAAGCTTGAAGCTGCAGAGTACCAGTAAGCTCTACAATGCAACCGATCGCCGCAAGCTCGGCGAAGCATGAGCACCTTATAGGGCAACTCTCTTAGAGCTAAGTGATGGTCGGCTGGCAAGAGATACAAGAAAACAGGTCCTGGTAGCTTCACAAAATGGAATTCGAAGTACCCCACTCCACATGCACACAGGAGCCTTAAAGGCCAAGAGAAAACCTGCTGTTGCTCTTTGCCCTCCTCCAAAACCCTCCATACCTAGGCCCCAGTGGGGGCGGACCAAATCATCATACTAGCATGAACTCCACATGTGCTATTAATTGATTCTGAGGAGGTTTCTAGTGATAAAGGTAGACAGGAAGATATCGGTGATTCGGAATGGACTTCCGTGATTGTTTCAGGCCACCCCCCACTCCCCTCCCCCCGCTCACAGCTCTCTCCCTCCAGCCAACTTCTATCAACTCCTGTCTTCCATATGAGCCTGCGTACTCACTAGTCTACAATTGACTAACCTCTTTTCCTTCACCTTATATAACCCCCCCCGCTCACTCTTTCCCTTACCACCTTAATCCTACTGTCTTTTCTTCTCTTGGGACTTTTACTTTCTCTACTCTACCAAGCGGTATTTATTCTTTCTCTGGTGTTCTTCTGATATGTCTTTTGTTGGAATAGCTTCAAAATTGAGGTTCCGGCAGTGTTTATATGCTTAGACACCACTGCCAGTTGGGCGATCTGAGACTGTGTTACTTCCTGGTATAGTGACACTTCCCTGCGCGTGATGTTAGTGGGGAAGGGTGTACTCAAATGGTCAGAGCAAACCGATGAAGGGGTTTTTGATATAAGATAAAACCACTGGAAAGTCTATACCGGAACCCTCCTACTCCAGGAATAAATCCCTGTGAGATCTTAATTGAGTCAAGCGTCAGGCTTAACAATATTATCTGTTACTATTTACTTTGCTCTTACATATGTATGAACTTTTGGCGATAAGTTTGAAGTTGTTTTATGCCGTCGTAACCTTGGCATTCATCCTCCTAGGGGTGCCCCATTACCGGGAGGAACAGTAGGTATGCGAGTACTGTTACTGTGTCCTATTAATCCTTTCAGTTTGCCCATCAGTGTCGGAGTACAATGCAGTCGCAACCTCTAGTTTTACTGGCAACCAGTGTATCGGACTTATCTAGAACTTAGATATAAAATGGCTGTCTCCGTTGTAGATGATTGTCTCGTGGAGTCTATGCAGGAACCAAACTTCCTTCAGGAATATCAAGGCCAGTGCCTTGATTGCTATCTTGGTGGTCGGGGGTATGAAGTGTACCATCCTCAAAAATCTGTCCACAATGACTGAGGTTGTCTTATACCACTCTGACTCAGGCAGTCCTACCATGAAGTGCATTGGGAGCGCTGTCTAAGGCTGCATAGGAAGGTCAATAGGTTCTAGTAGACCAAACCTTTGGTGCCTAGTGGACATATTTCTTTCGCATGCATCACATGTTCCCACACAGTCTGTGATGTTCTCATCTAGAACAGGCCAAATGAAGTTAGCCTTGACCATGCCAATTGTTTTGTAAGTCCCGAAGTCTCGCGTCATTCAGGAGTCATGGTTAGCCTCTATGCTTCTGTGCTTTAGATTCTGGCTCCTAGGGATATACCACCTGCTCTTGAACATGGGTAGGCTCCTTCCCATCGTAAAGTTCCGATCAACACGTTTGTCCCCGGCACTGGTTGCGTTCAGGGTTCTTAAACATTCCTGAGTGTATGTTATAACTACCCCCAGTTGATCCAAAAGGGAAGACCGAAGCCAAAAGCCTTGTCGTACTTGCTACACCTGTGGTTGCAGGAGGTCTCGTTCCTGGCTCACGACCCAATACCTAGGGTGAAAAAACGACGGTGACAGAAAATTGATTCCCCCTTCAGGCTGGTAGTCCCCATGCCGTGACAAAGCATTGGCTATCTTATTCAAGCGCCCTTCTGGGTAAAACATGTAGTTCATTGGTTGTAGTAACCGAGCCCAGTGGTACTGCCTACGCTTAGGAACCTTAGTACTATGAAAGTACTCCAAATCCTTATAATCCACACAGACCACCAATTGGTCCGTTACTGAGTACAGCAGATGATCCAATTCCTTCAATGAAGCTCCGATAGCAGTCCTCTTGTTGTCATGCACAGTATAATTAATATCTGATATGTGAAATTTCAGACCATGATAGCCTACTGGATGCCACCTCTCATCCTCACAGACCTGAGAGGGCAAAGCTCCCGATGCAGGGACTCTAGCTTCAGTTTCCAGCCTGTTTTGCCATTCAGTGTCAAAATATACTACGACAGGTTTCCACGTATATAGTTCTTTCAATTGATTGAAAGCCTGTTCCCAAGCAGGCGGCCCTTCCTATCTGACATCCTTCTTGGTCAGGTCTGTCAGAGGTTTTGCCATCTTGCTGACATCCCCTGTGAACTGACGATGGAAGTTGGCAAAGCGCATAAAGCTTTGGACATTGATGACACATGTCAGAGCTGCCGCATCCTTAACTGTTTGGACCTTCTCCGATAGCATAGGGATCCCCATATCAGAGATCTTGTATCCTAGGAATTCGACCTCCTGTTGGTCGAAAGTGTACTTCTTCATCCTTATGCACAGTCTTGCTTTCTCCAGTGTCTCTATCAGGTGTCTCACGAGTGACACAGGTTCCTTTATGCTCGCGGAGTAGACCAGTTTGTCATTCATGTATACAATGACTACCGGGTCTAGGAGGTCATCAAGAACCTCCTTTGTCATACTCTGGAAGGTTGCGGGGGGCTTACGTAATCTAAAGGGCATGGCTGTGTATCCGCAAAGTCTGTATGTACACTGCAAGGCAGTCTTCCATTCCTGACCTTCTGCCATCCTTAGACACTAGTAGGCATTTTTCAAGTCCACCTTCGTGAACGCAGAGCCTTTTCCTAGTCTATCTCGGGGTACGTCCACCCATGGTAGAGGGTAATTACTCTTAATGGTGATGTTATTTAGCTCTCAGTAATCCCTTACTAAGCTTAATATACGAACTAGCTTTTGCAGGTAGAGGACAGGTGCTGCTGCAGAGAAACTGGATCGCCGTAGCTTGCCAGTTCCCAGCATCTTATTGAGATATTTTGGAAGGGGCCAGAAGCTCCTTTTCCAATAATAGATACGTGGGTGCGAACAGAGGTTGTGTTCTGGGCTGTAACTCTATGTAACGGGGGCACCCCTAGGAAGATGGATCCCAAGGTTGCGACCGCACCAAACAACTTCAAACTTATCGCCAAAAGTTCACACAGATGTAAGAGTAAAGTAGACGGTAAAACTTAATATCGTTAAGCCTGACGCTTCACTCAATTAAGGTCTCGAGAGGATTGATTGTTGGAGTAGGAGAGTTCTCGCATAGACTTTCAGGTAGTTTTATCTTATGCCAGAAACTCCCCCATCAGTTTACTCCAACTATTCGAGCACACCCTTCTCCGCTAAGGGCGGTCCGACACGTCTCCTGACACCCCCTTCGGGCATGTATGTGTCGACCCGCTCTAGTCGGCGTTCACCATATGTGCATATCGTTTCTGCGGCGCATTTCCATTCTGCCCGCCGGAGTGAAAACCTCTGCGCATCGGGGACTTGCCAGTGGCTAACTGTCAAGACCCCTTGCTGAACTAGACTATCTATGACACCCTTCCCATGCGCGTTGATTTCTTCTTGACGCCGGAAGCTACCGTGAGCGGTTTATCTATCTACTATTTACGAGTCTCGGGCTTCCGGTGTCTTCCGCAGGGTACGGTGGTCCAGGAGTGATCCAATGGGCGCTACCCACGACCACTACCTCGGATACACCTTACCTGCGGTAGGAATCATGCTTTTAGTGTCTCTGCACTTCCCTCTCAGAGCCTATGGCGTTGGGGACATCCTTGGGCGTGGTAGGTGCAAAACGTTCCCAGTCGTCCCGGCACCACCCGGGACTACCTTCGGGACCCCCACGGTTAACTCCCGTTAACTCCGTCAGTTTTGGTCCGTTTTACTCCGAACAACTTGGAGGAGGTACTCCACCTTCCACCCTATGCCCCCTTATATATCCTGCGAACAGCTTACGGTCGACCGGACGGCAGCAACGTATACGGTGTTGCAAGCGGGTCTCCAAAGATCCTTCTTTGCTAGACTGCACACAACTACGCAACCGTTTGCCCATGACGTCCGGGCCTCAAGGCGGGGCCGGAGGGGCATGATAGGAATAATGTCTTCAATTTACAGCTTCTTCGTAGCTGCGTAGCTCGCCCAATAGCATCTCCCGGAACCCCAGATTCCAGTATTATGCATGGCTTCGTGTGACAAACATTCCAGTCATTTTTCCCAAACTCCCCGAGGGACTTCGTATTGGCAGGTAGGGTAACTCAGGTCCTTGAACAGGGTAATCCAAGCCTCAAGGCAGGGTAACCCTGTTCTGAGGGTAGGGTAATCTTGTCCGGTGGACAAGTGGACTTTCTCCTGTTACCCTGTCGATCCCCCTTCCGGGGATATACACACTGGGCCTTTCTCTCGTTACCCAGCCTAGCTGTGTATTGGCCCTTCATAGGTCCCTAAGTACGCTGACACCAATCTTGGGCGTAGCCATATACCTAAATACTTGTCCACTAAGTCTGCTCATCTCGGAGTCCGGGCCATCGGGTCTCCGTAGGTCAAGTACTCACTTGCCTGCCGGTTCCTACCAGTTCGCCTCCGGGCTACCTGTATGGGTGTAGGTTCCGGCTACCATAGCCCCTGTATGCTGGGTCGTTACACTCTATTGTACGATCGTATTTCGCATGTTTTCACTGCGCTTGAACCTGGCCTTGACTGAAGATATTCCCATTGTCCTGATATACGGGAAGTAGCTTGACTGCAATGTTGGTACCCTGATCATCAGAGAACCGCAGAATCCCCAATAGATACACATTACTTGAGTCATGTGGCTATTAACTCTTCATTGGTGGTGAATAGTAACTGCCCCTGCTCTGCTAGGGAGTTGGCCTTGCAGAAGTCTGGGTGCCACTTTAGTGAACCTGTTTGTCAAAATATGGCAGGGTTATGGTCCTTCAGCCATGACATAGGAAGGTACCCATCCAACTTGGTGTCAGGCATGTCTGTGACCTCAAAGAGCATCTCATTCTGGTGACGACCTATCCTCATGGTCCAATGGCTTAGTATAGTGCGGACCTGACCCAGGATTGCGATTACCACTTGCATCACTTATCAGCCTGTGTACCTTTCGGTGCACACAAGGTGCCTCAACCTGTTTAACCTACCAGCTCCTAAGTAGTGGCCCCGAAGCTCAACTATCAAGTAGCAGGAGTGCGTCCACGCTTACATGTTTCCCTTTGATCTTCCAGTCTAGTGTCACTCATGGGTGAATAGACAGTGCATGATGAGGAAAGGTTTCACCTCTTTGCCTAGAATTCATAACGGGGCCTCCAGGGCCCTGAAAAACATGGGCCCGGAGCCCTTTTCCCCGCCCCGGGCCGCTCACTGGCCAGGGATGGGGCATTTTCGTAGGCTCTCCCCACCCTGTCACCCCCGAGGGGCCCCGCCCCGCCCATGCCCTAAACGGGCCGCCGTCAAATTTGAGTGCCAAGAAACGGGGCCCCGTCCAGGGAAAGACCAGGGTCAGGCCCCGGATGGGGGCGGGACAGGGAGGACATATGGAATATGCCCCCCGGGCCCGTGTAAAGGCGGGGCCGCCATGGGTAAAACCCGCCCCACCCCGCCCTGTAACGAACATTATCTTTGTCTCTTCACTTGCCTTGGGGATTTAGTCTTCCTGGCTTACGAAGTTTGGTCCCTTGCCTGATGCTACCAGAGTGGCTACAACGTGTTGGTAAACATTTAGGAGATTGGAATTCCCTGGTTCACAATTGCTAGATTGTTTGCTATCATGTTATCAAGATTTTGGGTACCAAACACTCCTCAGGTAAGTGTGGAAATAACAGTTTATTTGATCAAGTCCTGACTGATCCAATGCCTCTTGCACTGAAGATAACAATTTTACCAAGATGAGTAGAGGTCCATTGTCAGACTGGTTTCAAGCGATGCATTGTAGTACTTCTCCAATGTGGGGTGTCTCCTCTACTCAGACCTCACCCAGTCTTAACTGCCACAATACCGTAAGACTCGCCTATTGAGTTAAAGAAATTTTGCCAGGAATACCAACAACTAGAACCAAGATAATAACCAGAAACACAACAGAGGAAAGATAATCCAATCCACCGCATGTCGCCGGCAACATCTATCTGCTACCACCTCCCCAGTGTAGTCAGTACCATCTTCGTAATGCTGTTGAGGGGTACTTATCCATCTCAGTACCTCTTCCCGGGTTCCTTTCCATCCATCCTGCGTAGGTCTATGGGTATGATTCCAGAATGTTATACCTTAAGTAGAATAGGTGGTTACCTAGTCCATGCTGCCAGTATCAACCTCCTTGATCTGAGGTGATGCCTGTCACACTTTAAGTATTGTTAGTGAGGCACCCAGAGGTGGCACTTGAGTAGGCTTTTGCTGCTTGTCCTCACCAGGAGTGTCAGTTACCATAGCAGACCATTGCAGCGCACGGGCCTCTTTGGATGCACTAAAAAGTGGGGATGTAGTCGTACGCTTTCTACAGAAGTGACAGGTGCGGTCGCACTTGGTGCACTCGTTATGTGTTCTCCAAGGTTCTGTCAAAGTGGACGGTATTTCCTTATGTGCCATTTCATAACCAGAAGTCACCAGCTGCGCTTCTTCTGGGCATTGAAGTTTGGTACATGTGGCAGATCTTGTAACGGGGGCATCCCTAGGAAGCTGGATCCCAACGTTGTGACCGCACCGAACAACTTCAAACTTATCGCCAAAAGTTCACACAGATCTTAGAGTAAAGTAAACGGAAAAACTTAATATCGTTAAGCCTGACCCTTCACTCAATTAAGGTCTCGAGAAGATTGATTGTTGGAGTAGGAGACTTCTCGCATAGACTTTCAGGTAGTTTTATCCTATGCCAGGAACTTCCCCATTAGTTTACTCCAACTATTTGAGTACACCCTTCTCCGCTAAGGGTGGTCCGACACGTCTCCTGGCACACCCTTCAGGCATGCATGTGTCGACACACTCTAGTCGGCGTTCACCTTATGCGGTTGTTGTTTCTGCGGTGCATTTCCATTTTGCCCGCGGGAGTGAAAGCTTCTACGCATCGGTGTCTTGCCAGTGGCTAACAGTCAAGGCACCGCATGAACTAGACTATCTATAACACCCTTCCCATATGCATTGATCTCTACTTGACTGCGGAGACTACCGTGAGCGGTTTATCTATTTACTTTTTATGGGTCGCGGGCTTCTGGTATCTTCTGCAGGGCCCGATAGTCCGGTAGTGATGCAATGGGGGCTACCCATGACCACTACCTCGGATCTAGCTTACCTGTGGTAGGAATCATGCTTTTAGTGTCTCTGCACTTCCCTTTCTGAGCCTATAGTGTTGGGTTCATTTTCTGTCTTTGTAGGTGTAAAACTCTCCCAGACGCCCCGGGACCACCCGGGACTACCTTCGGGACCCCCACGGTTAACACCCGTTAACTCAGTCAGCTTTGGTCCGTTTTACTGCGAACAACTTGGAGGAGGTACTCCACCTTCCACCGTATAACCCCTCGCATGTCCGGCGAACGGCCTATAGTCGACCAGACAGCAGCGACGTATACGGTGTTGCAAGCATGTCTGCAAAGATTCCTCTTTGCTAGACTGCACACAACTATACAACCATTTGCCCATGACATCCGGGCCTCAAGGCCTGGCTGGAAGGATATGATAGGAATAATGTCTTCAATTTACAGCTCCCTCGAAGCTCCATAGCTAGCCCAATAGCATCCCCCAGAAGCCCAGATTCCCGTATCATGCATGGCTTTTTATGACCAACATTCCAGTCAATTTTCCCGAACTCCACGAGGGACCTTGTGGTGAAAGGCAGGGTAACTCAGGACTCTGGGCAGGGTAACCCAAAACCCAAGGCAGGGTAACCTGATCCCGAGAGTAGGGTAACCTTGTCCAGCGGACAAGTTAACTTTTCCCTGTTGCCCTGTCTATCCCGTCGCCGGCGATAGACCTTTCTGGCCTGTCTCCAGTTAACCGGCCTAGCTTAGCAACTGCCTCTTCATCAGTCCCTAAGTGCTCTGACACCAATTCTGTTCATTCTCGGAGCCCAGGCCATTGGGTCTCCATAGGTCAAGTACTTACTTGCCTGCCGGTTCCTATCGGCCTGCCTCGTGGCTACCTGTATGGGTATAGGTGCCGTTTGCTATAGCCCATCTATGGTAAGTCGTTACATCATTCCCGTCTTCTCTACGGTCTGTTCCGGACCGTTAGCGTCGTCTGTTATTCCCACGACTCGATTCCCCCCAGACCCTGCGGTCCCTGGTCTTGGAGGGATATCTTTGGTGGAAATCCCAAATGGCCTGCAAGCCTGTCCCTTCTAGCATCTCATAGGGCTCCAATGAATTCTGCGCAGCCCCATAGCCTTCCCATGAAATCAGGTACTGGACAAAGCGCGATGGAAACTTCGCCTTCCCTCCTCCGTACCAGTGGCTGTCCACAACAGCTTCTATAACATAACTGGGCTCATTGTCTACAAGTTCCGGGGTAGACGCTTCCTTTACCCTCCCTGCTTCCGGATCCTCGCGATAGGGTTCGAGCACCGTGACATTGAACCCTGGGTAGGTGCTCCATCTAGTGGGCAATTGGAGTTCATAAGCTCGCTTACCCGCCAGATGTTTGACCATGAAAGGCTCAAACATCCGCTGGTTCAGCTGCTGCATTGGACGCTTCGTGCGGGTCTTTTTTCGGTTCCGCATCACATGGTCTGCTTTCTTTGCCCGCCCAGCAGCCACATCCTCCAGGTTGACGTAGTCCGGTGATGGCAACCTTTTCTGGTCATGCCATTTCTGTTGCCTTGCCTGTGCCCGTTGTATCGTTTCTCGAATCTCTGTCCAGGTTCCCTCCTATTCCTTAACCAAGGGCGCACTACTAGGGTGCATTCCCTGGTTATCAGACACGATACCCGCCTAGTTTGTCCTTGGGTTAAACCCATAGTTGATCTCCAAAGGTGACAACCTGGTGGATTCTGATGTCGAGGTGTTGTGCGCATACTCGGCAAGGGGTAACTGCGAAACCCAATTATCTTGTTGGTAGGAACTGTAACTACGCAAGTACTGCTCTGGTGTTTGATTAACCCTCTCGGTCTGCCCATC
This sequence comes from Tuber magnatum, assembly GCA_003182015.1. Taxonomy (NCBI): domain Eukaryota; kingdom Fungi; phylum Ascomycota; class Pezizomycetes; order Pezizales; family Tuberaceae; genus Tuber; species Tuber magnatum. Next base: position 240,290 of record PYWC01000098.1, on the reverse strand, counting down.
AGTCTTAGGGTGGAATGCAGTCGAAACCTTTAGTTTCGCTGGCAACAAGTGCATTAGACTTGCCCAGAACTTGGATGTGAATCGGCTGTCTCGTTCGCGGATGATTAACCCGGGAAGTCCATGAAGGCAGCAAACTTCCTTCAGGAATATCAAGGCAGGCTGCTTGATAGGTACCTCCGTGGACAGGGGTATGAAAGGGGCATTTTCGAGAATTGGTCTACTGTAACCCAGATCTTGGTATACCCTTCGGACTCTGGTACCGCTACAATGAAATCTATTGAAATCGCTCTCCGCGGCCGGATAGGAACATCAATAGCTTCTAGCAGCCCGAACTTCTTGTACCTGATGGATTTATTTCTTTGGCACGCATCACGTCTTCGTACGTAGTCAGTGATCTGCTCATCCATCTTAGGCTAATAGAAGTTAGCCCTAACCCTGCCAATGGTCTTGTAAGTCCCGAAGTGTCCCGCGATTCGGGAGTCATGTTCTCTCTTCATGATTCCCTGCTTCAGATTCTGACCCTTTGGAACATACCACCCGTTCTTGTACAGGAGTAAGCCCTTTTCCGATGTGAAATGTCGGTTGACCTCTTTGTCACCGGCAGCTGTTGCATTCAGGATTCTTAAGTACCCCTGGTCTTCGCTTGTCGCTACACGCAGTTGATCCAAAAAGGAAGACTGCAGCCGAAATCCCTGGCACACCTGCAACACTTGTGGTCGCAAGATGTCCCGTTCCTGGCTCCCAACTTACTGTCTGGGTCGAGAAAACGACTTTTAGCGGAAAATCACTCCCCTCTTTAGGGCGGTAGTCCCTATGCCGTGACGAAGCATCTGCCTTCTCATTCAACAGTCCTTCTCGGTAAACCAACTTGAAGTTAAACGGTTGCAGGAACTCAGCCCTACGGTGCTGCCTTTAGTTAAGGACCTTGGTACTATTCCAGTACTCCAAATTCTTATAATCCCTATAGATTACCAAATGGTCCGTTACCGGGTGTAGCAAATGATCCCATTCCTTGAATGCCGCCAGGATGGCTGTCATTTCCTTGTCATGGACATCATAATTAATCTCTGCTGGGTGGAACTTCCTACCATGATAGGCCACTGGATGCCATCTCTCGCCTTCACAGAACTGGGAGAGAACGGCTCCTAATGCAAAGTCACTAGCGTCGGTTTCTAGCCGGGTTGGCCGTTCAGGGTCAAAATGTGCTAGGATAGGTTTGAACGTGAATGCTTCCTTCAACTGGTTGAAGGCCTGCTCACATGCAGGTGTCCATTCCCATTGGACATCCTTCTTTGTCAAGTCTGTTAGAGGTTGCGCTATCTTGCTGAACCCTTCTATGAACTAACGATAGAAGTTGGCAAAGCCCATAAAGCTTTGAGCGTCGGCGACGCATGTCGCAGGTGCTCAATCCCGGATTGTGTGCACCTTCTCCGACAACATAGAGATCCCCATATTGGAGATCTTGTATCCGCAGAATTTAACCTCCCATTGGTGGAAACTGGACATCTTCATGCTTACACATAGTCTAGCGTTCCCCAATTTCTCGATCACAAACCTCGCCATTACGACGTGCTCTGCCATAGTTTCGGAGTAGATGAGGATGTCATCCATGTACGCGATGACTCCTTCGTCCATGAGATCACGAAAGACCTCCTTTATCATGCTTTGGAAAGTTGCCGAGGCATTACACAACCCAAATGGCATGACCGTGTATTCATGCAGTGCATATCTGCACCGAAAGGCCATCTTCCATTCCTCACCTTCTGCCATCCTGAGAAGGTAGTAGCCATTCTTTAAGTCAAACTTGGTGAACACAACGGCTTCTGCTAACTCATCCCGCAGCTCGTTCATCAACAGTAGAGGATACGCGCTCTTCACCGTGATTTTGTTCAGCCCTCAGTAATCTATTACCAGTCTTAGTGTACCATCTGGTTTTGGCGCGAAGAGGATAGGGGCTGGGGCTGGGGAACTGGATCCCCGCAGCTTTCCCGCTCGCAATTTGTCATTGAGATATTCCTGGAGTGCCTGCAGCTCCTTTTCTGATAACGCATAGATAGACCAAAATGGAGGTTGAGTTCCAGGTTGCAACTCGATCGTATGGTCATACTTTGAGTGCTCGGGTAATGCCTCGATCCCTTCCTGACGGAAGATATCCCCATAGGGCTTATACTCGGGGAGTACCTTAACCGTAATGTCGGCACCTTCCTCATCGGAGAATTGCACAATTCCTACTAGGTACAGATTACTAGAGTCCTCGGCCAGCAACCCTTCATCAGTCATGAACACTAACGGCCCCTGCTCTGCCCCACAGTTAGCCTTGCAGAAATCTGAGCCCCAGGTTAGTGATCTGGTCTTCCATCTATGTCAGGGTTACGGTCTTTCAACCAAGACATAGGTATGTACCCATCCACCTTGGTGTCGGGCATATCTGCGACTTCAAAGCGCATCTCATTCTGGTGGTCACCTATCCTCATTTCTAATGACTTGGTATAGTGTAGACCTGGCCCTGGAATGTGATTACCGCTAGCGTCGCTTATCGGCACATGTACCTTTCATCGTACACATGCTTCCTGAGTCTGCTTGACCCATCGGCCACTAAGCACCGGCCCTGTAGTCCACTATCGAGTGGCAGAAGCGCTTCCGCACTAACCTGTCTAGCTCCTACCTTCCCGTCTAACTTAACCCGCAGGTGGACAGACCTAGTATGACGAGGCAAGTTGTCACGCTTCTGCCTCTTCGCTTCTCTTGGTGACTTAGTCATCTTGGCTTAGTAATTCCCTTTAGTCTCTTGCCTTGCGACCCAAGAGTGGCCACAATGGGTGGGTAAACGTTAAGGGAGCGGGATTTGTCTTTTCTCAATAGGGCGGGTGTTTACTATCACGGAAGCATGATTTCGGGTACTGAACCCTCCTCAGGTAAACTTGGAAATAGCATCATTTATTTGGTCAAGTCTAGCTTGAACAAATTCCATTTATACTAAACATAACAAATTTTTCCCCAGGTGGGTAGATGTCCCCTGTCGGACCGGTTCCAAGTGAAGCAGCCTTACTTCCCCACTGTCGCATGTCTCCGCGAGCGGGACCTCCCCCGACCGCAACCGAAATAATGTCCTATAACTTGCCCATCCAGCTAAGGAAATCCTGAAAGAAATACATATAACTAGAACCAAGGAAATATCCAGAAAGCCAACAAAGGAGAGATAGCCCAGTCCACCGCGCACGGCCCGCAACATCTACCTGCCCACACCACCTCGGTGTAGACACTATCTGGGTCGTCTATGCAGTAGAAGGGTTCTTACCCATCTCCAAGCCACTTCCGTGGCTCATATCCATCCATCCCTCAGGGGTCTATGGCTACGGGTTAATAAGGTTACCCCTTAAACAGAAGGGGTTCTTACCTATTCAGATCCGTCCGTATCAACCTCCATGATCTGAGGTGGTGCCTGGCGGACTTCAAGTATCTTTGACGAGGAAGCCAGAGGTGGCGCTTCAATGCCCTTCAGCCTCTTGTCTGTCTCTGTGGGCTCGCTTACCGGGGCTGACCGTTTCAACCCACGAGCGTGTTGGGATGAACTAACAACCCGCAACGGGGCAGTACACTTCCTCCAGAAGTGACCACTTTGTCCACACTTGGTGCACTGGTTGTGCTTGCTCCGACTTTCGGTCAAAGTCGACGGGATTTCCTTCTGCACTATTGCATACTTAGAAGTCGCCGGCTTTGCCTGTTTCCCCGCATTGAAATTAGTAGGTTTGGCAGACCTCTGGTTTGGTCTGCCCGAACCTTTCACCTTCTTCTTGAACCTGCCAGATGTCGACGGTCCATCCTCCTTCTTCTCAGTAGGTTGAGACTGGGGGGCTGGGTGGATAACACGGTTGCTGAACTGGTTGTTGTCGTCCAGCGTGTCCCCAACCATCCGGATAAGATCCAGGTACTCATTCAGGTCGGTCGGATGGGGCTCCTTAAGTGCCTACGCATTCTGAACCTCTTGTGTGATGCCTGATCGAACCTTGTCTCGCACCTGTACTGGATCTGTATAGCTAAGCTTATACATATAATCAATTATCTTATCCAGGTACTCATCGATGTGATGGGCTTCATCACAAGGTCTCGCCACTCGAGAAGGGATCGATCTTGCTCGGCCTGGTCTCCGCCGAAACTTCGTTCCAGTCGTTCTCGGAACCCTTGCCATGTCTGTAAGGGGTTGCCGTCTTTGACAGGGACGCCAGTGCGCTTGGCAGCTTCCTTGTCAATGTGCCCATGCAACCCCAGATACCATGCCCGGGCCGCGTCTTCAAGAAGAGGGATCACCAAGTTTACCTTATTCATGTCAGTTAACTGGCAATCTGTAAAGTATTCAAATTTGACCTCTACCAAGGTCAAGAAGCTCGCAAGTTCTGTAACTTGGCCCTTGAACGGAGGGATGCCACTCAGTTTCTCCGGCTTCTTCTGCCGGTGTCTTGGTGTTGGCCTAGAAGCCGAACCAGTACCCTGCAGGGCTCTCGCCAGGCTCTTGGCCCGGCGATCCCACCATCATTTCTTCTCATTGCTCCAGTCATCCTTGCGAGCACCAAGGAAGCGGGTCAAATCTGGGACAGAATCTCCATCGTTAGCATCATCCGAGCTGTCATGGTCAGAGTCCCCTCGATCTCCACCTGCTACCACCGTACCACCCCCAGGTGGGGTATTTCCGTCCCCACTACTTCCGGTCTTCCCACCTTGGGACTACCGCGGTCTATCATACCCATTAAACCGTTCCCCCTGGCCATCCGGGTAACCATCCTCCGTGGGGTTAGCCCCTGATGGTCCTGATGCCGGTGGTGGAACAGGGCGTCACCCACTCTCAGGAGTTGGGTTGGGTGCTGTCTGTGTTATCCGCAGAAAAGACTGCAACTCTGGACAACTCAAGGGTTGCATCGGGGGGCCAGCATGCCACCTTGACCCACAGTACCCACATGTCGGGCATCCGTCTCCTTCTTTCTGCCTCCTTCTATGCCTCACTGTGCTCCGTGGTCCCTTTCTACACCCATAGCAGTGGTAATGAATCCACCCCATCTGGGTCTCTTCCGACTTACAGCCCGATAGACAGAACTCGTCTTGGCTGTCCGAATCGCTACTGGTGATGGTGGGGAGACTGGTGGGAAGACCTGGCTTCGAGGGTGCCGTAGGGATGACCGGTGCCCAAGCAGTGGAGCGAGCGGGTCTCCCTGGCCCGGGCATTGGAGTCCCTCGTGACCGAGGCATGGGTATTCGCTCCTCCTGGTGTCTTACCTGTTCGAAGAATCCAGGTGACGCTGCGCGCAGTGGCTGAAACCCTGGGGTGGCTGATAGTGCTGGTGGGAATGCTGTGGCAGGGAAGGTATCTGGGGCGGGCAATGAAACTGGCAGAGGTGTGGGTCTTGGTGCGGCGATGGGAGGTACGGGAGTTACAACTGAAGGTATTGCAGGGGAAATGTTTGGAGCCGGGGTTGGACGAGGAGTAGGGTCAGGTGTGTCTGGTACCGTAATACCCTTGGGTTGGGGTCTCCTTTTGCTTATTCGACGTCCATCAGTTGGCCTGACGGTTGGGCTGCCCGACCTACTGCGGGCAGTTGAGGGGGGGACCGACAGGGAGCCTGTAGATGCTCTTAAGAAGGTGGAGGTATAACTGTTGCCCTCACCTTTCAGGCTTTCCAACATCCATATACCGTTTGGGGTCAAGTATGTCCTCCACTGGTCGTCTCTGGCTCTTATAGCCAACTCCATACCGAAATTCTGGGGCTTGGTATAGACAAGCGGGAGTGGGGGCATGGCCTCTAACATCAGTACATCATTCTCAGCATCAATACTATACCCTCCCTCAAAAGCCTTTTCCAAGGCTGCCATCCGCGTCTGCAATGCCTGCTGATCCCTTATCATGCGCAGCTATGCCTCCGGCTGCACCTTCATCCATTCCACCTCTGCCTTAGTGATCTGTGTTCGGAACACCTTCTGCTGCTGGTTGTTCCAGTTCTTTAGTTCCCGCTTCGCTTCTTCTATCGACTTGGCTTCTTCCCGGACGATGTATGTTTCGACGAATTCGTGGGAGAACTCGCTAAAGGGAACTCCGTGGGGCGGGGGAGGGAGCATGTTATGGACTAGGGTAGGGTCTTGAAAAAAGGAGAGCGCCGCGGTGCGAGGGTCTGTAATCAGGAGGTCAAGACATTCAGCAGGTAACCGAATAGGAGCGGCCTCCAAGACCAACTGGTGGCCATCCCAGTCGATACCTGGACCATCCGCAAAAACCAACACACGAAACGTGTTGGCGGTGTTCTCGTCAAGGACAAGGTCTGAATCCAAGTTGGATTGCATTCTGGTTCGAAGTTCGGTACTAGCCATTGCACTTTCCCCACTAGGCTACTTGTTCTAGACAAGGGTACCAGTATTCACACAAGGTCAGTGCCAAAGGTCGGAAACAATTAATCAGGAGAGGAGTTGGGCGAGGAGCTCGCTTAACGATATACTGTAACAGGGGCACCCATAGGAAGATGGATCCCAAGGTTCCGACCGCACCGAACAACTTCAAACCTATCGCCAAAAGTTCACCCAGATGTAAGAGTAAGGTAAAGGATAAAACTTAATATCATTAAGCCTGACGCTTCACTCAATCAAGGTCTCGAAAGGATTGATTGTTGGAATAGGAGAGTTCTCGCATAGACCTTCATGTAGTTTTATCCTATGCCAGAAACTCCGCCATCAGTTTATGCCAACTATTTGAGTACACCCTTCTCCGCTAAGGGTGCTCCGACACATCTCCTGGCACATGTTTCGTGCATGCATGTGTCGCCACAGTCTAGACGGCGTTCAGCTTATGCGCTTATCATTTCTGCGGTGCATTTCCATTTTGCCCGCCGGAGTGAAAACTTCTGTGCATTGGTGTCTTTCCAGTTGCTAACTGTCAAGGCACCTCATGAACTAGACTATCTATGACACCCTTCCCATATGCATTGATCTCTACTTGACTTGGGAGGCTACCGCGAGCAGTTTGTCTATTTACTTTTTACAGGTCGCGGGCTTCCGGTATCTTCCACAGGGCCCGATAGTCCGCGAGAGATCCAATGGGCGCTACCCATGAGCACTACCTCAGATCTACCTTACCTGTTGTAGGAATCATGCTTTTGGTGTCCCTGCACTTTCCTTTCCGAGCCTATCGCGTTGGGAGCACATTCGGGCGTGGTAGGTATAAAACTCTCCCAGCCGCCCCGGCACCACCCCGGACCACCTTTGGGACCCCCACGGTTAGCACCCATTAAGTCAGTCAGTTCTGGTCCAGTTTACTGCGAACAACTTGGAGGGGGTACTCGACCTTCCACCCTATGCCCCCTTGTATTTCCGGCGAACAGCTTGCAGTCGACTGGGCAGCAGCGACGTATACGGTGTTGCCAGCATGTCTGCAAAGATTCCGCTTTGCTACACTCCACCCAACTACACAACCGTTTGCCCATGATGTCCGGGCCTCAAGGCGGGGCCGGAGGAATATGATAGGAATAATGTCTTCATTTTACAGCCTCCTCGAAGCTACGTAGCTGGCCCAATAGCATCCCCCGGAACCCCAGATTCCTGTATCGTGCATGGCCTCACGTGACCAACATTCCAGTCATTTTTCCCAAACTCTCCCAGGGACTTCGTATTGAAGGGTAGGGTAACTCCGGACCCTGGGCCGGGTAACCCAAGACCCAAGGGTAGGGTAACCTTGTCCAGGGGACAAGTTAACTTTTCCCTGTTACCCAGTCTATCTCGTCGCCCGCGACAGACCTTTCTGGCCTGTCTCCAGTTACCCGGCCTAGCTGAGCAACTGCCTCTTCCTCAGTCCCTAAGTGCTCTGACACCAATTCTGTTTATTGTCGGAGCCCAGGCCATCGGGTCTCCATAGGTCAAGTACTTACTTGCCTGCAGGCTTCTATCAGTTCGCCTCCTGGCTACCTGTATGGGTATATGTTCCGTTTGTCATAGCTCATGTATGCTGGGTCGTTCCAGATCTCGAGTTCTGTCTGCCTTCACCTTTTTCGTTCAATTTAAACCTTCCGCAGGCTGCTGACTTATTTTTCTTCTTGTGGGTTGGCTGACACTGTTGGACTGGATGGATCAGGTGGTTACTGAACCCCTTATTGTCTTCCAGTATATGTACGCACTTCTCAAGAAGATCAAGGTACTCTTGGAAGTGGGTTGGATGGGCCTTGTTGAGTGCCCACCCATTCGGAACCTCTTGAATAATGCCCGACCATACCTGGTCTTGCACCTGTACTCCATCTGTATAGCTGAGCTTCTGCATGTGGTCGGTTATCTTGTCCAGGTACTTGTCAATGGGATGTGGCTTTACCGTCAGGTCTGGCCACGGGAGAAGTGATCTGCCTCATTCCGCCTGGTGACTGCCGAAACCTCTTTTGTGCTGTTCCCGCAATCCTTTCCATTTGCACAATGCATTACTGTTGTTAACAAGAATTGTAGTATACTTGGCTGCCACCTTATGGGGGTAGAAGTCTAGTCTTAAGTACCATGCCCAGGCGGAGACTACTAAAGGCAGTATCACCAGGTTTGCCTTATCCATATTAGTCATCCTGCACCGTGCAATGCACTGGAACTTAATCTCCAGCAGGTGTCAAGAAACTGGCAAGTTTACGGACCTTTCCCTTAAAAGCCAGAAGGGCACCCCTGCTTTTGTGGCTCCTTTTGCCGCTGTCTGGAGGATGGCCATGGGGGTTGACCTGCTTCTAAGTTTACCTGATATCTTCTTAGCTCAGTGGTCCTAACATCGTTTCTCCTCGTCACTCCAATCATCCTTATAAGCGCTGAGAAAGAGCATCAAATGAGCAAGAGAATCAGCATCACCATCGGTGGAACTGTCATGATCAGAGTCTCCTGGTTCTCTTCTCGCTCCCGCGTACCCCCTCAGGTTACAAATTTCTGTTCCCACTAACCCCTGCATTTTCACCTTGGGTTTCCTGTGGTCTATCATACCTATCAAACAGTTCCTGCTAGCCATCGTAATTCCCATCCTTAAGGGGGTTAGACGCGGATAGTACTGATGCCGGTGGTGGAACGGGGCATTGCCCTGTCTCAGGAGTTGTCCTTGGAGCCACCTGCATTGCCTGCAGATACCTCTGCAGCTTAGGGCAACTAACTGCTTACATTGGTGGGCTAACATGCCACCATGATCTCCAGTATCCACAGGCTGGATATCCATCCACTGCCTTCTACCTTCTTCTAGGCTTTACCAGGGTCCGTGGTCCCTTCGCTCACTGATAAGGGTCGTAATAAATCCACCCCAGGCAGGTCTCTTCCAATTTGCAGCCTAGCATAGAGAACTGATTTTCGCTGCGCGACTCACGACTTATGCTCGCGGGGAGACTTGATAGAAGAGTTGGTTTTGCGGGAGCCATGGAAATGGGTGGTACCTGAGGTAGTGTAAGGTGGAGGGTCTGTGCCGGGTTCAGCGCCGATAGTCCAAGGCACACCACAGTAGATGAGGTAACAGAGAAGAGCGAGGGTTCAAAGAAGACGTATTTGGATCCCGGCTTAAGTGGTTCGAGGACAGGTTCTCAGAGATCAGGGTCAGGGTTCAGAGGTTCCGGTAACTCAAGGAAGAAAGAAAGTTGTAATTCCTTGGTACAGGTGGAGATAGGAAATTACCAGTTGGCATAAGGAAAGTAAACATAAGAGGGGCATACCGCTTTCTATAACCAAGGAAAATCATCTACTGATAAATCGTGGACATGCCAACCCTTTTTTTCTGTCAGGCCCTGATGTTCTATCAGTTTCCATGAGGTTCTATTATACGAAGCCTCCCCTAATTGGACCTTCTGCTCTGTTGCACCTAGTACTCTAAACCGACCAGCCCCCCTGTCCAGCGGCCATGACACTAGCTCCCCTCTGCTATGCCAAAGCCCTGTGAGGTGCATATTCGTTAGTCAGGAAGTGGGCCTCGTTTCTTCAAGTACCGGCCATGCAACCCAGCGATCGCTTATAGCCGGTTCACAGTTTCGGCCTCTTCTGAGGTACACTCCTCACTTCCCCTCTATCTAACCAGAGAGCCTGCCCTCCTCGCACCATTTTCGCGCTCTCTACTGCCTCCACTTCCCATTCCTCCTCCCTGTCGATATCCAGTGATGGTCCGGGGGTGATATCCTGCCCCTGAAAGGGCTTCTCAGCAGGCAGCTCAAGCAAGGAATCACAAATCACGTTGTGTATCCTCATCCAGGCAGGGAGGTCTAGGCGATATCCATAGGTGCCTATTCACGAAGTGACTGGGCAGTGGCCATGGCAGTTGTCACCCAGCTTCTGCGACAGTCAGTGGGTTCGCATGTTCTTGGTGTCGCGGCAAACTTTGTCGCCTACGCGCAACTGTGGCGCCAGCTGGCATCTGTGGTTGGAGTACTCTTGCTGATGATCCTGTACATAGGCAATGTCGGAGTGCTGGTGGCTGTAGATGTCTTGCGGATGTTGGATAAACACCCCAGGTTGGGACACCCCTTGGGTCCTTCCTGGGAGTTGAGAAAGTGTATCTGGGGGTCACAACCTTGCTTGGCAAACAACGGGGACAGGGTAGTAGACTCCGAGGTGGTGTTGTTGCCTGCGAATTCTGCCATGGGGAGCCCAAGGGCCCAGACGTCCTGTTTATAGTTGATATAGTCACACAGGTATTACTCCATAATAGCGTTGATTCTTTCGGTCTGGCCATTGGTCTGAGGATGGAGAGCAATTTGGAGTTTTCAGGATACCTGCAACTGGTCACAAACCACGTGGCAGAATTCTGATGTAAACGGAGTGCTGCTGTCTGCGGGGATGGTGGCTAGAATACCGTGATGTGTCCACACCTGGTCGAGATACAACGTAGCCAATGTCGCGGCCTCTATCGTGGTCATGCCGGGGATTAGGTGGTGAATCTTGGTTAACCGGTTCACTTTGACCAGCATGGCATGGTTGCCATGACTCCAGGGGAGACATATGACAAAATCCATGCAGACATGTTCCCAGGGTTTGTCGGATACCGGCAGGGCACACAGTATGCCAAAGGGGTCCTTGTGCTATCTCTGGCTCCCTTGGCAAGTATTATAGTTTTTCACGCAACATCTAATATCTTGACACAAGCAAGGGTAGTAGAAACGTTAAGAAACCGATTCCTCGGTTTTGGCTCCACTTGTGTGTTCTGCAGCTAGTTGGACATGGGTTCCTTGAATTGGTCATAGGTGCAAGGTCTGGTGGAGGGGGATATATCAGTGGTCCCGGTACAGCAGCCAGTTCCCGTATATTTGGCATTCCACAAGGGAGATGGGACATGAATATCAGTCCCCCTGGTTCAATGCTCTCGCGATCTGTGTAGCGGTCAGGTCAGCGTCATAGGCTTCCCGCCAAGGATCCTACAGGAGAGAGGCTCCTGTAGGAAGCGTGATGTGCACCAACAAACCCAGGTTATGTGGCTTCAATACTGCCTGTATCATGTGTTCTCTTCATTGCTCTTCCTCTTCTTCCATCGGCCCTTACATCTGGGTCAATGCTTCTGCTTTCACGTTGATCTTTCCAGGCTAGTATTTTATATCATAGTTGAATTAGGTCAGGAATTCCGACCATCAGGCTTGCGGTAGTTCAAGAGTCACTCAGTGGTGAAGTGTTACAGGTTGGAGTGGTCAGTCAGGATCATGACCTTGTGGCTGATGAGGTATGATCCCCTTTCCTCAAATGTGCAGACTACGGCTATCAGTTCCTGGTCTGAGTTGCCATAGTTGCATTCAGCCAGAGTAGGCTTGCCAGAGTGGGAGGCAATAGGGTAGAGGACCCCATTACCATCACGTTGGAACATCATGCCCATGGATACACGGTGTGAGGTGCCAGTTTCGCTGACCACGTTCTTGGAGAAAGTGAAATGGGCTAGAACAGGGGTGGTGGTAAAGGCTGTCTTGAGTTTCTCAAAGGAGTGTTGATGGTCATTAGTCCAGATAAATGGTGGGTCCATCTTGGGGAGGGCGGTAAGAGGCCGCATGAGATGGGAATAGGGATTGACAAATCAGCAATCAAAGGTAACAAATCCCGGGAAGGCCCACACGTCCCGCACTCATTCTGCAAGGGTCTTGGCAATAACCGTTTCACCCTTATTGTCGTTCATGTGGATACTTTGGGTAGTGATGCTAAGCCCGAGGTACTCCATGTGGTTCACGTGGAGCTCAGACATCTGGGGCATGACCTTTAACTCTATATGGGCTAGACCTTTCAGAAACCAGTGGACGTGCTCCATATGTTCCTCTTCAGATTCACTATAGATGGGAATATCATCCAAATAGGCAGTACCGAAGCAGTCTAATCCTTGGTGCAAGGCTTTGTTCATGTATGCCTGGAAGGTTGTGGGGGCATTGGTGAGGCCAAATGGCATGACCTTTGATTCATAGAGGCCATATTGGGTCGATAAGGCCATTTTCTATTCTTCCTCTTCCTTCATGGGGATCAAGTGGTACGCCCCTCTGATGTCCAGCTTACTGAAGATTTTGGCCTTTGGGATTGGCATGAAGGGCTTGATTAAGAGGGGTAAGGGGCCGCTGTCCGTGATGGTTATGTTCGGAGCCCAATAGTCCATGCATAACCTTAATGATCCATTCTTCATTTTAACACACAGGGTAGGGGAAGGTGCTTAGGAAGGTGAGGGTCAGATGAAGTCCTTTTTTACCTTTTCATCGAGCTAGCCCCCCAGTGCTTTAAATTCCAGGGGAGACTGGTGGTATAAGGGGCCGAATGGGGGTTTAAGACCAGGTAGCAAGAGGATGGTGTAGTCATCGGGTCAGTGTGGTGGTGACAGATTGCATTTCTTTTCCAGAAATGGTGGCATGAACTGGTGGTATTCCACAGGCACAATGTCTCGGTCTTCTTGTTCTTGGAGTACCTAGAGGCCCCAAGCTTGTTCACGGGCATACGCCGCAAGGAAGTGGAGGGCCTCCTCTTCCACTCCATGAATACCGGTCACATCGGGGGTACCGTTTTCTGAACAATGGTACGAGTTGAATGTAATGGTATTGCACATGAAGCAGATGGTTGCGCCATTTGGTTGGAGCCATGGGATGCCTCGGGTCAAGGAGTATCCACCCAGCATAGTGACAAAGGCCAGCAGGGCTTCTTGGTGGTCATCGATCTTTAGCTCTCTCTGTGTCATGTCAGTAACAGCGTCAGAGTGGATAGGCCTGCCAACTATTGTGGTGAATTAAATGGTTTCATTGAATTCGAACAAGGGATGGTGGTGGTGCTGAGCGTAGTCTTTATCCATGATGGCATATGCCGTGGCTCCGCAGTCGATAACAGTGTGGCAATGGATTACATTTTGGTTCTGTCTGATGGCACAGGTGATCACCAAGTGCTTATCTGCAATTCTGGTCTCCATTTGATCCAAAGACAAACTAGACATAGATAAATAAGGAGAAGACTTAACATGTCCCATGCCAGTGCCGTATTCTGCACATTGGACAACTAGTTTTCTGACTGCATTGATTCTCGGCGAGTCCCTTGATGAACCATGGTGTGTTCAAACTGTGATATAGCAGTGGCCTGCATGAGGTGGGTTCTCTTGTTTTGGAATTGTCAGGCCATGTGTCCATGACCACCACAGTACAGGCGGAGTCCTCTTCTCGTACAGCTTTCCTGCTATACTGCAGTCAAGCGGTGACAACCTGCTGAGAGCTCTATAGGACGTGTGGCGGTATCTTCGGCTGTGGTGGCACTGGGTGCAGGGTTGGTGGAATGGAGCTGAGTGGCTGCAGGGGTGCGCCATGAGGAGGAGGAGGAAGCCTTCTTGTCAGCCCTCTGGGCCTAGATGTTATTGTCCAGCTTTTTTAACAAGTTGGCATAGCCAGTTAGTACTATGGGGGGGTTAGTGATGGTAGTCAGGTTGTCCTTTAGCTCTGGACTGAGACCCTGGTAAAGGGTGCCGCCCTTGATGGCATCGTTCCAGTAGGTATTGGCAGGCAGGGGCTGGAAATCTGCTAGGCATTCCACGTATGTGCGCTTTGTCTGGATAAGGTCGCTGATACCCCTTTTGGCTGTGGCTGCGCAGTCGTGATCCCCAACGGCCTACGCTAATTCTGCCAACAGGGCTGCTGTCTTGGAGTAGTTGATCCTCGCAGCTCTGAAATTACATTGCACCTGCAGCATGGGGGACCACGTGGGGAGGCGGATAGCGTATGCCAGCCATATTGTTCCTTCTGGAACCATTGCTGGTCCCTTCGGAGTTTCATGCAGAGTTGCATGGCGAAGTGGCGGTACTTGTCCATAGCACTAGCGAATGTTTCTGGGTTCGGGATCAAGGCTTTCTTAGTGCCACAACTGGGTGCAGCAGGACCTGCAGGGGCATTAGTGAGGACATTGTTGTGTGAAGTGACCGACGCATTGGCTTGCACCAGGTCATGTTTGCTGGTAGCAAGGTAGGCCTCAGGGCCTTAGACTACGAGCCTGAGGGCCTACAGCTTATCAGTTCAGCTTTGTAGTTGCTGTTCCAACCCTTCAAGGGCGTGGGACTCGGCAGGTGCCAGCTGGCGTACTGCGTGGAGGAGGATATCTCAGAGGCGGATGAGATAGTTCTATCGCTGGTCATCGGTCAGGTTACCTAAGTGCTCATCGGACAAGCGGGTGGTATGGTCCAGGTTGGTGAAGAGCGACAATGGGATTTCGAAAGAATTAGGACGTAGCGTGCTGTGGGTTGGATCCGCGTAGATGCAACCTTGTGTAACCAGGATGGTCCGTGTGGGGTTCATGGTGGATAGTCCAAGGCACCCTACCATAGGCGAGGTAACAGACAAGGGCAAGTGTACAAACAAGCCGTGTTTGGATGATTGCTCAAGATGATCAAGGACAGGTTCTCGGAGATCAGGGTCAGGGTTCTGAGGTTCTGGTGATGTGAGAAAGAAACAAAGTTGTAATTCCTAAGTACAGATGTGTACAGGAAATTACCAGGTTGCATAAGGCAAGTAAATCTAGAAGGTGCACATCCATTTATATAACCCATGAAAATCCCCTGCGGACAAATCCTGGACATCCTAACCCTTTCCTTCTGTGCAGCCATGATCTTCCATCACTTTTCAGGAGGTTCCATTATGCAAAGCTCCAGCTAATTACCGCTCCATCTCCATTGTATGTAATACCCGAACCTGACGAGCTGCCATGTTCAGTGGCGATAACGGGAGCTGGGTAGGCAGGTGTCCCAAGTCCAGGGATTGGAGTCCGTTGCGATTCATCACCAGGTGCTTCTTCCAGCTGGCGTGGCACCTGTTCAAAAGGTCTAGCTCATGTAGCCCACAGTGGCCAGAACCGTGCGGTAACTGACAGTGCAGGTGGGAAGGGTACAGTAGTAGAGGGGTCAGGGATGTGCAACCGGACTAATCGAGGTGTCAGTCTTGGTGGGACTATGGGAGGTGTAGAAGTTACAACTGTGGGTATTCCAGGTAGGATGATTGGAGCAGGTGTCTGACGAGATATATGGTCAGGTGTATCTGGTACTGTAATACACAGCATCTTCGACGCTCGTTTCTTGACACCTTGTGCATCCTGTGATGTGATCATGAGACCACCTGAACAACTCTGGATGATTGAGGATGGGATGGATAGGGAGCCCATTGATGCTCTTGTGACGGAGGAGCTATAGCTGCAGCCTTCTCCCTTGAGGCTTTCCAACATTCATATACTAAATGGCCTTGGTTATAGCCTCCCTTGTTCGTCTCTGGCTCTTATGGCCAATTTCATCGCAAAGTTCTTGGGTTTGGTATGGATAAGTAGAAGTGGGGGCGCAGCCACTATCATCAGAACATTATCCTCAGAATCAATACTATACCCTCCTTCAAAGTCCTTTTTCAAGACTGCTATCCAATCTTTTAATGCCTGCGGGTCTTTGAGCATCTGCAGGTATGCCTCCTAGTAGCCTTTCATCCAATCCGCTGCAGCTGTAGTAATCTGTTTCTGGAACACCTGGTGGTGCTGGTTGTTCTAATTTCGCATTTCCCGCTTTACGTTGTCAATTGGCTTATCTACCTCGCAGATAATATAAGGTGCGACTGTAACGGGGGCACCCCTAGGAAGATGGATCCCAAGGTTGCGACCGCACCAAACAACTTCAAACTTGTCGCCAAAAGTTCACACAAATGTAAGAGTAAAGTAGACGGTAAAACTTAATATCGTTAAGCCTGACGCTTCACTCAATTAAGGTCTCGAGAGGATTGATTGTTGGAGTAGGAGAGTTCTCGCATAGACTTTCAGGTAGTTTTATCTTATGCCAGAAACTCCCCCATCAGTTTACTCCAACTATTCGAGCACACCCTTCTCCGCTAAGGGCGGTCCGACACGTCTCCTGACACCCCCTTCGGGCATGTATGTGTCGACCCGCTCTAGTCGGCGTTCACCATATGTGCATATCGTTTCTGCGGCGCATTTCCATTCTGCCCGCCGGAGTGAAAACCTCTGCGCATCGGGGACTTGCCAGTGGCTAACTGTCAAGACCCCTTGCTGAACTAGACTATCTATGACACCCTTCCCATGCGCGTTGATTTCTTCTTGACGCCGGAAGCTACCGTGAGCGGTTTATCTATCTACTATTTACGAGTCTCGGGCTTCCGGTGTCTTCCGCAGGGTACGGTGGTCCAGGAGTGATCCAATGGGCGCTACCCACGACCACTACCTCGGATACACCTTACCTGCGGTAGGAATCATGCTTTTAGTGTCTCTGCACTTCCCTCTCAGAGCCTATGGCGTTGGGGACATCCTTGGGCGTGGTAGGTGCAAAACGTTCCCAGTCGTCCCGGCACCACCCGGGACTACCTTCGGGACCCCCACGGTTAACTCCCGTTAACTCCGTCAGTTTTGGTCCGTTTTACTCCGAACAACTTGGAGGAGGTACTCCACCTTCCACCCTATGCCCCCTTATATATCCTGCGAACAGCTTACGGTCGACCGGACGGCAGCAACGTATACGGTGTTGCCAGCAGGTCTCCAAAGATCCTTCTTTGCTAGACTGCACACAACTACGCAACCGTTTGCCCATGACGTCCGGGCCTCAAGGCGGGGCCGGAGGGGCATGATAGGAATAATGTCTTCAATTTACAGCTTCTTCGTAGCTGCGTAGCTCGCCCAATAGCATCTCCCGGAACCCCAGATTCCAGTATTATGCATGGTTTCGTGTGACAAACATTCCAGTCATTTTTCCCAAACTCCGCGAGGGACTTCGTATTGGCAGGTAGGGTAACTCAGGCCCTTGAACAGGGTAATCCAAGCCTCAAGGCAGGGTAACCCTGTTCTGAGGGTAGGGTAATCTTGTCCGGTGGACAAGTGGATTTTCTCCTGTTACCCTATCTATCCCACTTCCGGGGATAGACACACTCGGCCTTTCTCTAGTTACCCAGCCTAGCTGTGTATTGGCCCTTCATAGGTCCCTAAGTACGCTGACACCAACCTTGGGCGTAGCCATGTACCTAAATACTTGTGTCCACTAAGTCTGCTCATCTCGGAGCCCGGGCCATCGGGTCTCCGTAGGTCAAGTACTCACTTGCCTGCCGGTTCCTACCAGTTCGCCTCCGGGCTACCTGTATGGGTGTAGGTTCCGGCTGCCATAGCTCACGTATGCTGGGTCGTTACATCACTCCCCTCTTCTCTACGGTCCGTCCCGGACCGTTTAGCGTCGTCTTTTCTTTCCACGACTCGATTCCCCCAAGACCCGATGGTCCCTGGGCTTGGACGGATATCTTTGGTGGAAATCTAGCATGGCCTGTAAGCCTGTCCCTTCTAGCATCTCATAGGGCTCCCACGAGTTCTCCTCAGCTCCATAGCCTTCCCATGAAACCAGGTACTGGACAAAGCGCGACGGAAACTTCGCCTTTGTTCCACCATACCAGCGACTGTCCACAACAGCTTCGATGACGTAACTGGGCTCATTGTCCACGAGCTCTGGGGTAGGGATCTCCTTGATCCTACCCGATTCCGGATCCTCGCGATAGGGTTCCAGCAGCGTGACATTGAAAACCGGGTGGATGCTCCATCGGGTGGGCAATTGGAGTTCGTATGCTCGGGTACCCACCCGACGTTTGACCACGAAAGGGCCAAACATCCGGTGGTCCAGCTTCTCCATGGGACGCTTGGTGCGGATGTTCTTCCGGTTCAACATCACGCGGTCCGCTTTCTTAGCCCGCCCAGCAGCCACATCTTCCAAGGTAACATAGTCCGGGGATGGCAGCCGTTTCTGGTCATGCCATTTCCGCTGCCTTTCCTGTGCCCGTTTAATCGTTTCTCGAATCTGTTGCCAGGTTCCTTCCCATTCCTTAACCAAGAGTTCACTACTTGGGTGTATCCCTTGGTTGTCAGACACAACACCCGACCAGTTTGTTCGTGGGTTGAACCCATAGTTGATCTCAAATGGTGACAACCTGGTGGATTCTGATGTTGAGGTGTTATACGCATACTCCGCAAGGGGTAGCAGCGAGACCCAGTCATCCTGTTGATAGGAGCAGTAACTACGCAGGTACTGCTCCAGTGTCTGATTAACCCTCTCGGTTTGCCCATCAGTCTCTGGGTGGAATGCAGTCGAAACGTTTAGTTTCACTTGCAGCAAGTGCATCAGACTCATCCAGAACTTGGATGTGAATCGGCTATCTCGGTCGGAGATGATTGACTCTGGCAGTCCATGAAGGCGCCAAACCTCCTTCAGGAATATCAAGGCAAGCTCCTTGATAGGTACCTCAGTGGTCAGGGGTATGAAATGGGCCATTTTCGAAAACCTGTCTACTATGACCCAGATCTTGGTATACCCTTCGGACTCTGGCAGCGCGACAATGAAATCCATTGAAATTGCTGTCCAAGGCCGCATAGGAACATCGATAGGTTCCAGCAGCCCGAACTTCTTGTGCCTGATGGATTTATTTCTTTGGCATGCATCACATGTCCGCACATAGTCAGTGATGTGCTCATCCATCTTAGGCCAGTAGAAGTTAGCCCTCACCCTGCCAATGGTTTTGTAAGTCCCGAAGTGTCCCGCGATTCGGGAGTCATGTTCTGCCTTCATGATTGTCTGCTTCAGATTCTGACCCTTGGGAACATACCACCTGTTCTTGTACAGGAGTAAGCCCTTTTCCGTCGTGAAATGTCGGTCGACCTCTTTGTCACCTGCAGCTGTTGCCTTCAGGATCCTTAAGTACTCCTGGTCTTCGCTTATCGCTACCCGCAACTGATCCAAAAAGGACGACTTGAGCCGAAATCCCTGGCACACTTGCAACACCTGTGGTCGCAAGATGTCCCGTTCCTGGCTCCCGACCCACTGTCCGGGGCGAAAAAACGACTGTGGCGGAAAATCACTCCCCCCTTCAGGGCGGTAGTCCCTACGCCGCGACAAAGCATCCGCCTTCTCATTCAACCGTCCTTCTCGGTAAACCACCTTGAAGTTAAATGGTTGCAGGAATTCAGCCCAGCGGTGCTGCCTTCGGTTAAGGACCTTGGTACTATTAAAGTACTCCAAGTTCTTATGATCCGTATAGATCACCAATTGGTCCGTTACTGAGCGCAGCAGATGATCCCATTCCTTGAATGCCGCCACGATGGCAGTCATTTCCTTATCATGGACATCATAATTGATCTCTGCT
Organism: Tuber magnatum; assembly: GCA_003182015.1. Classification (NCBI taxonomy): domain Eukaryota; kingdom Fungi; phylum Ascomycota; class Pezizomycetes; order Pezizales; family Tuberaceae; genus Tuber; species Tuber magnatum. The sequence continues at coordinate 220,689 of PYWC01000098.1, read as the reverse complement.
GGGTGAAACTTCCTACTATGGTAGGCCACCGGATGCCATCTCTCATCCTCACATAACTGGGAGAGAACGGCTCCTAATGCAAAGTCACTAGCGTCGGTTTCTAGCCGTGTTGGCCGTTCAGGGTCAAAATGTGCTAGGATAGGTTTGGACGTGAACGCTTCCTTTAAATGATTGAAGGCCTGCTCACATGCAGGTGTCCATTCCCATCGGACATCCTTCTTTGTCAAGTCCGTGAGGGGTTTCGCTATCTTGCTGAACCCTTCTATGAACCGACGATAGAAGTTGGCAAAGCCCATAAAGCTTTGAACGTCGACGACGCATGTCGGAGGTGCCCAGTCTTTGATTGTCTGCACCTTTTCCGACAACATAGAGATCCCCATATCGGAGATCCTATATCCGAGGAATTCAACCTCCCGTTGGTGGAAACTGGACTTCTTCATACTTACACATAGTCTAGCTTTCCGCAATTTCTCCATTACACGCCTTACCATCGCGACGTGCTCTTCCATAGTTTCGGAGTAGATCAGGATGTCATCCATATACGCGATGACTCCTTCATCCATGAGATCTCGAAAGACCTCATTTATCATGCTCTGGAAAGTTGCCGGGGCATTACATAACCCAAACGGCATGACCGTGTATTCATACAGTCCATATCTGCACCGGAAGGCCGTCTTCCATTCCTCACCTTCTGCCATCCTCAGAAGATAGTAGCCGTTTTTCAAGTCCAACTTAGTGAACACAACGGCTTTTCCTAACCTATCTCGCAGTTCATTCATCAGCGGTAGAGGGTACTTGCTCTTCACCGTGATTTTGTTCAGCCCTCGGTAATCTATTACCAGTCTTAATGTACCATCTGGTTTTGGCACAAAGAGGATAGGGGCTGCTGCTGAGGAACTGGATCGCCGTAGCTTCCCCGTTCGCAGCATGTCATTGAGATATTCCCGGAGTGCCTTAAGCTCCTTTTCCGATAACGGATAGATAGGCCCAAACGGAGGTTGAGTCCCGGGTAGCAACTCGATCGTGTGGTCATACTTTGAGTGCTCCGGCAAGGCCTCAATCCGTTCTTGACTGAAGATGTCCCCGTAGTCCTTATACTCAGGGAGTAGCTTGACAGTAATGTCAGCACCTTCCTCATCGGAGAATTGTACAATTCCCAACAGGTACACATTACTAGGGTCTTCAGCTAGCAACTCTTCATCGGTCATGAACACTAACCGCCCCTGCTCTGCCAGGCAATTAGCCTTGCAGAAATCTGAGCGCCAGGTTAGTGATCCTGTCTTCCAATCTATGTCGGGATTATGGTCCTTCAACCAAGACATAGGTAGGTACCCGTCCACCTTGGTGTCGGGCATGTCCGCGACTTCAAACCGCATTTCGTTATGGTGGTCGCCTATTCTCATGTCCAATGATTTGGTATAGTGCAGACCTGACCCCGGAATGTGATTACCGCTTGCGTCGCTTATCGGCACATGTACCTTTCGTCGTACACATGGTGCCTGCGTTTGTTTAACCCATCGGCTACTAAGCACTGGCCCAGTAGCTCCACTGTCGAGTAGCAGGAGCGCCTCAGCGCTTACCTGTCTAGCTCCAATCTTCCAGTCTAGCCTTACCCTCAGGTGGATAGACTTGGTATGGCGAGGCAAGTTATCACGCTTCTGCCTCTTCACTTGTCTTAGGGACTTAGTCATCTTGGCTTACTAATTCTGATCTCTTGCCTTTCGACACAAGAGCGGCCACAACGGGTCGGTAAACGTTAAGGGATTGGGAATCGTTTTATCAATAGCTAGGGTGTTTACTATCACGCCAGCATGATTTCGGGTACTAAACCCTCCTCAGGTAAACTTGATCATAGTATCCTTTATTTAATCAAGTCCAGCCTGAACTAATCCCGCTTGTACTAACCATAACAAATTTTCCCGAGGTGGGTAGAGGTCCGCTCTTGGACCGGTTCCAAGCGAAGCAACCTTGCTTCCCCAATGTCGAGCGTCTCCGCGAGCGAGATCTCTCCCAGCCTCAACCGAAAATAATACCCTATGACTTGTCCGTCCCAGTAAAGAAATCCTGAAAGAAATACAAATAACTAGAACAAAGGAAATAACCTGAAAACCCACAAAGGAGAGATCACCCTGTCCACCGCATACGGCCTTCAACATCTATCTGCCCACACCACCTGGGTGTAGTCAGCATCAGGGTCGTTCATGCAGTAGAGGGGTACTTACCCATCCCAGAAGCCACTTCCGGGGCTCCTTTTCATCCATCCCGCAGGGGTCTATGGATACAGGTTATTAAGGTTCTACCTTACACAGAATGGGGTCTTACCTATTCTGAGCCGTCAGTATCAACCTCCATAATCTGAGGTGATGCCTGTCGGACTTCAAGTATCTTTGACGAGGTAGCCGGAGGTGGCGCTTCAATGCGCTTTAGTCGCTTGTCCGTACCTGAGGGCTCGCTTACCGGGGCTGACCGTTTCAACCCACGAGCCTGTTTGGACGAACTAACGACTGGGGACGTCGCGGTGCACTTTCTCCAAAAGTGACCCGTTTGTCCACACTTGGTGCACTGGTTGTGCTTTCTCCGACGTTCGGTCAAAGTCGACGGGATTTCCTTATGCGCCAGGGCATACTCAGAAGTCCCCGGCTTTGCCTGTTTCCCCGCATTGAAATTAGTAGGTTTGGCAGACCGCTGGTTCTGTCTGCCCGAACCTTTATCCTTCTTTTTAAACCTTCCGGAAGTTGAGGACCTATCCTCCTTCTTGTCCGTTGGTTGAGACCGTTGGACAGGGTGGATAACTCGGTTGCTGAACCGGGTGTTGTCTTCCAGTGTGTGTCCAACCTTCCGAAGAAGATCAAGGTAGTCGTTCAAGTCGGTGGGATGGGGCTCCTTCAGTGCCCACGCGTTCCTCACTTCTTGAGTAATGCCCGACCGTACCTTATCTCGTACCTGCACAGGGTCTGTATAGCTAAGCTTATACATATAGTCAATTATCTTGTCCAGGTACTCATCGATGTGATGTGGCTTCATCACTAGGTCTCGCCACTCAAGGAGGGATCGGTCTCGTTCCGCTTGGTCACCGCCGAAACTCCGTTCAAGCCGTTCCCGGAATCCTTTCCACGTTCTTAACGGGTTACTGTTATTAACTGGAACTCCGGTACGCTTGGCTGCCTCCTTATTGATGTGGGAGTGCAGCCCAAGATACCATGTTCGGGCAGTATCTTCTAGAAGGGGGATCACCAGGTTTACCTTGTCCATATCGGTCAACCTGCACCCAGCAAAGTACTCGAACTTAACCTCTACCAGCGTCAAGAAGCTGGCGAGTTCGGTGACCTTTCCCTTAAATGCCGGAATGCCGCTCAGCTTTTCCGGCTTCTTCTGCCGTTGTCTAGATGATGGTCGTGCAGTCGCCCTGCTCCGTAGTTCCCTTGACAGCTTCTTAGCACGGCGGTCCCACCGTCGTTTCTTCTCGTCGCTCCAGTCATCCTTGCGAGCGCCGAGAAAAGGGGTCAAGTCGGGGAGAGAATCGGCATCATCATCATCCGAGCTATCATGGTCAGAGTCCCCAGGATCTCCACCTGCTCCCGTAGTACCACCGACAGGTGGTCCATTTCCACCTCCACTACCCCCGGTATTTCCACCTGGGGTCTCGCGGGGTCTATCATACCCATCAAACCTTTCCTCCTGGCCATCCTGATTCCCATCCTCGGGGGGGTTAGCCCCTGATGGTACTGATGCCGGTGGTGGAACAGGTCGTTGCCCACTCTCAGGAGTTGGGTTCGGAGCCGCCTGAGTCATCGCCAGAAACGACTGAAGCTCTGGACAACTCAAAGGTTGCATTGGGGGCCCCGCGTGTCTCCATGACCCACAGTACCCACATGTTGGTCGTCCGTCTCCCTCCTTCTGTCTTCTTCGGTGCCTTACCGGGGTCCGTGGTCCCTTCCTGCACCCGTACGTGTGGTAATGAATCCACCCCATACGGGTTTCTTCCGACTTGCAGCCCGACAGACAGTACTCGTCTTGGCTGTCCGACTCACCACTAGTGATCGTGGGGAGGATGGAGGGAAGAGTTGGTTTTGAGGGGGCAGAGGGAATCACGGGTGCCCAAGGAACGGAACGAGCGGGTGTCCCAGGTCCGGGGATCGGAGTCCCTCGTGATGGAGCCATGGGTGCTCGCTCTTCCTGGCGCCTGACCTGTTCAAAGAATCCAGGTGAAGCCGCACGCAGCGGTCGGTACCCTGGGGTAGCCGATACTGTTGGCGGGAAAGCTGCGACAGGGAAGGTATCAGGAGGGGGCAATGAAACTGGTAAAGGTGTGGGTCTTGGGGCAGCAATAGGAGGTACGGGAGTTGCAACCGACGGTGTTGCAGGGGGGTTAATGGGAGCGGGGGTCGGCCGAGGAGTAGGGTCAGGTGTATCTGGTGCTGTGATACCCTTTGGCTTGGACGTCCTTTTCTTAACCCGACGCCCATCGGTTGGTCCAATCGCCGGACTTCCTGAACGACTGCGGGCGATCGAGGAGGGGACAGACAGCGAGCCTGTTGATGCTCTTGTGAAGGACGAGGTATAACTGTATCCTTCCCCCTTGAGGCTTTCCAACATCCGTATGCCCACGGGGCTTAGGTACGCCCTCCACTGTTCATCCCGGGCTCTCATAGCCAGTTCCATCCCGAAGTTCTCCAGCTTCGTGTGGACAAGTGGGAGTGGGGGCGCCGCCTCTATCATCAGTACGTCATTCTCAGCATCAATACTATAACCTCCCGCGAAGGCCCTTTCCAGCGCTGCCATACGATCCTTCAATGCCTTCTGGTCTCTTAACATTCGCAGGTATGCCTCCTGCTGTACCTTCATCCATTCCACCGCTGCCGTAGTAATCTGTTTACGGAACACCTGCTGCTGCTGGGCATTCCAGTTCTTCAGTTCCCGCTTCGCATCCTCAATCGACTTGGATACCTCCCGGACGATGTAAGGTTCGACGAACTCGCGGGAGAACTCGCTAAAGGGTACTCCTTGCGGTGGAGGAGGGAGCATGTTGTGGACGAGGGCGGCGTCTTGGAAGAACGAAAGCGCCGCAGCGCGAGGGTCTGTAATCATAAGATCAACACATTCATCAGGTAGTTGAATAGGGGCGGCCTCCAGGAGCAATTGGTGACCGTCCCATTCAATACCGCGGACGTCCGCGAACACCGAAGCACGAAATGTGTTGGCGGAGTTCTCGTCAAGGTCAAGGTCTGAATCCGAGTTGGATTCCATTCTAGGTCGACGTTCGATACTAGCCATTGCGCTTTCCACCCTGGGCTACTTGTTCGAGACAAGGTTACCAGTATTCACGCAAGGTCAGTGCCGAAGGTCGAAAAACAATTAATCAGGAGAGGAGTTAAGCGAGGAGCTCGCTTAACGATATACTGTAACGGGGGCACCCCTAGGAAGATGGATCCCAAGGTTGCGACCGCACCAAACAACTTCAAACTTATCGCCAAAAGTTCACACAGATGTAAGAGTAAAGTAGACGGTAAAACTTAATATCGTTAAGCCTGACGCTTCACTCAATTAAGGTCTCGAGAGGATTGATTGTTGGAGTAGGAGAGTTCTCGCATAGACTTTCAGGTAGTTTTATCTTATGCCAGAAACTCCCCCATCAGTTTACTCCAACTATTCGAGCACACCCTTCTCCGCTAAGGGCGGTCCGACACGTCTCCTGACACCCCCTTCGGGCATGTATGTGTCGACCCGCTCTAGTCGGCGTTCACCATATGTGCATATCGTTTCTGCGGCGCATTTCCATTCTGCCCGCCGGAGTGAAAACCTCTGCGCATCGGGGACTTGCCAGTGGCTAACTGTCAAGACCCCTTGCTGAACTAGACTATCTATGACACCCTTCCCATGCGCGTTGATTTCTTCTTGACGCCGGAAGCTACCGTGAGCGGTTTATCTATCTACTATTTACGAGTCTCGGGCTTCCGGTGTCTTCCGCAGGGTACGGTGGTCCAGGAGTGATCCAATGGGCGCTACCCACGACCACTACCTCGGATACACCTTACCTGCGGTAGGAATCATGCTTTTAGTGTCTCTGCACTTCCCTCTCAGAGCCTATGGCGTTGGGGACATCCTTGGGCGTAGTAGGTGCAAAACGTTCCCAGTCGTCCCGGCACCACCCGGGACTACCTTCGGGACCCCCACGGTTAACTCCCGTTAACTCCGTCAGTTTTGGTCCGTTTTACTCCGAACAACTTGGAGGAGGTACTCCACCTTCCACCCTATGCCCCCTTATATATCCTGCGAACAGCTTACGGTCGACCGGACGGCAGCAACGTATACGGTGTTGCAAGCGGGTCTCCAAAGATCCTTCTTTGCTAGACTGCACACAACTACACAACCGTTTGCCCATGACGTCCGGGCCTCAAGGCGGGGCCGGAGGGGCATGATAGGAATAATGTCTTCAATTTACAGCTTCTCCGTAGCTGCGTAGCTCGCCCAATAGCATCTCCCGGAACCCCAGATTCCAGTATTATGCATGGCTTCGTGTGACAAACATTCCAGTCATTTTTCCCAAACTCCCCGAGGGACTTCGTATTGGCAGGTAGGGTAACTCAGGTCCTTGAACAGGGTAATCCAAGCCTCAAGGCAGGGTAACCCTGTTCTGAGGGTAGGGTAATCTTGTCCGGTGGACAAGTGGATTTTCTCCTGTTACCCTATCTATCCCACTTCCGGGGATAGACACACTCGGCCTTTCTCTAGTTACCCAGCCTAGCTGTGTATTGGCCCTTCATAGGTCCCTAAGTACGCTGACACCAACCTTGGGCGTAGCCATGTACCTAAATACTTGTGTCCACTAAGTCTGCTCATCTCGGAGCCCGGGCCATCGGGTCTCCGTAGGTCAAGTACTCACTTGCCTGCCGGTTCCTACCAGTTCGCCTCCGGGCTACCTGTATGGGTGTAGGTTCCGGCTGCCATAGCTCACATATGCTGGGTCGTTACAGCGACGAACTGACGCGAGAACTCGCTAAAGGCTACAGCTGCAGGTGGGCGATGGCCCATGGTGTGGGGTGGGTGAAATCTTAAAAAAGGTCAATGTGCCGCTGCCCGGGGGTCCGCAATCATAAGATCAAGACATTTTATGGGTAGCTGAACATGGGTGGCCTCTAAAAGCAACTGGTAACGGTCCACTTCAATACTGCGAACATCTGCAAAAGCCGATGCACGGAACGTGTTGTTAGTATTTTGGTCCAGATCCAGATCACAATACAAGTTTGGGTTCCACTCCGGTTCCAAGTTCAGTACTAGCTATTGGGCTTTCCCCCCTAGGCTACTTGCTCTAGACAAAGATACCAGTATCCATGCAAGGTTAGTGCCGAAGGTAGATAAAGAATCAAGCAGAGGAGGAGTTAGGCGAAGGGGTAGCTTAACGATATACCTTAATGGGGGCACCCCTAGGAAGATGGACCCCAAGCTTACGACCATACTGATCAACTTCAAACCTATCGGCCCCAGGTTTACACACAGCTGAGTTTAAAGCAGATGGTAAAATCCAAGGTTGTTAAGCCTGAGACTTCACTCAATTAACTTCTTGAAAGGATTGATTGTAGGAGTAGTAGTATTCTTGCATAGACTTTCAAGTGGTTTTATCTTATACTGGAAACTCCTCTATCTGTTTACTCTGACTGTGCGAGCACACCCTTCTCGGCTGATGGTGGTCCGACACGTCTTCTGGTGCACCCTGCAGGCATGGATATGTCAACAGACTCTAGACAGCATTCACCTTTTGCGATTATTGTTTCTGCGGCGCATTTCCATTTTGCCTGCTGGATTCAAACCTTCTGCGCATTGGTGCCTTGCTAGTGGCTAACAGTCAAGACACCTGATAAACTGAACAATATATTGCAATCTTCTCATGTGCATAGATCTCTATGCGACCGTGGAAGCTACCATGAGCAGTCTATCTATCTACTATTCAAGAGTCTGGGGCTTCCTGTGTCTTTTACAGGATAGGATAGTCTAGTAGTAATCCAAAGGGCGCTACCTGTGAGCAGTCTCTCAGATCCACCTCACCTGCAGTTGCAATCAGGCTTTTAATATCTCTCCATCTCCCTTTCAGAGCCTATAACATGGTGGATACCTTCCGGCATAGTAGGTGCAAAAGTCTGCGGCTCACCCGAGCCCCCCCTGGGACTACCTCTGGGACCCAGACGGTTAACACCCGTTAACTCTATCAGTCTTGGTCTGTTTTGCTCTGCACAACTTGGAGGGGGTATCCCACCTTCCACCCTATGCCCTGTTGTATATACGGTGAACTGCTGGTAGTCGACCAGAGAGCCGTGATGCACACCGTGTTGCGAGTAGGTCTGCAAAGATACCTCTTTACCAGACTGCATACAACTACACAAACATTTGCTCATGACGTCTGGGCCTGAAGGCGGGGCTGGAAGAGCATGATAGCAATAATGTCTCCAATTTACAGCCTCTACGGAGCTGTCTAGCTCGCCCAATAGTATCACCTGGAACTCCAGATTCGAGTATTATACGTGACATCATGTGGCGAGCATTTAGGCCATTTTTCCTGAACTCTCCCACAAACTTCATAATGAAAGATGGTGTAACCCATTTCTGAGGGTAGGGTAAACTTGTCCGGTTGCCCAGAGAACTTTACCTTGTTACGCTGTCTATTCCGTGGCCAGAGATAGACTCTTGTAACCTCTGCCCTATTATCCTGCTTAGCATTGTAACTGCCCCTTCAGAGCTCCCTAAGTACGCTTACATCGCTCCCAGACGTAGCTAAGTAGATATGTAAATTGCCAACTATATCCACTCAGGTTGGAGCCTGTACCACCCCATCTCCGTAGGTCAAGCCCTTCCTGGCCTGCTATTTACTACCAGTCCACCTCCTGGCGGTCTGCATGGGTGTAAGTTCTGGCTGCCACAGCCCATGTATGCTGGGTTGTTACATAGTGGGCTTGGGAGGACAAGATGTGATTGCGCAGAGCCAGTTGCATTAACCATTCAGGAGCACCATGATGTGCCATTCACTAAGGTTCTGAGTATATTGGTATAGAGACAGCCTAAAGCTATGGTCTATCGCCAGGGTTATCAGCACTTTCCAGACCTTACCTTGTGCCTTTCCTACTATCTTGCAGTAAGTTCTAGACCAGGCGTGCTGGAACAACCCCTGAGTTAGGCCTTAAAGCTGCAGTAGCCACAGAAGGAGTCCTGGGAGTTGTTGGTCAAGCTAACTTGAATAGGCTGCAAGGGAAGAAGGAGACAAGTAGAGGGTTCTGGCAGCTCAAGGGGTTGGAGTGGTCAGTGCAAAGGTGTCAGGTACCAGGAGGCTGGACTCAGTTTGACCCATATGAGTGCTCTCGTTCTCATTAGGCACAATGTATAGAATACCAATAGTGCTATCCTAAGCATAGGCTAGCAATATTCACACTCAATCTGGACATCAAGGTTCTAACAAGGAGCCACTTCTCAGTACTTTGAAGAATACTGACCTCTATAGATCATCTATTAGAAATCCTGCAACATCCTGTATTACCTCTTTCACAAATAGTTGGTACAGTAGGTGTGGTATGGCCAAGGGGCAACACAGACCGGAACAGGCAACAAGCTTACTATCGTGACCAGGTGATTAATGATACTGTAGGAATGTATGGACATGATTCATCAGTATAGAAGACAGGGCCAACCATAGTTGTATCGCAAGAGCAGATTGTATAGTTGGCCTGCTGTATGATGTTTTGATAGAAGGACATTTGGGTATTGTGGCAGACTGTAAACAAAATAGACTCCCATATCCTGACCTCATCTGTCATCAACTATTGTTTATGACTCCTGATTGCTTCTGGAGTTTCTTATTGTGCTTCAGGTACTCCAAAAAACACTGTCCACGGGTTTGTTCCATGTCCTGGACCACTTGCTCACCCAGAGTGGGGCATTGTTCTACATTTTCCCGAACACGCAACTTGTGAAGGGCCACACTCTGCCCATGCCCTGAATTGGCCCTCTTCAGATTTGGGTGGCAAGAAACTGGGCCCCATCCAGCGAAAGACCAGACTCAGGCCCTGGATAGGTGCAGGACAGGGAGGACCTGCAAAATGCACCTATAAGGCCTATGTAATAGTACAGCTACCATGGGCAAAACCCACTCCGGTCTGTCCTGTAATGAACCCTAATTCGTTTTGTACCAAAAATCAATCAACTCTTTTTCCTCCTGTTAATAAGAATATCAGGTTCCAAAACATACCTAACGCTGTTCAAAGTTAACTATCATATTTCTTACTACAGTGAACATTAGCGACTCCTCCAGTAGTAGCTTGGGCTCTCTGTGAACCTCTTCCTTAATACTACCAAGATCCTTTACTTGTATAGCCCCACCAGTACATTTGGCCAGTTTCTACTGTTCCCAGACAGTTCTGTCAAAAGAATTACTATTGGCCAACAGCTGGAACATGCATCTGCCCAACAACGACCCCCTTTCTCTAATTTACCTCCAAAACTATCAGGTCTAGGAGCTTTTTGCTATTCCACTAATTCCCCCGATGTCAAGTGAGAACCTTATCGTTCTAATGTATGAAGGTGAGGTTGAAGCGAGAGATGCCTCCAGGACTCCAGACGTATTGATCAGGCTCATTGACTAGTAATCTATTTCAGAAACTGGGTGTACCCAACTTCTGCACTCCTTGTACTATAATTATCAGGAGCACGTCGATTATACTAGAGGGTTTTAGGAGTACCTATCCCACTCCCTGGTCACCAATCGTAGAGTGCTCTAGGTGGTCCAATTTAACAGCCCAGTATATACAAGTTATAGCAACCAGAACCTCTACCCATACCAGTGACCAGGGAGTCAACTGGTAGGAACAGCCATGTAGGCAGCTGTTGGCCTTATAGGTACCCTATTGACCGTGTCCCTCTATGAACAAGTAAGACTCTAGCTACTTGGATGCTTGGATACCCAGTACAAGGGTGCAGGAAATGCCAGCATGTTTGGGGACCTTATATAGGCAAGTTACCCTGCAAGGCACAGTAACCAGGCAAAGGATACTAGTATCTAATATGGCCACAAGGGTAGTCAGAGTAACAGGGTTAACTTGCTTGGATATCTAGGCAGGACTTCCCTACCTTGGAGGTCTAGTTACCCTGCCATAGAGGGTGCATTACCCTGTTGAGGGTCCTGAGTTATGCTACCTTGTATCATTGAGTCTGACTGATGCATGGAGAAAAAGGAACCAACGATTTGTTACATAATGGTTTATGTACCACCCGTATCTGGGATTTCCGGAGATCCTATTGGTTGGGCTATACACTTTGGAAGAAGTAGTAACCTGAACATACCATTTATCTCATACCTCTCAGGCCGTGCCTTGAGTCCTGGACATTAGTGGTGAACACTTGGGTAGTTGTATACAAACTACCAAAAGGGAACTTTTGTTCATATGCTTATAACACTAAATACACTCGGGCCATCCACCCAATAATATGCTATTCTCAGAATATAGGTGACACTGTGGGTGCGAAGGGGAGGTACATTCTTGAAGTTCTTGGGAGTAAAATAGACCAAAATTGAGGGAGGTAGCGGGAGCTATCTGTGCAGGTCTCAGGGGTAGTCCCAGGTAGAACCATGAATAACTCCGAGTGCTTTATCCCTATTATGACAAAACATGCCCTCTGGTAGTAACCTCTTCCAGGAATGTTTGAGAGCATGAAGAGCATGAGTCTTAGGATGACTGCGATTGTCATGGGCATAGTGGCCGTGGGCAGCACCTATTGGATTACCATAGAAGAAACCTATCACAGGAGTCTCTATTGGCTTTTGGCTTGATAGAAGTACATAGTGTCAGTAGACCTGTGAAGCCAATAGGAACTTGTATAGATAAATTGCATATCAGAAGGTGTGTGTTGATTAGTAGACAGTTTCAGATGGTTTGATGGTTAGCTACTGGCAAGGCACTGATGGGAGGAGGTTTGCACTAAGTCCACCATATTTGAGACAAGCCACAGACACTGAATTGTACAAAGAGGCCATCAACCAGACTTTGTCGATAAATGCATACCCATGGCGATAGAATAGAAGACCTGAACAGCCTATAGCGAAATACAGTATACCTGAAGGGTTGGAGTAAACTGATATAGAAGTTTCAGGCTTAAATTCTAACTACTTAAATCCATGCGAGAACTCGGCTTCTTCCACAAAATCAACATTCTCATGATACCGCAATTGAGTGAAATGTCTGGTTTAACAATATTTAGTTTCGCTATTTACTTTACTATAACATTTGTATATGAACCTTTGGCATTAGGTTTGAAGTCGTTATGTCTAGACCTAACTTTTGTAGTCTATCTCCCATGCAGTGCTCCCATTACGGTACATGGTTAAGTGACCCCCTGACTTAAAAGCCCTCCTGATTGAATGCATTTAGACCCTGAGTACTCAAATTGTGTGCAGAATAGTAACGTTTACTGGGACTAGCAGTGCCTGTTGAAAAGTGCAATGGCTAGTACCAAATTTCGATCCTGAGAGGACACGGGCTTTAACTCAGATGTGACTTTGGTGCTCCACCTTGACCCATCAGGAAGTGCCACCTTTTGAGCTGCCATATTTGTGGAGGTCTGTAGGATTGACTAGAAGGGCCAAGAATGCTTATATTAGGAAGTAGTGGACTCTAAAGACAGGCAAGTTCTGACTAGAGCCTGATACAGGACAAAATAAATGCCAGGAAAGCTTACCATGCTTTGGGTAGATAAAGGTATAAAGGTTGTATCATATAATGAATATATTGATAAGATCTCTTATGCAGCACTGAAGATTTCTGTAAAAGTATGGGAGGTAGCTCAATATTTACATTCCATATCTGGGTGTTCATGGACTGTCTACTCCTCCTACATTTTCTCTTGTTCCCTCTGTGTAAACTTTATAGATCATATAAATCTTAACCCCCGTGACTCAGAATTCGATTAATGCCCAAGAAGCTATTCTTATTCCTCTGCTGACAGTGTCTACTCTATCAGGAGTTATGCGAACTGTTTCATCAAATGAAGCCATTACTTGTTCAATCTGTGCAGTAGAAGTGATCAGCTACGACAAGAGACTTGTTAATACAGTTGGATTCTTCAAGCTTCTGTATCAACCCTCATAGGAGCGATATTCACCCTTATTGTACCAATAGTTGATGATTGCATAATTGCCCTCTGCCCTCGACACGCACTTCTTGCTTGTGTGTCTTCTCATCACTCCACTTCGTCTGCATTTAGGCAGGGATGTATAAACCTTTCTAGGACTTTGTCATCTCATTCAGGTTTCTTCCTATGCACATAACTTTACAAGCAACCAACCAAATACATTTGCCTGACTTCTGCACTTCACCCTAGGACTCCTTCCATAGGAGTGGATGAAGAGCCCTCTATTGGCATCCACTGGTAAGTGTAGCAGGAGGTATTCATTCAGTTGGTAGAAAATGCCTTACTCCCCAAATACTGGGTCGGATTAGGGAATCAAACAGGTGACCTTTCATCAATAGCACTGTGCTATACCTATCATAGTATGCAACTTCATCATTGTGTAATACAAGCCCTCTCCTGTAAGAGTTCGGCTTCAACCACTATGATCTGTTTATCTAGTAGTGTACAAATTGAATCCCTCCATGGACTTGGCAAGACCGGATAAAAACCATTTCTATATTTAGTTAGCTGCGCCCAGGTAACCAGTTCCTTGTTATCCTTTCTCTATATCTGTGGCATTTCAGGGTTGTCGGTATAGGATTCTTGCAGTAATTCCACTACATGTTCAACATGGCACCAGCGCCTCCCAGTTGTTTATATTCTCCAAGCACCTCTGCTACACTACAAAAGACCTTAGTTAACTGATCAAACTAGTGTGCCTATGATCTCTGCAGGTATAAGAAATGATCTGCCTTTTTGCTATCTTCTCAACCTTGCATTCTAGGTGGCAATCCTTCTCCTCTGGTGCCTAGCAAGGCTGTTCCTGAGTTGGTCAGACTGAACTTTACTAAGGCTCTAACTATGATATATAGAAAGGGAACGCATGTTCTAGTATTCTCAGATGGCCCTCTTCAAGGCTCTGTTACAACATGGCTCCAGGATCTTGAATGGCCAGTAAAGCTTTAGGCTAAGAATATTGGAGTATCGTCTGCCGCAAATGTTCTGAGCGTTTAGTGGGACCAAGTAGGCTGCCTGGAAGTTAGGTTGTGGCCTAACTTTCTTATCGTGGTACTACCCAATTGCTTCCCTGGTTGCCTTCAGCATTACCATTGCTTCTCCATGTACCATCCTCGCCCAGTAAGTATAGATAGTGGCTCCTGGATTTCTAGCTTCTTGCTCCTGCACCTATTCTGTTTGCAGGTAGTCCCTATAGTTCACATAGAATCATGTTAGCCCATGTAGACCCACAACGGAATTATTATGAGTATATTTTGCTAGTACCAGCAGCGGAGTCCAATCCTCATGATTGTAGTTTACAAAGCTGCTGAGATAACCTTCCAGCAGTTCGTTGGTTCTTTCTGTCTATCGGTTCAATAGAGGATCATATGTGGCTGCCATTTTGCGGTTAATTTCCACCAGTTTGCACAGGCATTCATAAAACCCTTCCATGAACCTCGCATCCATATCTAGGATGATTTCTGTCAGTAGCACATGTAGTATCATTATGTCATCCTGCAGGATGTGACCTAAGTCCTTGGTGGTCATATTTCCTTTGGGGCCTATGAAGTATGCCATCTTGATAAAGTGGTCAACCACTACTTTGACCCTGACTGTTCTCTTGTGAGTTGGGTAACTGGGTGATAAGGTCAGGTGATATCAAAGTCCATAATATATATAGCCTTTGCAATAGCTGCAGAAATCTATACTTTGCAGGCTGTAGAGCCTTGTTATATTGGTACTCAGCACAGGACCGTATATTATGGTTTAGCCATTCCACGAGTCCCATCTAGTAGAAGTCCTGTGTTATCATTTCCACTGCCTTTTCCTTACTGAAATGTCCTGCAACCTGGGAGTTATGGCTGCTTTGAGCAATCAGCGTCAGCAGGGTGTTGCCCTTTGAGCTCAATAGTCATCCTTTGTAGTATTGAAGACTGTTTGCTAAAGTCCAATATATTGGCATTTCCTTTCCCTTATCTCAGAGCCTGGTCAACTGCCTCCTTTTCCATCATCCGGCTATAATTTGCCATTCCCTTAGCCTCCAGCAGGCTTATGAAGCATGGGTCAAATTTCCGTACCATCTTTTTAATAACAACTGAGTTTGAGAGCACTGCTTATTCTATTACCAGGGTCTTGTACATCTACTGATCAAACTTATAGCTATATTTCTTTTGCCCCTTTCCTCTTTTAGCTCAATGGTTTCTGTTGTGGTTTTGACCACCCTGGTGCCAGTACTTCTGAATCCCCCATGACCTGACCTGGTATGTTGTAGCTCTATTTGTTCTTGCTGCCCCTCATTGTGAATCCTTTCTATCACCAGGTGTACAACTTGTTCCCCTTTCCCTATATTGTAGGCCTGGTCTTTCAGGTTAAACAGTGACATCTTTGCTTCTTTCCAGTGATCTTGGTCTATGACTGCTGCACCAACTATGATTCCATAGCAGTGCTTGAGGCCACTCCTAGGAGCCACGCGTCCACTCGATCCCCTTGATAATGCTAACACTATGCTGCTAGCTCTTGTTGCTTGTCTGTAAACAGGTATGACTATCTATTTCAAAGGATAAATTTCATGTCCTCCTACTTTCCTGCAGCCACTGATCGGAATTTTGACATGGTGGTAGAACCTCACGGTCTCGATATGCACTAGTTTTTGTTTTTTCTGTCCTTTGCCAGGTTCTTCCTATCTGTAACGGGGGTACCCCTAGGATGATGGATCCCAAGGTTGCGACCGCACCAAACAACTGCAAACTTATCGCCAAAGGTTCGCACAGATGTAAGAGTAAAGTAGACAGTAAAACTTAATATCGTTAAGCCTGACGCTTCACTCAATTAAGGTCTCGAGAGGATTGATTGTTGGAGTAGGAGAGTTCTCGCATAGACTTTCAGGTAGTTTTATCTTAT